>CAHIKZ030004020.1:807500-865000 GCA_903632075.3 Acanthosepion pharaonis
TTAGGTGAGTTTCCTACTAAAACAAATGTCTCCTGTTCTTGGACCATTTCCCAGTTACCTTCTTACTTTACGCTAATAAGTCAATTACTTTTTTATATACAAAAAAAGGTTATGAGTATAATCATCCAGAACCTGTCACAAAACAAAGGCAAGAATTATGACTGACAATTTCTCTCATTAAAATGACTCTATCCTTTTTATATTTTGCCATTTGCTTTACAAAAAGAAGAGACAATGCAAAATTTGGACTTATTTTGTGCATTACTGAACATGGTTGCTGCTATCAATACTTAATAAATATATGGTTTTTAGGTTACATTACTCCAATGTCTTTTGTTTGTCCTTGATCTCTTCCAAATTGAAAACCAATCTGCAAACTTGTCTTCACAATGCATAAATTTGATTGAATGATTTTTAATTTTTAAGTAAAGACTCGGACATATATTGCAGTTTCAGTGCTGGTGTTGATTGGTAGATTTGATATTTATTTGCAAATAGAGCAAAGGCCAAAATTGGTTGAGTCAATGTTTCAGTTCTCGCTTGATAACACACTGAATATTGAAAAAAATGTGCTTAAATATAAATAATCACACTGATAAAGGCTTAAATATTTCTTGGAGCTTAACAAGAAATTATCAAATAACAATACATATTTTGACTAAAGATTCATAAATAAAATAATTGAGGATACAAAAAATGAAACTTGTAAAATATTTGTTAAAACCTGGTTAAACTTTGCTGTTAATGAAAAAGTAGTTTTATTTTGTTTTATTTATTACTACAGTGTAACCCAGATATAAGAGAGTTGTCGGGACCGGAGAAGAAGTCTCTTATATTCGGGTTTCTCTTATATCCGGGTTTGGTCTATTATATATACATTAACACAGGCTCTAATTTGGGACCAGAGAAAATCTCTCTTATATACGGGTTTCTCTTATCTCCGGGTCTCTTATATCCAGGTTACACTGTACATCAAAAAGGCCAGTAAATGTTTAATGTAGAGATAACATTTCTATTTTTGTGTATAGATGACATTAACAGCATAGAAAATATAGATATTTTCTGTATATTCTCAGGCATTTCATGAGCAATAGACAATTTATTTTTTGTTTGCACTTGAAAGAAAACTGAATCTTGGAAGTTTTTTTCTATACTGAACAAAAATCTTAGTGTCCTGGGTAAGATGATAAACTGCATCCAACAGCAAGGCCTCAGATCAGGAGGTTTTAAGGAGTGTGGAACCACCTCTTAATTGCTTGTGTTCTCAGGTCCACCCTAACCCAGGTGGTAGCACCTCTTAGGGCCCCAGCTATGAGCAAATAGTCGACCCCTATCCACCAAACTGGGGTCAAAACACTATGAAAGTATAAAAATAGGTTTTAATACCAGCAATACTTTTGTAAAAAAAAATATTACTAGCAATACATTTTTGAAAAAAATATTATTTTTATTCATATATTCATAATTGTTGGCATTAAATAACATTTTGAGGTTGATATGCCATAAAACAAAACACAAAGCTTATAAGTGAGAGAATACACCTAAAATAAGCTTCAAGTAAAAACTTTTCAACTTTCTATATATATATATATATTGTGTGTGTGTATACTAGCTTAAAAGCTGCTCTATTAGACAGCATTTAAGCTATCTCCCGCAAAGGGCTCTTCATTAGACCTTTATCACAATAGGCAGGGAGGAGTAGATGTGATAGGCAACAATAAACTACAGAAGAACTCAAAATTGATCACTGTATTTAAGTATTGCATTAATATTTTAGCTTAACTTTGAAATGTTCAACAATAATTTTTTCTGCTGCCACTTAATTTAGAAACAATTTGATGTACATATGTCCTTATTTTCCATACAAACAATTATTTTTATTTCAAGGGTGACTTTTGTTGGATTTTTGCAATTAATTTCAATTATTCCCAAATTTATTTCCAAGTTATAAAAACTCTTATTATACAAAAAATTTTGTTGCAAAAAAATCAGTCATGAAAACTGGGAATCCCAGATTTTAGGTTTGCAGGTCTGAATGTTTTTAATTTGCGCACAGTCACCCTGATATGTTGGGCTACAGCCTCTATGAGTAAAGTTGAAAACATGAACAATTTTATATTGAAACACTAATATGAGAGCAGTAATTTTTTCATTTGAACATGAGCCATTGAAAGTTAAAGTTGTATCCCTTTAATTGTTTTTATTAGTAGAAGCCAAGATGGCATAATCTGAAAACAATCGCAGTAATGAAAACTTGTGAATCCAAAATTTCAGGATTGTGTATCTGGATCTGGCTCAGAATGTTTTTAATTTGCTTATGGAGTCTGACTGATTCCAAAATGGTATAATATGTTAGACTCTGCCCTCTAGGAGTAAAGTTGAAAAAAATGTGACACACTGACATTTGCCTTTCATTATATGGTTGACTTCAATCCTTTTGTGGGTTATTTAAAAATGAAACACATTTTGGTTTGTAAAATAATATTTTTTTTTTATTTTTTTTTTACACTATTTACACTGTTCAGACTATTGTCCTCATCTTTGTTGCCATATTTATCACAATGTTTCAACTGTTGTACACTCCAGCCTTCTTCAGGTGGTTGGGATGTTATTTTTATTTTGTAAATATTGCATTAACAATTTTTGAGAAAATGATTTTTTTTTCCCCCAGATACAAGTTGTACTATTTCACCCATAGCTATGAAGGGCGATGGGTTTATACCATTTTCCAAGAGTATTTGTGTATAAGAGATTGTAATGAATTTAACTGGAATTCAAACTCAGCTCTCAGACTTCTCATTCCAAGCCACTAGCCATCACACCACTCTCACATCCACTTAAACATCTATAAAATAAATTAAGAATTGTTTGGTTGATTTGGAATGTTAGAACATTGTTGATATTTGCCTCCCGTTATTATCTGTAAATTCTAAATGCAGTCTTATTTTGTTGACTTCCATATATATAAGCATTCTCATTAAGATTTATCATTATGGATTTATTTAGGATGGGTTTTCATGTGTCAGAGGCAAAAATAAACATGGATCCTAATTTCCTGTTCATCTGGTCCTTATTCATAATGTTTTTCATTTTCACTATTATCAAAAGGACAATGGAAATGTAATGTTTGAAAAAATAGCTGAGAAGATTGATGATGCTCTCTCTGATCATTCCTCAGCTAGCATTCATATTTGTGGCAAAACCAATGAAGACAGCAATACTGTTATGACTTCTCCATCACTTATGAACTAATCTAGATTTTTGATAAGCCCTCTCATGTTCCTGACACATCAGATCATTACACAAACCTAGAACTCTTTCTCATATCTTACTCTGAAAAATTCTTAGCTGAAGTCTTACCTCTCTTGGGCACTTCTGACCCTTAGCTGATCAGTATTGAAGTTGTCAAACCAAAAGTAAACCCTGATGTCCCATTTCATTGTACAATCTTTTGGTATGCCAAAGCTGACAGGCTTCAGATCTTGCATTGCGGAAAACTTTTTAATATCCCTATCACAGCACAAGAAGTTTCCAGATTTATCAAAAGCCTTGACTGCAAAAGGGCTACCAGTCTGGATAAAATCTCAATGCTTGCTTGCTTTTTTTAAATGCTATATGAAGGAGAAATGATTCTCAAGTCTATGGATGGTGTTAACTATATGTCCTGTTTTTAAAGAATGCAGGTGAATGCTCATCTCTGTTGCAATATCAAACCTATTAGCCTCCTTAGTGTCATCAGCAAACTATTCAAGGCAATAAGGCTGTTAACACCTCAACAGATCCACTGCTGATGTCCTAACTGTTATTAGTTACATAGTCACTGAGATGCTAGACAATAAATTCATCATGAGGCTGATCACCTTAGATATATCAAAGGCTTTTGACAGGGTGTGACATCAGGAGTTGAAGGGTTTTCTCAATTATCAAGTCCTTCCTAACAGGTTGGTCCATGAAGGTTGTTGTTAATGACCAGTCATTGGAAGCCTATGAGATCAATGCAGGCATTCCACAAGAATCTCTTCCCAGTCCTACCTTCAATCTACTTTATGTTAACGATCTGCCCAAGAACTCTGATCTTTAGCAGACACTGAACTTTCATTTATCATGATGAATGGTTATCCTTTCAAGGAGACTGCTTGCCTTGAACATCTACTGGAACTCAAGCTCACCCCAGACCTCATGTGAAAATCACATATATATATATATATATATATATATATATAATCCATTGCTAAAGATGTTGGAAAAATGCTTGAGTCCTTGCACCACTCGAGTAAGTATCTGCTATGCTCTACGTTTATAAGAGTTAGATCAGATCAAACACTGGAGTATAGTCTTAACCTCTTCAAGTATAAAGTTAACTTATTTCTGCTACAACACCATTCAGTAATCCTCTACCTTGAGTGGCTCTCAAGTTTTGTATTAGGTAAAAAAAAGTCATTTACCAAAAGGGTATGGTAACTGGTGACTATTTAAAATACCAATATTAACTTTTCTAAATTAAGTTGAACCCAAGGTTTAGAATTAACAGTGAAAATAGAATAAAATTCAAATAAATGTTCTTTTCTCTTTAATTTTCCTTCTGCTAATTGGAATTAAGTGAATAGAAAGAACATGTAAGCTATTCATTTTTTTTTCCTCTTTGTTTTTCTCTCTCCTGATTTGCTGAATTCTAAGAAACCTTTTGTTCTCTTACATAACAACTGGGAATTACTATCTGACATCTTTTTTTATCACTTATCATTAAGTGGTCCCCATCCAGATCTTTAGTCCTTCAGTTCTGTATACCCCTTCTACATCCTCCTTTTTTTTTTTTTTTTTTTTTTTTTGTCATTACTCCACATTCAATGAGTTTCAACTAAGCATCTCTCTGAATATATTTAATTTGTTTTATATATATTATATATATATATATATATATATATATATATATATATATATATATATATATATAAAAAAATTAGATCAGCCAATTCTACTACCTTGGTTTCAACCTTTTCAATATCTTTGGTTGATTGACTTATTGCATGAAGATACAGAAAGATTGAAACCTAGGTAGTGGAATCAGCTGATCTCTTAATTTTCAATACTTAAAAGCTGTTCATGTTATCTTATGTGTATTGAGCACTTTTTAATACTACTGTTTCCTGATTAATTCAACTGTCCCTTAACTTTTTATTATTATTATTATATAATATATATATTTTTGAAACATGGTTAGAACTGTGTAGCAAAAAAAAAAACATATTTTAAATCAATTAATTTATAATATTAATGCTTTGTAAATTTACATTGAGCACTATTTTGTAAAAATAAAAATATCTATAAGAACACCAGATTATATATCTTACTGTTGTTTCTTTTTATATATATATATATAATTTCATTGGCCTATTCAATGTAATTGTTTTTATATTGTATAATCTGCCACCAGGCAACATTTAGCAAGCTAGACTCACAGACTTGGCAGTCAATGTTTGTCATCTGATGTCAAATCAAAAATGTCTGTGTGTATGCTTTTGTTATGCAAAATCTCTTCCAAAAATATCCGGTCATTTTGAAAATCTTTAGCTGGTTTTGATGCAACTCAGTATCCAGTCAATGAGGACATTACTGAATTCTTTCAAAATTATTTACTCAGTGCTAGATGCTACAGGGTCAGCTAAAATGTGTGACTGTCATAGTTCTTATATAAAGAGTAAATAGATTCTTATTTACAGTATTTATATTGTTCAGGCTATTGTTGTCATCTTTATTGTCATATTCGCAACATTTTGCCCATTGTACACTCCAGTCTTCTTCAGGTAATATACATTGGAATTTTGAACTGAACCCTTTATTTCATCCACTGAGGTAGATTGTTCTAGTTCCACATGCCATGCCATTTCTGGATATCTCGGTTTCAATTATTTTCCTTTATTAACTCAACTTTCCAAGTTTTTGTTCACCTCTGCTGTGGCCAGGTATTGAACTCACAGCACTTTGGGTCAAGTCACTGGATTATTTCAAGTAACACCATTATCCACATGGCCCAGTGGATAAAAGAGTTGGTTGAAGTAATCCATGGCATGGCAAATGGAACTAGAACTATCTACCCCAGTGGATGAATTAAAAGGTTCGGTTCGAAATTCCAACGTATATCACCTGAAGAAGGCCGGAGCGTACAACAACCAAAACATTGTGAATATGACAATAAAGATGTCCGAACAATGTAAATACTGTAAATAGTTACAATACCTCATCTCAGAAATATAGACAGATAAATTCTTCACATTATGTGAAAGTTTTTGGGCAAAACATTGCATCACTCAGATCTATCAGCACACTGTCCAAAACATAGACAGGTCTGGATTTGACCTCCTGTGTCTTCTGACTTTTTTTTTTTTTTTTTTTTTTTTTTCTAAGCTAAAATCAACACAGAAATGCTTTGGATGAGTTTCAGAAGAATTCAACAATGTAGTTGATAGTGAAACAAATTTTGCAGACAGTTTGAAAAATGAAATTGATATTGGGCTAAGTGTGTGCCATCTCGAGGTGAGGACTTTAAAGAGGATTATGATATAATATCCCTAGTTATAATTTTTGCCCCTTTTTAATTAACACTTTCACTTGTATTCTCATAGCAGCGTTGCCTAGCTGTGATGGCTTGTTTTGGGAACAATAAGAGGAAGTTGACAATTATTGGAAATAAATGATTATAACTATGCTGATATTGATTTTTCATGGTCTCTACCATTTGGGTTTTGAGGAAATACTCTGCTCTACAGGCTAAACTAAACAACAGACCCAGTGCACAATGTAATAAAAAATATACCACAAAGCCACTCATATTATATGCTACTACTGGTTTGGAAATAGTACTAAGTACCAGCTAGTTTGTAAAAACAAATATCAGGCACTGACTTTTCACAGTAGAAAGTTTTGTAAATGCATGTATGTCCACAGTAATAGCATAAGTGCTAACATTAAGTGACTAGATACTTTTTCAATATGCTTTGTATTTATTTTAAATTTTTGAATTTGTGTTACTGCAAATAATGGTGAAATTTTTTTTTTAAGCATTTCACCCCAAGCAAGGTGGGATGCTACTAGCACGCAAGGGGTTACAGTGATTGTGAGTGAGAGTAAAGAGGCATGATAGCAGAACGGATAAAAAGAAGGATAGGGAATAGATCAAGGTATCTAGAGATGTCAATTGACATTACATTTGAATAGTTAGAGATTATAGCTATCAGGGAAACAAGTAATAGGAAGGGAATTCTACAGACAGGAGGTACGAGACATGAAGCTATTGGAGTAGAAGAGACGGCTGTATTTAACTGTTTTGACAGTGAAAGGGTGGGATTAACATGCCAGTCTAGTTGCATGTTTAAATTCATACAGTCTGAGAACTAGCGAAAGTAGTTTGTCGGAGCAGTTATGAAAGTATTTGTAGAAAAGACAGAGGGAGGCGACGACATGTCTGTGAGAGAGTGACTGATCAGGGCCAATCACATTGCATATCCATCTCTGGATTTTGTCGAGGATCTTAAGATGAACAGTAGGGGCACCAGACCATATATGGCAGCAGTATTCCATGGTTGATTGAAAAAATGTAAACCCTTGTGCAAATTAATTGAAACAATTGCTTTAGTTTCCTTTCTTTCACCCTATGGTCAGTTTTAGACCCACTGGAGTGACAGGGCATAATTGATTTCTATTTTTTTCTCAGATTCAGTCATTTGTAGCATTGTGCAGTAATATGAATCTATTTTCGGGGTTTATGATGAAATTTGTTTGGCCCTGAAAAATATTGCATACTCTGTGATTGCAGCAGATTTTTATCACGCCCAGATACTATTGTCTCAACTGTCAATTAGTTGTCCTACAGCCATCGTCTGCCTATGGATACTACTTCAAGGAAACATACAAAAATTGTAATGCTGCATGAACACACAGGCAAGCCTTATCAGTGAGCAAATCAAAGTAGTAGACTGGCTCGGAAACTCTCTTAATTTAAATACAATTGAGAATCTGTGGTTAATCTGCAAGAAATGACTTCATGGAATGGACATACGAAGTACTAACATGTGCACTGGGTCATGTTTTATTGTAAGATTACAAAAGAATAGTAAGTAATAATGGAATTATTCATTTTGTTTCAATTAATTTGCACAGTAGTAGCATAAATACTAACATTAAGTGACTAGATATTTTCCTAATATATGCCTTGTATTTATTTTAAAATTTTACATTTGTGTCTTAAATAGAAAGTCCTATTTTGCACTTTGAAACCAGTTTCACATTTGCATTTGTTAATTGGCTCTTTTCTTTTTATAACTGCATCTATTAGTCATTTGATTCCTTTCTTTATATGCTTTGTAATAAATGTTTTTTTCTGATTTTAATTTTATTTGAAGCTGTTGTTGTCCAGCATAGAAAGCTGAAGATGTATTTCTTCTTTCAATAAAGAATTTGGTTTGAGATTGAAGGATTACCAACTCTGTATATGAATAGCATTTTGTCTTTGCCCACACCTTGATATTTGTTCTCATTATTTAAAATTGAAAAACTGTATTCACGGTAAATGGCATATAAGGAGAGAAAAATATTTTAACTCTTTATTTACTGCTAAATAGTTTTCATTTTAGGTTCTCTATATAAAACTATACTCATTTGAATTAATTGGCTTTTAAAATCAATGAACTCTTAACCTTTGTATATCTGATATTGTGAATTTTTATTAGTAAATAAGCTTTAAAGAATTAATTGCCTTTGAATATGATTGAAGTGCATGTGCACAATTCTCTAAAGCTTATGATTTATTACAATGTTACTAATTCCATTTATCACGACTTGTCACAGAATAAGCTGGTAAATTTCACATATCAATTCAACAGCTGTTTTTTTAACTATTTATTCTAAGTCTTAAGAATGTTAGGAATGATCACATATAGAGGAACACTAGCATCTTCAGATATTTTTTTTTCAATTAGTATTTCTTAAATCTTAATTTAAATTTCATTTTATTGTAACTTCTCAGATTCTCATTCTATAAGCATTTCTTAACAGAACAGATAAGAATTTTTTTTTTTTTAGAAGACTCTGGCTTAATTGATAGAGTACCTACTCTGATCTTGATAAATAATTGTCTTCAGGGAAGCTTGGTTAATATTCCAAGGACTTTTTTTTTTCAAATAAAGTCAGGTTTCATAAAACCTGAAAGACATGGCAGCAATAAATCCTCCACTTTATTTTGAGGTTTGTCTGTCCTTTCCTTTTTTTTTTTTTTTCACAAAGTTCCCCTCTATTTATTTATGATTGCTTTAATTTTAAATAAGTTTGTTAATTATCAAAATTTTATACCCAGCGACCAGTACAGTCAATTTGTAACAACCAAAAAATCTATATAGTATAAAACTTTATATATAATTGTTTTATTTTTGCTACATTATTTTTACATGTGGTGTAAAAACTTTGAGGTGCTGGGTTTCTGCTTCTTTAAAAAAAAATAAAACTTTTTTTCTCCCTTTTTAAATTGATGTTGTTGTGACAAGCTCTACTTAACTAATTAGCAGAACTAGATAAAAATTCTTACATTTCTATTGAAATAACAAACAAGAATAAAAGAATTGGTTTGTATTGTTTTAACAGGATTTTGAGAACTTCAATTTATCAACTAATTGGCAAAGAAATAACTTGTTTTAGGCACTGCCAAACAAACTCCATTTATTTTTCTATCCCTTCATTGTCATTTATTTTTAAGACTCCAAAAACACTTTGTCTCTCTATATCATTGTGCTGTTATTTTTATAACTTTTACAACACCTACTTCTGTTTAAGCAGGTGCTGCCAGTTCTGGTATTTTCCTTGTATCAGCAGAAAACAAGAAACAATTGCCTTATTTATTAAGTTTTGTTACTTCTCCTATTCACTTGACTCTTCCAGGATTGTTTTCTGTCTTTCTGATTCTTGTTAAATACCAACATATTTTAGCCTTTTTTCTACTACAAATTGTGATGAGAGCCGACATGAATAGAAAGTTAACCAAATGTCAAAACACTCCTTCCCCCCTCCCCTTTGCATACTGAATATGATAGTGCACTGTTTGAGGACCACAGGTGTAGGAGGAGAAAAATATAAAGTGGTTAGTCTGCCAGTTTTATGCTATTTGTTTCTTTTATGTATATTCTCTATACCAGGAGTCGGCAACTTACGGCACATGTGGCACGGCAAGCAATTTCCAATGGCAGGCAGCCGCAAATGACATCACAAAGTCCGAACAAATAACTACTACAAGGCAAAGAAGATATTTAGCTGTTTCAATTTTAATATATACTAAAGTATATATACTATATATTACTATATAAAATATATTAGAGAACAGGTATAGTGACATTAACTTGTATAGAAATATGTATGTTCTTGGCACACTGAATTAATTTAAAACCCTAAGTTGGCACAAAGCAAAAGATTGCCAACCCCTGCTCTATACTATGAAATACAATGCAACTTCATATAATTTTTGTTCATACATCCTTATCTCCCCTATTTCAGATTGATATTTTGTTATGCTAACATGAAACATTACTAATATCTATAAGCAAATATGCTAACATAATGGAATGCATTATTATTAAATAGGGGAGATAAGGCTGCTAATATATTGTTTTTTATTTTATTTCATTTTAACATACTTTTTTTTTCTTATTGATCTAAAGGGCAAAATTATTTTTCTTTTTACATGTGACAATAGTTAATTGTATAAAACTCCTAGATTACTCCTGCAGAAAATATGGTCAGTGCATTACAAAATAACTTAAATATGGCTGTCTTTTGTTTATTATTTTTTCCATAGAGATAAGCTAAAATAGTGCTTGTATATCTAAAGAATTTTATCTAATTCTTTAAATAATACTCTTTTGTCATATAAATATTATGTTATGTTATGACTTGTTCATGCCAAAATTTCAAAAACTGAAATCAGACTTTTTCTTTAATCTTGATTCATCATCTGTATTCAGCTAACAGAATAAATAAGCATCCACAGTTGAGTAATTATAAGAGGCAAGCAGAAATGTTGGATCCATAAGTTTTATTTACCAATGTTTGGCTTGGATCAAAATATTTGTCGGTGGCCTTTAACCCTTAGAAGACAACAGGGCTGATCTACATTATTTAGATTATTTGGACTATTGTCCTCATCTTTGTCGCCATATTTATTACATTTCGGCCATTGTACGCTCTGGCCTTCTTCAGGTGGTTGGAATGTCGAACTGAACCCTTTATTTCACTCACTGGGGTAGACTGTTCTAGTTCCACATGCCATGTTTAATGGATGTCGGTTATCAGTTATCTCCTGTTAATTTTCCCTCTGAAAGTTCTCTACTGCCTTAGGCGTTAGATCCAGTGACAGGACCCAAAGAGTATAAGTTCAATAAGCCTATTTTTGACCAGCTACAGATTTCATGTCCAAAATAAGTATGTTGTGACGTGCATTGCAAATAAGGATTTTCAATGGTTACAAATTAAGGCAACTGTATATAAAAATTATGTATAAAAAAGCACAAGAATTGTTTATGTTGCTTAATATCTCTTATTATACATACAGCTGTAAGAATTGTTAAGATCTCAGTTGGCAGTACTTGGTATTTTCAGTTCATCTTCTGTTAAGTCTTTTTATACTATTTTCCTTGTCCAGAGAGCAACAAAAAGACAATCTTGTATGCAATGTCATATTTCTCAACTATTCATTAAATACTTTTCTCTCTACCAATCTCACTCTCCTTGATTTATAACAATAAGACATTATGCTGGATGAAGGCCAGATACCAATAAAAGAAAACTTTGCAACCAATTAACTGGATACTACCACTAAAAAAATTATAGGCTTTTTATATATATATATATATATATATATATATATATATATATATGCACACAGGTTATTGTCTTCATATTTCTTGTTTTTTTAACACGATTTCAGGTACATGGTGTATTTGGTCTTTAGAACTGGCATTATTCTTCTTTTATTCCTTCTTTTCAGCAGACTCGTCTGCAACACTGAATATAACGACCAAAATGTTAAAACATCAAAGATGAAAACAATTAATTATAAACAGCATAAAAGCATATCAGAACTCTGACAAGTGAACAAATTCTTTCTTGCAGAGAAAAATAGCAAATATACACAATTAGATTAGATATTTAGACAAGTCATATAATTCTTAGAACTTTCCATACAATTGTCTGTTTTTGGTGGGCAAGTTTTTTTTTTTCCTTTTCTTTCTGTGTTGGCATACATAAATTCACAGAAATATAATGATGATGAACTATACTCAATCTTTGTTCTCTATTCATTTACAATTGCATGCAAATATTCGCAACTACAGTCCTTTGTCTTTGTTTGTTTAAACTCTTTTTTTTTTTTTTTCTTAATCATTTCACTCTAAACAAGGCAATAATGCCACTAAGATGCAAGGGGAATGAAAGAGAATGAAAAACCTTAAAACAGGAAACATGAGATAAACCTCTACTCCTTTTAAATTGATTTCAATGTGTAAACCTATCATTGATTCAAAATAAACATGTCTCTGTGATTTCTTGGTAGGTCATATGACCACTTGCAACACTGATCCTGTCATTACCTCAAAATATATTCTCATGACAGAAGAGGCAATTTCCACTCTTGAAAATTCTTCACCGTCTGTGAAGAAGAAAAATAAAAAGAATGGGGACCGGATACGAATTGTTATCTATGTACATATCTAATGAAACTAGTTTTGACAACTTGCTTATTCAAAAACCATTTTTAATTCTCTCAGTATAAGCCAGGAATTGATTCTTATTTAATATCTTTCTGGTTTATAACTAACCTTTGCAATGCAATTGTATTTAGCCAATAGTATCTTATCTGTCATAGTCTAACAAAAACAAAATTTTTACTCTCAGTCTACCATATATGCTAGAGTATAGTTAGTTTTCATGATCTGTTTTTTTTTTTTTTTTTTTTTTTTTTTTTTTTTGTGAAGAGGTTAAAAATCATGCATTTTTGGTCACTGGTTGCACTATGTACAGATAAATTTTCGGGATCAAAGTAATGATGTTTTTGAGAAAAACTTGTTTGAAATTCTTCAGAATATGCAATTTCTGAAATTTTAAATGAAACTAGTTTCAACAAAATTTATATTACCCTACATTATAACAAATAAAACTAAATGTTCACTTATCTACCTATACTCTGACTTTGATGGAGATTGCAGCCACTCATCAGGGGACTTGATAGTAAAATTGAATTTTGTACTATATAAAAATTGAATTTATAATATGTAAAATTCTAATTTTAAAATTCAATTTTACTATTAAGTTGCCTAACAAGTGGTTGCAATCTCTATGAAACTCAAAAGATGAGTGAACATCTAATTTTATTTCTTACTATTAATGCATTATCTCCCTTTTATACTAATGCATTAACCTCATGTTTGATTTGTTTCCTGTTACAATTAATCTGTAGTAGAGCGACTTCCTAGAAAACAATTCTCACGTTATAATGAAATGGGATTCATGTTCTTGAAGATTATTTTGATTTTGTGTGCGTTAACTATGGTTGCAGAAAACAATCAGGTTTTATTAGAATTGTGCAATTTTGTAAAGAGAAATCTTGTCTATTCAGAAATGTTAATAAGATGGCAATTTCTGGTATCACTGTAAAAATCATCTACAAACAAAGATAGATAAGTCTCATCTTGAATAATATAGTTATAAGGATTTCATATCAAATTACCAGATTTCCTGCTACATAAAACACACACAAAATTTGGAAAGAAATAGGATGTGAAAGAAAGAAATAATATCCAGCTGATGATTCAGCCATATTTTGATTCCTAATCGTAATGTGTCAATGTTTAACCTTCATGCCTGCAATAAAACAGTGTTTTCCCTTGACACCACTATGATTTTAACTACCTTCACTCCCTTGGCAATGTTTGTTGTTTGAAAAAAGTGATGATTATAATTTTAATAAAACCCAAATATATGAATGTGGATTTTCTTTGTTCTTTGAGAATTTACAACAAAAATATTAAACACTATTTATTAGATTGTTTATTTACAAGAATAATTTTGCATTCTAAAAACACAAGCACTAAAAATGCAAACCAACTAAGACAATACAATATTTATCATTTAACAATTTGTAAAGAAATAAATGTTTTATCATTCATTGATATTTATAAAATTATGAATAAAAAAAATTGTTTTCATAGTTATTTATAAAATGGTAAATGATAAACATTGCATTGTAGATTTTTTACATATTTTGATAATTTTTAATTTTTAAAAATTTTTGAATAAAAATATTCACATTTATATCTTTATTAAAGGTAAATAATAAATATTGCATTGTACTTGATTCACATATTTTTATAATCTTGTAAAGGTTAAACATTGCCAAGGTACTGAAAGTAGTACAAAATAATAGCAGTGTCAAGGGAAAAACTGTCCTTTTGACATACTTTTTTTTTTCTTTTTTTGTGAGCAGAAAGGTTAAAGTTTATTCATAATTTAATCAATGATATTTCATTGTCTATTAAGTGGCTGTTTATGTTTTAGTCTAGTACCAAAACTTGAACCTTGGTAGTAGATGACACAGACTGTCTTTTGGATTTTATTTATTTTAGTTACCGATAAAGAATTCAATACCTTTTTAAATATATTGTAAAAAAAAAAATAATAAATTATAAGTTAATTTGTTAACAATTTATTTCCCATATATTTCAATGTCTAAGCCCTTTGAATTTTCTTAAACAGGTCAAATTGTACAATGGTCAACTCTTTTGTTTTAAGTTTTATTTGTAGTTAACCCTGACTACTTAGTAAAAACAAAAAATGTGTCCAGGTAAAAAATAAAAAATCTAGTTTGAAAAAGTATTTACAAATCAAACTTGTTAGTGTATTGCAAGTTCACTTTTGGTATTGGTGATTTTTAGTATGCACTATTAATTTCACCCCTGCTCTCTCTACCAACAACCTTTAGATTTGATGTGTTCCATCCACTCCAACAAATTCTGCTTATTTTGAAGACTTTTAATGCTTAAAAAAGATAAATTTCCTGCCAATGTATATGGTTATGAATGAGTTGTCAAAAATTTCAGTTTCAGAAGAATAAAATTTTGACATTTGGAGAAGCACCTAAAAAGTTTTCCTCTTTTCTTTTTATATATATATATATATATATATATATATATATAAAAGAGAAAGAACAGTAAGAAGGTGTTTTTATTAATATTTTTATTTTTACAAAACAAGGCTCAATGCAAATCTACAGAGCACAAATATTATTAATTTACTAATTTAAAAATATGGTTCCATCGCTACACAGGAATTACCGTGTTTCAAAAACAGAAGCTAAAAGCTTCAAATTCAATTATAGAATTAAATTAAACTCCCTAGTTCTTTTTCATTTTCAAGCAAATTTTGGAATAATTTATTTTGAAATTTACCAAGTTTTATAAGTACATACATTCATATTAGTTTCTAAAGATATGGGGAAATCCAGTCATTTTAACAAGGGGCGGTAGGGTATTCATTTTCACTGACAACTATTGTATCAAAATATGAGTTACTTTTGAAAAGTCAAGGTAGGGTAGGGGTGCCTTTTCCAACAAATAATGACATCTGGTCTTTTTCAACAACAAAAAGTTTTTCAGCACTTTTTTTTTCCTCCATCAAATTTATACTTGTATACATAAATAAATCTTTATGTATACAAGTACAAAGTAGGTCTGCTATTCTGCTATTGTTCTGTTATTGTAGCATAGCTATCTTCTACGTCAACATAACAGAATATCATCTTTGATGGTGAATATCTCTGTTTAAATGTCCACATAACCACTCTGAAGATGGCTCATGGGAGCCAAAAACTTAGATCAAGGAACAGCTTAATAAAATAATATCCAAATATTGGACAATATTTTTGTCTTTAATTTCACCCAAAATTAAAGCAAATATACACTATAGAGCGGCTCATGATCAGACCTAATAGACATCCATTGTCTGTTATATTTAATAATATTTGTTTAAATTATATATATAATGGGCTCTCATGTTGTTGATCAACATAGGCTTTTGACCCATGCCTACCAGTGGCGGGGGGGACCTTTTATGATGTATGAGGGTCAAGCAACTCAGTTTCTAGGAACTGACAGCCAGACAACCTGCACATATGATTTGATTATAGTGGTGAAGGTTTTGTGCAGAATCACAACTTTTTGAGGATTCATACCTTTCCCAAGTGTATTAGTACATAAAAGAATATAAAGGATTCAAATGGAATTTAAACTTGGGAGTAATGGATAGCAGTTTGGATTGAGGAATCAGATAGATATATATATATATATATATATCTCACATATAACTTTAAACATCATTTTAGTGGATACCCATATTTGAGTAGACACTCTGTTTACTTATTAAACAGCAATTTTATTTATTTTTATCTACTGGAGCGACTACTCAAATATGTGTATCCATAAAAATAACCTTAAAGTTATAAAAATTTGACAGTTTAATAAGTGGAAAATACATTACTTTAAAAATATATACATACACACTCACATATATATGGGTGTGTGTATTTTTTTTTTTTTTTTTTTTTTTTTTTACTCTCTTGGGTCAAATAAAAACTGGCTGTTTTTAGTTTAAAACTCTTCTTTCAACTTGTGCTTTTTATTTAAATTTAAACATTTTCCCTCTCATCAGGTTGTGGACTGCCAAAAATTAAATGCTTTTTTCTGTATTCTTATACCCTAAGATATTTTTAGAACAAGACTTCCCAAATTGCTACAGAAGTACTTTATTAACCTTGTTCACAAGGGAGAACCTGCTAAGTCATATGTTTATTTTACTTTCAACATTATTTATATATTCAAAATAAAGAATAAAATGAAAACTGTAAATATAGATTCAAATATACTTATTTTCATGTGCATCTCTCTTGTGAAAGATTAAATTGAAATGATGAAGCACACAACAAAATCTTTTTTTTTCTTTCTATATATTTACTCTGCCACATTTTCATTCTTAACATTTTAATTTTTTTTTGCTTTCTCCAAAACAAAATTTTTAAATAATGTAAATAATAATATAGGGTAAATAAAATTTCTCGTTTTAATAATTTTCTACTAGTTGCATTATATAAAAACTAGCATTGCCATCCAATTGGTGTTTTCTTAACTTAGTAGGTTTATTGTAACCCATTTGTTATTTGCCTCAATTACCCGGCTTTATTAACACTTGACATTTCTTCTCTCCAACTTTTACAGGAGTGCCATCTTTCTACCGTCACTAAGCACACTTCACTATCTTTTGAAGGCCACACTTAGTCGTGGAGAGTTTGCACTTTGACTTTGAATACCAGTGACTGCTTGGTTTTATTTTCTTGCTGCTTTGAGTAGAATTGCCATATTTGTTCAAGTAGAGAGAAGATTAGAATTTCAAAATCTACAAGTTTTATTTTTGAAAATTAAGAAAATTTAAAAAAAAAAAAAGTTTTAAAATCCTATATACCTTCACTTATATATGAGTGTATATCTTAAAGAATCTCATCAAAGTGGAAGCATCTCCCTTTATATAAAAATATGTTCAATGTTAGCATCTAAGCTAGTGTAGAGAAGTTTATATTAGAAGTACTTTCCACAAACTTGGTCTATACAAATGAATAAATAACCTTTCACCTTAAATATTAAATTCCCTTAAGCATTTTTTTTGTGTTCTGAACAAACTTGTGAACAGATTTGAAACTAGTTGAAAATGCTACTAGAGTTTCATTATAATGCTGTTGCTATTACAACACTTTTATAATAAGGTTAATCCATCCTTACTGGATAATCTTTGAATAGTAACCTTGGTTTAGTTCAGGAAAATTACAGTAGCAGTTTAGGTAATCCTCCATCAGTTTCAAGAGACTGAAGATCTACTAGTGATGTTAGCTAATCCCTGTTGCAGAAGCCTGCTCAGGTACATTTGTGTTTGCCCAACAACTACAGATCCAATTTGTAGTTTATACTGCTACCATGCTGAGCAGACCTTAATTCCAGTTTCCATAATCTGGCATGATCAGTAATTGAACAAGGCCAGTACACTCAAACCCTTGGTCACAATTATTTGTTACTTAATACTAACACATTGACAGCTTCTAAACAATTTCATCTGTCCAACTTCACTTACAAGTGTTGAACAAACCCATGGTATGGTTTTTAGGCACTTGTTTCTGTGAATTTTTTTCCAAAATTATAATTTATATAGGAGTGGGCTGGAGTGTCAGTTTAAACTGACCCCAGTAGGATATGAATTAAATATACTTCTTTTTTTATATATCAGTATATTTAAAATCTAATTTCTCTCTGAATTTCTGGGATGAGGAGTTTTGTTGTCTTCATCTTTGTTGTTATTGTCCCAACATTTTAGCTATTGTGACCTTTATCAGGTGTATGTCGATCTGCTTAACCTACAGGGAGTTTTGAACTGAACCTTTTATTTAATTTACATGAGTAGATTATTCTCGTTCCATTGCTCCTGTCTCGGGATATCTCGTCTAGTTCTTATTTTAGTACTATTCAGTTATTGCCTGCCCCGACAAATAACAGCAGGTCTTCAATGGCAGTAGCAGCTATAAAGAAAAGCTTCAGTGAATTCAGTCAAGCAGCTGCAGCAGCACTCATCAGCAAGCAGGTTATGTTTAAAGCACCAAATTCTCCACAGAATTTTCCTACAGGATAATAACCAAGTGGATTGAAGCATTGGTTCGTGAATTTGATGACATAGTAAGTGAGAGTTCAATCCCTGGCCAGGCCACTGTACTTGGACTCCGTGGAAATTGGACAAGATATCTATACACATGGACAGTGGAACGAGAACAACCTATCCTTATAAATTAAATAAAGTGTTCAGTTCAAAATTCTCTGCAGTTTAACCAGAATGACATTCACCTAATGAAGGCTGGAGGGCCCAGCAGCTGAAATGTTGCGATAACAACGAAGATGAGGATAATAGATGTAAATAATTTAAAATCTAAATTCTGTTTATCTTCATATGGTCTTTGATTTCCTGCCAACTGTATAGACTCTGTCTCTTTTGCTAATCTTTGTTTTATTTTTATTTAGGATTTTCAAAGAATGATTTGCATTCTTTTTTTCTCTCTGACAGACCCCACCTTACTAAGAATTTTTAGCAGTGGAGGAAAATAAAACCAACTCTTGTTATTGGTGGTTGTAAGAAAATTGGTTATTCTGATAAACTGTCATTGTCTCATATTCTTTGTTTTATCTAGACACAGGAAGTACTTTTTTTTTTTAATCTGTATCATCCCATGTAAGGCCACTAAAACACAAGGGGTTAAAGGGTGTGGAAGAATTAGAATCGGAAACATTAATAATGATTGTAAAGAGGAAAG
The DNA here is from genome assembly GCA_903632075.3 of Acanthosepion pharaonis. Lineage (NCBI taxonomy): Eukaryota > Metazoa > Mollusca > Cephalopoda > Sepiida > Sepiidae > Acanthosepion > Acanthosepion pharaonis. Next base: position 826,930 of record CAHIKZ030004020.1, read on the forward strand.
GGTAATCAGGAGAACAATAGATAGTGATTGACATTGCATTTAAATTTTTGCAGATTAAAGTTAGCTGCAAAGCATGGAGCTGGAAGGAACTTCCATAATCAAGAAGTTCAAGAAAAGAAACTGTTAGCATAGAACTTACAGCTACGTCTAGCCAGCTCAAATGTAAATTGCTGAGATCTCGACACCAATCTAATATTGCACTTAAATTACTAAAGTGTAGGTACTATAGTGAAGAGCTCATCTGAACAATTACCATAAAAGTATTTATAGAAGAGGCACAGAGACAATCTTACAGTGGTGAGTAAGTGACTGAAGCCAAGCTGCCAGATCAGGACCACTAATACTTCTTTGGATCTTATCTAGGAGCTCTTGGTTAATAGCAGTTTATTTTGGTTATAAATCTTAAAATTCTTTGGAATGTGGTGAAGAGTTGATTTTAATTTCAAATTATTAATGGATTATTTCATTTTTAAGAAATAATGGATTTTAAATTGAACTTTTTTTTTTTTTCCACTTATTTTTTATTTTTATACTTTTAACTAAGATTCAAGAGAACATTGAAGAAAATGTGATGCCAGAAGACTTTATTCAAATGTTACAAATATATCAGGAAAGTGCAAGATTGTAATTTGTTGTTGCCCCATTTTGGTCTAGTCTGAAATCTTGGTTGTGTAGCAAAAATTTGTTTCAATTACAATTGGTTAACATTATTTCTGAAATAGATTTATAAATGAAAATTTTAGTGATCGATTGATTTAAATATTTCACACTAGCACAAATGGTCAGTGTTTAGGCAGGAATTTCAACATTAACTTTCATTATAAACTTTCCCAATTTGGACATTTAGGACAATACTATTTTCCTACTTCCTGTTTTTTTTTTTCTCATTGAGCCTGGTGCACAAAGCCAACCTTATTAAATATTTGTATATACATTCATGAACATAAAATTAACAGCTGGTTTTTACTTGCTCAAACACAGTTGGTTTCTTGAAAGGAGTGTAGATTATTTGGATGGATTTTCATACATATGACCTCTACAAGTAATAATTTAAGCTGTAGCTTTCATAACTTTTATCCTTCAATCATAATAATATTCTCATAACTGTTTTGTCCATGACCTTCTGCCTTACATGGCTGAAGAGAATAAAATGTATAAAAATCAGGATGTGAATAAATCAAAATAAGAAATTTTATTACGCTTTATATTTCTTCTATATTTTTTTTTTTAAAGTATTATTAAAAGATCCTCCCCTAAATATGCAATGTTTTTTTTTTGTTTTGTTTTTTTTTTAATGCCATGTTTCTTCAGGATGTAAGCGATCATGACTCTTCACAACATTTGTTTTTAACCAGAAATTTTTGGAAAACATTTGAGTGTTTTCCTGTAAGCTTTTCAGTATTCCTTCTCTCAGACTCGTTACTACCCAAAACTAGAGAGCCTTATCTCCCCTACTATTTAACCTATAGCTACTAAGGGAGAAAAAAAAAAAGATTCTTGCCTTTATGAAGGGTATTTGTATGAAAGAAAGTACAACAGAATGTAATAGATTTTTTTTTTTTCTTAAACTACTCTAAATGCTGGGTTATGGCTAAAGTTTTTATATTTATTCATTTTAAAAGAAAAAAAAATATTCTTTGTTTGAATATCATGATTTGATTCTCAGATTTTCTTACAATATTTAGTGTTAATTAACATTTTTCCTTAACTCTCTCATGCCAATAGACTAAATAGTAGCCATTCCTTTGCTTCCATCCTTTGTGCATATGGCTGCTACTGAACTATACATAACTTCTTCTAAATATTCTTTCATGTCCTTCTACCTTCACCTCAATTCCCAACAAAAAAGTTACTCATCCTTCCAGTATACACACTCATCGTCCAGATATTTTAGCAGCTTACCATAGACAACCTTTTTAGAACAATTTCGAGTTGTCTATCCTCAACTGGAGTCATAGCTTTTATGTGTGTCACAAGTAGTTACTACTTGTAATTATTGTAAAAGTCATTCATTTTGGTTTATTGGCACCAGACAAGCTAAAGTTAACAAAGTCTTTCATTGTGCTTTTTTAGTTTAACTCTAGTTTCTCTGATTTCCTGAAAAAAGGTAAGTTGCAACTGGTTTCTTTATACCTCATTTCTATTAGTCATAGTTGTCTATTCCAATGGTGTTTGTATCAAGAGAAAACAATTTTCATTTGTATTTGAAAATAGGTTATCTTCTTCTTTTAGGTGATACAGTTCACTTAGTTTGGCCCCCTCACTCTTTATACCTGTAAAGATGGGATGATATGAAGAGGAAAGAAAGATGCATTATATGAAGATTATCAATGAATATATACAATACATATCACTGTTTGTATTGGTGGGTGGGGGATATATCTGGGTACAAAGAATAAGCATGTCTATGTATTTTTGTACAGAGAAAAAAATGTCTGAGAATAGGTGATGCCAGGAAATAAGAGATCAGTCAGAACAATTCTCAGCACTTGGTTTCTTTAAAAATAATTCCCCTTCCGTCATCTATTGCTTCTGACCCAATTGCTTGCTATTTTTACTTTCCTCTTTTTCTCATGTATATTTTCTATATTCCATTGACCAATTACTGGTTTATCTACATGGGAGGCGGGGACAAACAAATTGCTTAATTCTGATTAACCTGTTCACACAGAAAATGTCTTTGAGGGTGAAAACTAAAAAAAAAAAAAAAATCTCCTAATGATGGATCCTCATCATTATTTTTATATTTTGAATGTAGAAATTATTTAAACCATTTTTTTCTTAATGATTATTTACATTATCTAATGACAAACTAATGACCTCATCTTTTGTTATCGTAATGTTTCAGTTGTTATGTCCTCTGGCCTTCTTCAGGTGTCTGTTGATCCTGGTAACTTCAGAGAACATTAATCTGACTTTAAATGATATAAATAATAACTCCATCCCAGAAATTCAGAATTTTATTTTATTTTTTTTTTCTTACTTTTTAATGGTTTGGTAGTTTTGTATATTTATAAAAAAATTTTTTTTTTCTTTCTCACCTGTTTATTTAAATATGTTTGTCCCACGCTATCTTGAAAATCATTCTTTGTTTTAAGAGAACTGTAGAACTATGAAACATCAATGGCTTTTTTTTCTAAATGGGCAAAGTTTAAAAAAAAAAAAATGAAGTCTATAGAAGCCATTTTTAGTTGCTTTTTGTCTTTCCTTTTTCTAAGGAGATGAAGTTGACTCTCACTGATGGCTTTATTTATGAATCTGTGCTGCAGATTGGATAAGAAAAAATATACATTCCTATTGAGTTCTATACAGAATTCTTGAATGCATGAAATTAAACAATTACTTTTCTGATATATTTTTAATATCTCAAGATTACCTTTTTTTTTTTTTTTTATTCTTATCTACTATTTCTATAACAGCTTGTGTATTCATTTTGAAGCTAGTTGTATTACTAAAGCTGCCAAACACATAGGGAATTGCAAATGAAAATGCAAGGGATACCCGTGTAAACTTGTAAAACTTCAAAAACTAAGAATACTACAAACTTTGTCCTTGCTTTTTATTTCTTTATTCAAATTAAATTAAAATGATAATCTAGAAGTCTTAGTTTCTAACCATAAAAAAAACAAGTCTTTATCTTTATCCAGTTGATCAAATGTCTTTTCATTTCAACTGAAAGTTTTGCACCAACATCTTTATCTTTATGGTTTGTATCATTGTCTTGACTGGCAGTTTTAAGCCCCAGATAAGAAAAGTGAAATGTTTTTGCATTATTAAAGAAATTTACATCTTAGATCTTAGCCGGGGGATTAGAATCAAAATGCAATTTAAAAGTATCATTGAAATTTTATAATGGTATGCTAATGACAGTATCACTTTTATGAAGCATTTGAAATTGTAACATATTTTATGCACACATAAATGTATGTCTTCAATCTTCTAGTGCATGTTTTCTCCTTTGTTTAGGGAATAGAATTGGGGTATGACAAAAGTAGTTTTGTTTTCATTAGATATATTTTCAATTATGTTTATACAGAAGACTTGTTTGTACAAACATTGTAATTCTTATTTGAAATTGATTTTGGATAATGAATTCTCACTTTCTCACACATGCACAAATTTACTTGTACTGTTAAAAAAAAATAACAGCAGTTCTGTTTTTACAATCACTAAAGAATAAAATTAAAAATCCCAAGAAAGCTCATGTGAAACAAAATAAAAGTGTATTAGCAACCTGATTTACACTTCTTAATAGTTTGTTTATTGGTGCAGATCCGTGTTTCTGAACATTTTTACTCTTTGAAATAGTTTTTATGTCTCCGGAAACCCCTGCACAAAAATTATTATATACCATTATTAATATTGTATACTTTATATTTTTATCATTGTATACATGTTAAACATAATATATGGACTCTGTGTATGCCTCCTGTACTTGAGTGAATCATTCAATGTTTCACATACAGGTTCAGTCCATTAACCCTACCCTGTCAGTTGCAGGTTCAGAATATGCTAACTACACCTCTGCAGAGGGGTAAGACCCCCCCCACAAAAATGAGGCATCCTGGGTAAGACAATAAACTACATCCAACAGCAAGTCCTCTGATCAGGAGGTTTTGAGGAGCATGGAACCACCTCTTAATTGGTGTTTCCAGGTCCACCCTTACTAAGAGTGGTAGCACCTGTTAGGGTCCCAGCTATGGGCAAATAGTTAACCCCAAATTGGAGTCAAAATGCTATGAAAGTGTAAAAATAGGTTTTAATACCAGTAATACATTTTTGTAAAAAAATTATTACCAGCAATGAATTTTTGGGAAAAAAAAATATTACCAGCTATAAAAATCTTATTGGCATTAAATAATCCATTGAGGTTGATATGCCATAAAACAAACCCAACCACTAACCAGTGATGGCAATTTTACACTTATGCTATAGACTAAATGCTAAACACATTCCCTATGATTATTATAACTTAAAATAATTTAAAAAGTTGAAGCCTTTATTATAATAACCAAGGATTTTCCAACAATATGCCATATATGTATAGTAAAATTATGACTATAAAATTACTTATAACTGCATTAACCTATTTATCACCATTTTTCGTAGAACCCTTAGCAATCTCTTGTGGAATCTTAGGGTCCCAGGAAACACTGGCATAGTGTAATGCTTCCATATCAGAATATTTCCTTACTAAAAAGGAGAATGGAGGTCAGGTTGGCTGACCAATAGATATATCTAAAATAACATTATTTTATAGAATATTTAAATATTAATATTCTAGTTGATTGACAAGATATGCTATGTCTAAAATGTATGGATATTTACTTAGTCTAACAATGGACTACATAGAAGTAGGAAGACTGTGATGCATCAATCTCAAGTGTTTTCAAAATCGTAATTTTAAAGTTCTTGTTTTATGCTAACACTTCAATCAAATTGGAATATGCAACTACTTCAAACACTGCGTAAGGCCATCTTTGGACTAAATAAGATGAATTATATGAATTTTTTTATTGGTGTTCCAAAAATAGTATCTTTTGAAAAAAAATAAAAATATATATATATATATATATATATATATATAAAATCATTAAATATGGTCAACAAGGAAGATTTAATCAAAAGGCCATAATTAATGAAAAATATTTGAAAGGAAGGTTGCTGCACACACACATACACACACATATATATATATAATAAAATAAATAATTTTGCTCTCTTAAACTTATCTTCCTATATGCGAAAAGCTTATTACCTATGGTGCCACAGTAGGCTCCTTATCTTGTATGTATCAGTCTATTTATCTATTTACAATCTTATGTGTGACAGCTCTGTGTTTTTAATATTCTGACTTCAATAGTTGCTTCATATTTCTTTTGAATTTTGCTAAATATATAAAAATATAACCAGTAACTCAAATTGAACTAAGAATTTCATTTTATATCAGTTTTTCCACATGATGCCAACGTTTTTGTTTTTATGCAGGAAGTTTTAGACTGCTTGGAAACAGGATTCAGATCTTGATGGAATTTCCATTGAGAGAGTAAAGTAGGAACAATAGAGGGAAATCTTTTACTATAAATTCTAATTGCTTGATCTAGTTCTTGGTGTTAAGTACCAGGTACCTTAACATCTATAAGGTCAAGTGATCACTTAACTCCCCACTGAATAGACAAACATCTATTTGGGAATAATCTGAATATAAAATATTATAGGAAATTTGTCTTTTTTATTATTTTCTTTCATTAAACATCCTCCTCTTTTCTTTGCTCTCTTTTTTTTTTTTTTTTTTTTTTTTTTTTTTTTTTTTTTTGCTGGCATCTCATAAACATAATATCTTTACTTACTGTGAAATAACTTAAGTGATTTCTTGAATGTGCTCATATTAATAACATTGAAAAGATTTCTTTTGGATTAACATTTATTTATTTTTTTATATATATATATATATATATATATATTAAGCCATTGCATTCTCAGGTCTTCTCTATCCATTCTTATCCAGAGGGAAGTATTATCCTACCCAGTGGTTTGCCAATTTGATCTTGGTTTCATTCTAGTTTATTTCTGCTGAGCTAATCTACTCTTGCATTTAACTGGCCCAGAGATTGAACTCAAGACTACCAAGAGATGAAAACAAAATAAAAATGTCAGAAATGCACTATATGCATTGTTCGAACTGTTGTCCTCATCTTTATTGTCATATTCACAAATTTCAAATGAAACCTTTGGAAAGTTGAGCTACCAAGGAAAATTAACTGAAACTGAGATATCCAAAGACATGGAATTAGAAGAATCTATGCACCATGGATTAAATAAAAGCTTTGGTTCAAAATTCCAACTAATATCTCCTGAAGAAGGATAGAGAGTACAATGGCCGAAACGTTGTGAATATAGCAATAAAGATGAGGATAATAGTCCAAACTATGTAAATAGTGGTAAATTTGCAGATTAAGCCCTGCAGTCATGCATTGAAGCTTACTTAATTAACATCGTTTTTACTGATCTTCCTATCTTGTTACTCATCTCAATTACTGTGCAAAAGCAAAAGAAGTGTTTAGACACTTTTAAAAGTGTAGCTTTTGATTGCATTCTTTTTTCTTTTTTTTTTAAATTTAAGTTATTTAGAAAAGCAATGACAAGTGTTGTTTTTTTATACTGAAGCTGTAATAATAATTAATCCTTGTTTAAATAATAAAACAAATTTTAAAAAGTTTTTCTACAATTGTCATTGCTATTTTGTAAATAATCATGCTTAAATAATATTGCTTAAAATTGTTTATTATTATTAAGTCCTTTCTAGCACTTTTTTTTTTTTTTTTTTTGGTAAATAATGATGTTTTTTAAAACCCCAAATTTAATAACCCAAAACTTGGGATACTTTTTAAATTTCACACATTCATTTTAAATTAAAGTTTGCGCATTGCATATGCAATAATCAAGAAAAGTGAAGCTTCTGTGCATTTCTACTCTAGGAAAATATATATAAACAACACTAGTAATGGCTGCTGGGCTGTAGCCACAACGCGAATAAGGCCGAACTTATATCGTCAATAACTCCTAACAGTAAATTTTCACAAACTGTTACTGTTATTTTCGAAATAAGCATGCAAATTTACACCTAAATGGAAATTTTAATTACAATTGGTTTGTGGGGCTTAATCTGCAAATTTACCCTAATAGAATACCTCATCTCAAAAATGTTGATAGAAAAAATTAGTCAAAATAGAGAAGCTAATCTGAGAGAACCATTATATTAAAACATGACCTTCTTTCAAAAATTCAGACAGAATATCTGTGAAAGTTTATGCATCAATCAGATATGAGCCATAGTTATCGATTTTTGCCAACAACAAGCATCCATGTAAATATCTTTCACATCACCAAAAATGTTCTTTATAATTTGTTACTATTAAGGATATAGAAATTTTTATTCTAAAAAAAATAAAATAAAATTTTGCATACAAAATTTTACTTTTTTTTTTTTTTCACTAAGATTGGTTTAAAATTGTTTTTCAAAATAAATTTGAATCCTTAATAATAGAATATATTTACACACAAATATACTTAAATAAGCAGATTTAAATATAAGAATATTAAAATTTACTGGCCTGTTTTTGTTTTGTTTTTTTCCTTCTAACTTTATATTCAGCTATGTTGTTTTTCTTTCATAAACAAGTTTTTTATACCTGTAAAAAAAAAAAAAATTAAAAAGAAAATTTATAATATATATATATATATATATATATATATATATATATATATATATATATATATATATATAAAAAGTTTGGTTTGTTTATAATTTCATAGGTAAATAGGTATCAAAAGGACAATTCAAGTATTTAAGAAGAGTTGTCATCAATTCTTGAATTTCCCTGAAACTATATACAGTGTAACCCGGATATGAGAGAGTTGTCGGGACCAGAGAAGAAGTCTCTTATATCCGGGTTTGGTCTATTATATATACATTAACACAGGCTCTAATTTGGGACGAGAGAAAATCTCTCTTATATCCGGGTTACACTTGTAAAGAGTATCTATAAAATTCCATACTAAATTGTTTTTCTTGTTCAAATTACCAAAACTTTCAGGTTGCACTTTATTTGTATAAAGATTTTGTCTTAAGCATACAGCATAGTGGATTATTTCACTGGCCATAACATTTACATGTTAACATGTGTGTTCTATGCAAACAAAAAATTGAAATGCTTGGGCCATGTTTCTAGTTTTCCCTTTTATAAAAGTGCAGCAATTTATGGAGATTTTTTTATTTGAACAATTGTGATTGTTTCTGGTGCTTGCTTGTATAGAGAGGACAGCAATTGGAATTTGAAAGATTATCTTTGATGCTAATGTGTTGATCCTTTTGCAACCTCTGACCCTTGACTTATGGGACCATCATATATATTTTTCTGCTAGTCTTAATATCTAATAATCTGTCACCATTTTGTCCCTAAAACTTTAGAGAAAGTAGATGAATATGACATTTCTCATCATTGGCTCAAAATTATTTTAACTAAGAAAACAAAAATAAATGGTGGTTTGTCTTATTTAATTAAATTTATTGTTATTACATAATTTTCTAGTGTGTGAAAAGTTTCATTCATATTCAAGTTTGAAATGAATTTTCTTAATTGCACATAGAGGACTAGTGTCTTTAATATTTCACCTCCTAAATATTTTAGCATAGTAAGTAATTAATATTAATTGATTATAAATATTCTAATTAATCATTAATTGAAAGTTGAAATGAATTGTTTTTGTATTTTATATTATTCATAAAATGTTTATCCAAAATAATTACTTTTTATTCACTGTTAACATTGATAAAAATTCACTGTCACTTTGACCTGTAGAATTTAAATGTATCAACCAATTTACTCTTACTTCTTACCAAATGACCTTTTGGACAAGGTTATCAAAACTATTTACACAATCTTAATTAACCTACAAATGAATTCCTCCCTACCCATTGTAATTTCATGCTTGGTAATTAGACATCTGATCATTGGATTGACAACTAAACTTTTAAAACAAATTTGAATGCATTTTTTTTTTTTTTTTTTTTTAAATTTCCTGCCGTAATGACTAATGTTTGACCATTTTATCATTTTTTATAACAAAGACATTGGAACCTAGTATCTCTAGTTCAAGGGAGATAATTCTAGTAAGGCAGAAAAAAACAGCAGATAAAAATAGTCAATTAGGATTTTATCAATATGGAGATGTAAATTTTATTACCACATTATGTAATTAGATGCAGACTAGAAAGTATCTTGTTTAATTAATGAATAAAAAAGTGTTTATCTGGCTTAGAATGAGAAATCTGAGAGCTGAGTTCAAATTCCAGTTGACTTCATCACATTCTCTTACATGAAAATACGCTTGAGTACGGTATGAATCCATCTTTTCTCCCCTCAGCTATGGATTAAATAGTAGGACTTGCACCTGAAGATATCGTTGTTATCTCAAAAAATGAATGCAATATTCGCTCACAAAAAAGTTTATTACAATCCAAAATGTGTTTCAACTTTAAATAACTAACAAAGGGTTGATAAGCCATAAAAAACAATCCATTCAATCAATTCCTTCTCTTCACTTCTGTTAGTTACTTTATTGTACAAACTATTTAATCTTTAAAGCTGTCAGAAATATAGCTTCATAATTGGATTCAGTTTGTCACTTAAATTTTACAATAACAAATCTTTAGTTTAAAAGAATTTAAGAAATTTAGAATTACTGGATTTTTATTTGAAATGTCTTTTTAAATCACATTTAAAAACAATACTTGTGAATGTCAATATCTACAGCAAATTTCTTTTAACAAAAGCTGGTCATGATTCAGAAACTTTTAGGAAGGTCTGTTCTATAAAATACTGAAATGTTTCCTACATTAGTGCTTCCAGCCAATCTTGCAACATGATTACCACTAACTTGGGAAATCCAATAATACCTCTTCATTGCTAGTATATGATGTGTGAGAGTTCAGTTCTGGAACTTGATAATAAATGAAGAATTTCAACAAATCCACTTAATCTTAAAAAGAAATATTACACTTCCAGATATCCCCTTCCTACTTAAAGGATCTTTTCTTCCTCTTAGAAGCCCATAAATTGTCTTCTAAAGAAACTATTATGTACATTTTTCTTTTTTTGCTAATTAAATAATAAAATCTGGATTTCAGTTTGAAGGTTGAGACTACAGTCAAATAGGATTTTCTCATCTACCATCAATGTAGTGATGTAAATTTTATTTTCACCTTTTCCTTTAATTGTTATATTCCCCAAATCATGCTAAAAACATCTTTACCTGACCACTATGATACCTTTTGTCTTTAAGTTTATTGATGTAAATAAATACTTTTTTTAATTTAAAAATATTAAGTGAAACTGTAATACAGATACCTAATTGTAATCTTGTAAACACTTTTATTAAAAAAATCTCAGGTATGTCTTCTATCTTGGACAGGATAGAAGTTTTAAGAAACTCATGAAATTTAATTTTTTTTTCTCTTTTTCAGACAAGTCTATTAAGCAAATTACAAAAAAAATGTTCTGTTTGTCTTGTTTGTAAGTTTGTTTTTATATGCTCACTTTAACAATGTCAAATTTGGTTTAAATTGCTTATAAGATAAATGTTAACTTTACACCTATAACAGCTTTCTTGCATTGAGTATTTTTTTTTTTTTTTTTACTTTTTCTTTCTATAGGATCTTTCTTTATTTATATGCTTTTCCTTTTGAACTCGTATACTTGTTGCACTAACAAAATTCCATGTTTTTTTTTTTTTTCATACACTATAACCTTGGAATTTGGACTAAAGGGGTAGATGGGTTATATTCTGCTTTCCATGCTTAGTTCATTATCATCATCAGTCCTATAATCAGATGTGGTCATAGGGTCACTGCTCTGCTCTCTTCATATGTCTTTGTTGTGTGCCAATGTCTGAGTCTCTCTCAATTATATATTTCGGTCTCTTTGCTGATGTCAACCCATTACTTTCTTTTATCTTTGTCTGCTTCTTTAGACTAAAATGGTACTTTGTACAATGGTAATGGAATGTGATCATACCATTTCAGCTTTCACTTCTAGACAGTGCTTATAATGTTTTCCAAGAGGCCCATTTCTTGCCTGATGATGTCTTGCAATAAAAGTAGTCGTGATGGTTATGATTCTAGAGGTCAGTGTTTGAGCCCATGTCAAAAGTCATAATTTCAGATGATAATATTCAAGACCGGTAAAAATCTCCCCACTTGGAAGAGAGGAACAATACATTTTTCTAACACCTTCCTTGTTCAAATCTCGGTTAAATAAATTTTAAGAATTTTTTAAATTGCCTTATCCCCTCCAGTGCTGTTCACTGTTCATTATCTTAACTTCATTCCTCAGGAGTTGATGACCATCATTTTCCCTCCCTATATGATCAGTCATGCCTGATTTCAAAGTCTGACTTTTGATGTTCCTCTACACTTTGTCTTTTAGGAGATGGCTGGATCTGTCCTTATATTCTTGCATAGGATAGAATATTCATGGTCCTTGGTCACATTCTCTTCAGAAGCAGGTTTGGAAGTTGTGACCTGAAATAAAGGGTTGTGGTATTTTGTTTTTTAGCATTTATACACTCTATGTATAATAACTAAAGTGGCCTACAAGGTCAATTTACTAGAAGTCTAATTACTAATGGAGACAATATAAGATATATATATATATATATATATATATATATATATATATATATATATATATATATAAACAATCATGTTTCTATGCATATTAACACCTCATGAGATGATACACATTGAAACATGGTTGCATTTGTTTAGCTTTTTATATGTTTTTGATCTAATATCCTAAAATAAAGAATATTGCACTACTTTTGTATTGAGCCTTCTTTTAAATTGAATGTTACAAACATCGGAATTGGAGTCTATTCATTCTCATCTTACATAGTTCAAGCTTTAATTTTTTTAGGAGAATATATCTGAATTAGTAACACGAATTCCTGAACTTTTTGTTAAAAACTTGGATTATTGCAATACTTTCCTTTTAAAAATTTAACCAAGCATTCTAACTATTAATCTTCCACTCTAAAAAAAAAAAAAAAATCTGCCAAATTTACTTTAAGAGATTGAGTTAAACAAACTAGCTACAATTTTTTTTTTGTCTACAATGTCAAGATGAGGAGTGATTATTATTCAATTGTTTTATTTCTCCTCTGACTGTCTGTTTCTCCATATTTTTTTTCCAGGTGATTATATCAAATGAATGCAAATTAAATACCCTTATTTTTTTTTTTATAAATACACACACAAATACTAACTGCATATTTTCCCTCTATGAGTGTTCATTTTTTTATATTTATAAATTTCCTACTTGTGAAAAAATGAAGCCATTTGGACTTTAAAAATATATCGGCATTAACAGTAGGAAATGAAATGCAAGGGAAAAAAACTTTCCTTGCAACAAAAATGAAGATATAAAAAAAAAAATAGAAAACTGTTAAATTTTAGCTTACAATTTAAAATGTTTGGTAGATGCTGCTGCTGCAAAAAAAATCCATTTGCATTCTCTATTTTTAAATGCATTTTGTTGTTGAGCATCTTCCACTAGTGGTTTGCAATTTCTTATTGGTAAATGTATGACCTAATGCTTTGGCTTGGTGCCTATAAAATCATATTTTAGCTTTGTTATAAACTGCACTGCACCAACTTAACACTGGTAGTAAGACTGTTGATGGCTGCATCTTTTTATTAGTATTTCTAGTATGACATAAGACCAGATATAGTAGAAAATTATTTTTATACCACTCTTTCAGCTGAGAAAGATGCATCAAAAAATATCAACATCTGACAAAGATAGTCTTTCATCTTTTATGTTTATACCGAACCAAAGTTGTTTTTTTTTTTTTTTTTTTTTTTAAATATTTTAAATTAGAAAACTATTTTTTAATATAGAAATAAAAAAATAAGTAAATAAAAATCAGATGCTAAAATCTGAGCTTATTCAAATACTAAAAATAATTTCTCCATATACAATAGACTTTCTTTAGTGTACTTTTACTCCCCCTTCCCCCAAATCTAATTACATGCTGGATTAGTTGTTCATTTTTATTTCTTTCTTTCTTTCTTTTTTTTTTTTTAACCAGTAATAAATCTTCAAATCTAACTTTGTTATCAAATCTCATCTGAGAATAATCACCTTGTGGGGAGAAAGCCTGTGTTTGAAATATCATTTCATTGACCCCTGTCACTTATTCTCTATGAATAACTGCACCCTGGCAATATTCCCTAGATTTCACTGTAAATGTTGACTGCAAACAAAAATATATAATCTAACAAATTGATCCCATTTCAAGATGTCTTAATATCCTATGTGGGTTTATTTTTTCTTTCTCCTATTACAGTTGTTTAGAAATTTGACTGTTATTCAAGCCTCTTTCTCTCAATAATTTTCCCACAGAGGTTCTTGCCAGATTATTAGCACAAAAATAGTGGAATTTTAAAAAAATATTTCCTTTTATTTCACATGCAATACAATTTTTTTTTTTTTTTCAGTTCAGTGTAATGGTCATGAATCATACTATGTTTAAAGTAACTGTTTGGTAGAATTATCTTGATCCTCCTTGGGGAAATATTTACATATAAGAATCATACTGAAGGAGATGACTGCATGATTAGATTAATTTTTATGTTCCTTCTATCATTAATTCTTAACTAGTTACAAAATCATAGTAAAATGACTGGCAGTGGGACAGGATTTAAGATTTTTTTTTCTCAGATATTAGTATAAAGAAATTAGAATTTGAACCCACTTCAACATTTCCATTTTTCTAATTTGTTGTTTTCTATGAATGCTGGAATTCATTACAATGATAATTGCTTATCATTTATGGTTGGTTAGCTCATTTTTTTCCCTTTTTGATAGAAAATTACTTTAAATAGGAAAGTAACAAAAATACTATTTATAAATATGTATGGAGTGAAAAATGGTTTTTAGTTTACAGCTTACTAAATGACAAATAAATCTACTAGTTTATAAATCTGTTTAGCTTATTCTGATGGTAATAGCTATCAAAATTTAACCTAAACCTTTTGTGACTTTGTATTGGGCTTTTGGGCTCATTCTTTCTTAAATAAAACTCTGGTTAATATGACTGATAATAGGGACAGGCTGATGAAGGGTCAAAATCATGTTTTCATCAGCACAAATATTAAGAGTTTGAATGTTGAGAAAACTATGTGCAAGCAATGTTTCTATCAGCATTAAGTTTTCAAAAAATATCACTTAAAATCATCTATTTTCTTATCTGTCAGTTTGGGGGTGGGGTGCAGAAAAGTTCTTGGCCTCACTCTCTTTCTACTGTCTGACCAAACTGATTTTCTTTTCCTTCTTCTTGGTGTAGGGCTTCTTGGTCAAGATATTTTTAGCACCTCTTCATAAATATCCCTTAACTTTTTCATTAAACATTCAAAATATGTATTTGTAGGTATGTATCATAGATAATATGGGAAAGATTGAAGGGTTAAGTTGTTTGATTTTGCATGTCAGCTCTTGTTGGGTTATTTAAAATCAAAATCAGTCTTTATATATATATATATATATATATATATATATAGTGATTGTAGATACTTCTTACATCAGTGTCAAACTTAACTGATAAATTGGCACTTTGCTAAGAACAACAAAATATATTTTTCTCTTAGTTTCATTTCTGAATAATTTTGTAATATTAAACTTGATGCTCAGTTAATTTTAGAACTTGACATTTGTAATTTTTAATATTAAATTTAACTAAAATTAGAACTTTTATTTGTTATACTGATTTCTAATTTAATCTAATCTTAACTTTAATGTAATAATAGATTGTACTTAGGGTATATTGCCACATTATTTTGAATTACCATATACTTGTATTCTGATTGGCCATCATAGATTACATAACAATATTTCCCCTATTGAGAGGGTTTGGTTGGTTTTTGAACTCTTAAAACCCTTTATTTTGCAAACAACACTATTTGATAAGTCAGTAGTAGTGTTGAAACAAAATTGCAATTTTTGTAGTAATGTTATAATATGCATATGTTATAATTTTGAATAAGTATAATTTGCTCTAGTTAGTACTGAGCACCCTTTTAAGATTAGTGTTTTTGGCTATCAGAATTTTATTCCATCTGTACCAACCCTGTACTTAGTTGTATGTATGTGTGTGTATATATATATATATATATATATATATATATATATATATATATATATTTTATATTGTTGTAACCTAGAAAAGGTTACTGAATGAGGAACAACCAAAACAGAGCTTGGAAATGAAATGGTACTCTTTATAACACCAACAAAATACAATACTCGCCAGCAGTGTGAAGTAGGTAAACCACTGCTAGTGTTGGACTATTAGGCAGCATATTACTCCCACTTACAATAGTGTCCAACATATTTATAAGGATTGGGACATACCCATTAGTGTTCATAGGTATGGTGTGTGTATGTATGTATGTGTATATATATGTATTTACTTGATAGGTGGTCCCTTTTTATGAGATGGGTCTTACTCCACTGCTAGGGATGCAGTCAGTGTATTCTCATTCCTCTTGACAG
Source organism: Acanthosepion pharaonis (assembly GCA_903632075.3). Lineage (NCBI taxonomy): Eukaryota > Metazoa > Mollusca > Cephalopoda > Sepiida > Sepiidae > Acanthosepion > Acanthosepion pharaonis. The sequence continues at coordinate 843,042 of CAHIKZ030004020.1, forward strand.
GAGATAAATTGAATAAGTTTAAGTATTAATCAGTTTCATATTAGGATTAACTTTAAAAATATAATTACTCATGAATTCAGTTCCTACATGAAAGGAAGACAAGTGTTAATCACATAGAATGATGGTTTCTTTCAAAAATTATGACTAATTTTATTTTTTATTTTTTTTCAATTCTCAGAACATTATGGTAATTTTCTGAGCATAGATATGGCATAAGGCTGAAAGTACGAGTGCACCCAGTGAGGATTGAACTCACTATGCAGTCATAAATGATCTTGCGAAAGAAGCTTGCTAGCCATTACACCTCATTCTGGGTATGACGATAAACTAGCAAGAGCAAAACACTAGATGACAGTATAAAAATAGATTTTTATAGTAAAAATACCTGCAATACATTTCTGAAAAAAAATAATAATAATAATACCAGGAATACGTTTGGCTCTCGATAAAAACCCTCTTTACAAAAATGTCAATTCAACTAGTTCTGCAAACTGATTTTTTACAAAGAATATATATTTTATTCATATGAACCTAAAAATTGTTGCCATTGAGATGTTGATATGCTATAAAACAAAATAAACCTAACCATTACACCATTTGGAAGTAACCCCAAAATGATTTTCTAAGAATAGCTTAGATGTGGCAAAAGGCCGAAAGTGTGGAGCACCCAGTAAATACTGAACTCCTTATTGAGTCATAATTGATATAGCACAATTCTCAGAATATTATAAATGTAGACAGTTTTCTCTGTCTGAATATGTATATGATTAATATATAAATAAGCAAAAGTTTACTACTCTTTTTCTTTTCCTTTTTTTTAAGCTGAAACACTTAAATTATTACTTCCTTTTTCCTGTTATAATTTTTCATTTCTGCACTCTGTGCCAAACTAAACAATATGAAATCAGAAATAAAATAACTTTAAGCAAAACTTTGCAGCTTATCATTCTTGAATATTGTCATAACAAATGAATAATGGTCAGCTCCTCATTTCCAAGTACACTCGTCTGCTAGGGTGGCTAGCTAATCCCTTTTGCAGATGTTTCCTCAAACACATTTGTGTTTTGTTTTTTTGTTTGTTTTTTTTTAACACATACAGCACCCAATGTGGTTTATACTGAAACTATGCAGTTTCTGGGATAAAGCACATATCTGTCATGGTTAATATTTTGTTACAGACGGTTTGAACATACTATGTTCAAACCGTCTGTAACAATGACTTGTGCTAGCACAGCTTCTGAATAATTCCATCTATCCAATTTTACTCACAAAGCTTGGGTCAACCTATTCTATGATTTTGGAGAACTTTCCAATGGTGCCGTACACCAGGATCACCTTCCCAGGCTAATAGCATCAGGAAGTCACCTCCCTGATAGATCTATCATAACACAGGTTTCATGGTTGGGAACACTAATGTTCTAACCTCAAGGCCATGTGCCCATCATTGCTGTAATAAGATGGTGAAAAAAAATAAATAAAAAATAAGTGGTCATATATGTATCTCCACTATATAGTTGATTTTAGTTGCTAAAGCTGAAATATTATGAGGACATTAGTCTGACTGTTAGTTTGAAATTATCTCTTTCTTGGTGGAAGTGCCAACCAATGAAGGCAACCATTCTTGAGCTTTTGGGTATATTCAGAATGACTGAATTCTGTCCCGAGTTGAATCCTTTCTTTTTTTTCTCTCTCTCTCTCTCCCCCCTCCTGGACTATAGTTCTAGGGATGGTCAATAAAAATTGTATAGGTGTAACATTTTCGGACATAACAAACAAGGAACCTAGTTTATGAAATAACTCTAAAATGCCTTTACTTGATTTGCACCTTTTATTTTCATTATACAAATACCTGAATTTATTTACTAAGGATTTATAATCAAACAGGTTAGGATATTTCTACTGCAAAGCATCTATATGTTGTATAGGAAAACTTTTTTTTTTTTTTTTTTTTTTTTTTTTTCAAGGTAAATTATGATTTTAATTTTAGTCATGAAATAAGTCCTTTTTTTTTTTTTTTTTTTTTTTTTAAATAATGAGAATAATGCTGAAAGTACTAGACAATTCTTGTTCCCACAATATAAACAGTCAATGATTGACTAAATACAATAATAAAATAACAAGAGAGCAGTTGTGTGCCTTTATTAAATGTTTACTGTTCTGCTTTTGTATTACAGTTTGTTTCAAATAGGTCACAAATTCATTGAGTTGGTTGGTCTCATTAAATCTTATTCATCATCATATTATTATGATGATGATTAAGTGCAAACTTTTTTTTAGTTAAGATTTTAAGTTATAAAGTTGCAAGAGTTATGTACTTTGAAAAATAGTAAATTAAACCCATTAGAAATTTTTAAGATTACTAAGTTTGGGCAAAAAGTCGCTATTAGAATGATGACTGAAAGTTTATTAGTTTCTCTAAGCTGAATTGAATTTGCCTGAGTTAGCTCCCAACAATATCTGTTTATATACCATTGTTATAATTGTGAACAGTAAATTTATTTAAGTTAACATTTAAAGTTAAGGAGTTGAAACAAATGTATATTCTTTGAAAAGTAATGAATTGAAATCACTCTGGATGTTTTTTTAATGTTAATATTTTGGATCAAGTTTTGTCAGCTACAGTTATACAGTTTTCTTGTAATATTGCTTGTTGCTTTGAAATAGACTTGATGGCAGGCTTATTTTGGCCAACTAACTTGAATGTTGCAGTCGCTACTGATATATATAAATGGTCCTAACATTAGATATACATTCATCTATTCATCTGCTGAAAGACAATCAGATTCGAACAAAAGCAGAGTTTTTAATAATTAATTTAATGCCTGAATAATTTGTATCAAATTTCTTTTTCATTTTGAACACAAAATTATTTCAGAATGAAAATGCCATTAATTTCAGTCATGAGTATAATAGAGTTCTTTCAATTTAATCTTTTAATCTGGCAAATCAGAAACAAACAAACAAAAAAAAAAAAAACAATTCAAACCGCATGAGGCAACACGCTTCATTTGAGGATTAGTTTCACTATTTTAGTAAGGATTAGGGATTAACTGTAATGAAATGCACAAATGTTGATAAAATGATTTTTGTTTTGTCAGCATTTTTATTTATTATACTGAATTATATAACAAAAAATTAGCTATTTCAACCAGTTTTGCATTGAAAAAGTCTGGAATGGTTTCACTATTCTTGCTTGTAAAAAGGAACTTGGCCAAATGTGATGTTATAAGAGCTCAAGTATCTGTTGTAATCATTGGATGCAAACATGATTTAATACTGTTTAACTGCACAAATACTCAGATGCTCTATCTCAAAAGTAGATTTTTCTTGGTCACCGATAACAGATTATGCATGGAATATGTGAATTTCCAACAGACATCATTGGTTCAGGATAACTGAAGTCAATTGCAAGTGTTGACAGTAATTGACAAGGATGGTAAGCACTCAACAAAGAAGAGCATTGCATCGAATCACATTTTAACACTGTCAGCACTTAATCCCTCATTTAATGAACTGTCTACTGTACGGGATGGGGAATTTTATAGTTATCAGTCACCAAGGGTTACCTTCAATAACACAATAGCATCAGTTACTGCACCTCACCTGACCCATCACAATTGGAGCATGGTGCAATGTTGTTCAATCAGGCAAGACACATATCTTGCTCTATTGGGCAGATGAATGAATTCATATGTAGAGGAAATTAGTTATGTATTCAGCTCATCAATAGGATATTGGCCAAGATGCTATTAGCAGCTGTTTAACACTGCATGTAGTGTATGTCCTGTTGGAGTTCTGGCTGGTCTGTCTCCTGACAGGTATTATTTTATATATAAGTGGACAATGAAGTCAACACCCAGTGGTGAGTCTTTTTTCATGTTTATATGCAATCATCAGATCATATGCATTGTTTTTGCTTGACTATTTATATATGCAGTTCACTGATGCATTTTGTGTAGTCTGTTGTAGCAGTTGTTTTAAATTATTCTAAAAGCTATTGCATGTAAATAATTATGGATCTGGGTGTAGTTTTTTGGCTATTTATAGTGTTATTTGTTAACTTTTTTTATTTATTATTGATTATTTTATTGTTGGTTGTTATATTTACTTGTGCATTCATGGTTTGTTATATTTACTTTTATATTTACATATGCCCTATACCTTATATTGTGCATAACTTAAGACTATCTATCGAACTATTCATGCACCAATGGCTTAGGGTTAGAATCTCTGACTGACGCCAATTCAGCTGGGTTTCAATCCTTGCTAGAGGCAACCGGATGTCTAACCACACTGATGAGCAGTGATATAGTGAAACAGTCTGTGAATGACTATATATATATATATATATATATATATATATATAGACAATTTCTGAAGAATTAATGTTTTTTTAATACATTTTTTTATTACTTCAAATGTTATTTTTAGTGAATATTTGTGTTTGAAATAGACTCCATTATTTTAAATGGTGTGTATTGTCTCTTGGTCTGTACACTTGAGAAAACTTAAACAAAATATGCTCTCTGGCGGGATTTGAAACTGCATCTCCCTTTATAGGAGAAACCACTATTTAGACCACAGATAGTACCAGACCCGGCAAGATTCTATATTCAAACCCTGCCAGAAAGCACATTTTCTAGACATAATACACACTGTTTAAATAGTGGGGCAGCTATTTCAAACATGGATATCCACTAAAAATAACATTTGAAGTAATGTATAATTGTTGCAGACCATTTTTCATGTACACCTTTTATTTCCCCGGATTGCAAAATTCCCACTTGCTCCACTATCATTTATGGGTGACATGAAACTGGATTCAGAAAACTCTCAGCTGACTTCCAGATATTCCAATGGCCCTCTTGCTTGCCAAATTTAAACCCCATGTATCATGTATATGTCATACACACCATTTAAAATAATGGAGTCTATTTCAAACACAAATATTCACTAAAAATAACATTTGAAGTAATAAAAAAATGTATTAAAAAAACATTAATTCTTCAGAAATTGTCCATATATATATATATATATATATATATATATATATATATATATAGTCATTCACAGACTGTTTCACTATATCACTGCTCATCAGTGTGGTTAGACATCCGGTTGCCTCTAGCTAGTATATGTCATGTGGCATAACCTTTTAAATATTTTCATCACACCTTCTCCAGTCTTACTTGTGTGTTTGTTACATTCTGGAATATTATATACTTTACTGGGAGAGCATGTACATACATTCTTATTCATATCACACCCAATGTTTACAAGGGAGACAATCCCAAGAACACAGATGTAAACACGCATAATTCTCAGTCATGTTTTATTTGAGTAAAAGGTGGGATACTTTGGTAATGTATCTCTATGACATGAAACACTTTTGAGTACTCTTCTTATATTGTACCAACTGAATATTCTATAGAGCTTCTCGGCCATGCCACTAATGTCTGGTAGTGACCATAGCTATTTTTCCATCTGCTGATGTGTTTGCAGGATAGTTGTTTCTTTGGAAGATGTTCTTTTATATTTTGTTGTACATGTCTGGGTTATTAAATATATGTCAGCTAAGCACATCCAAAGTGGCAGTGTGAAACAAATATCTGAATTTGGCAATCATGACTAAACTGGTATCATAACTATACATAATAACTCCAGAAAAGGGTGCCACCATGGACATTCCTAAACCCTAAGCAGACAAGGTTAGAGGACAAGTAAAAAAAAAAAAAAAAAAAATTTCATAGATCTTTAACAAGAAGAGGGATCATTTCAACAAAAACGAATAACTAAATCAACATCACAGGCAGCTACTATTATGTGTGACCACCAAAAAATCAATTCTTCTAAGATCTAACCTCGGTGAGAATCAACAGCCATCCATTTAGCTGATTCCTAGTAAGTCCTCATCTTATGTAAAGAATTCAGCTTACTTTATAGAAATAAAGATATTCTTATTCAATAAACCCTGATATTGTGAGCCTGCTTATCAAAGTCCCTACAGATTAGACCCTGTCGGTGATTCTAGTGAAAGTGAAATTTGATCCAACATTCAGAAAATGCCATCATCTTGATAGATGTTATCATGGAAATGCTAACATTTTGCATACTTAATCCAAATTATGTTCTGAAATATCTTGACAAAAAGACAGTGTGGCTATACAGTCATCATTGTCCGTAATGATGGCAAGCATATAAATGGAGCACTTTGGGGAAATGTCCTTCAGAATTATACCACTTGAGAACATCAAGCTTCATACATTGGAAAAGTACTTTTGGATCATGTAAACTCTCTATTCTCAGTAAAGTTCACTATGAGAAATATATGGTGAATTAGTCTTTCTAGATTTACTGTATAGAAAGTGTATTACCCACCTTTATTGAACATTATCTAAACTACAAATCCAACCACTTATATAATACAAAAATGGGGCTTGTTCACTGTTTACAAAACTGAGCCAAATGCATGATCAACCAAAAGAATTTTCTCCAAACCAACAACTATTCTCTGAACATAATATTTATAACAACCTGCAACAGATGCATGAGCATCAGCAAATACAAAAAGAAGAAATTAACTACAATCACTGTCCAATAAATTATGGATGGGCGTGGCAGGGAATATGTGGTACATACAACATCAGAACAATATTTAAAAGCAATCCCATGTGATGCATGTTCTCCAACCAGAAGAAAACATGACAGAACTGTATGTATAATGTTCGATGCAGTTGTGGCATGGAATAGAAAAGCAAGATCAGTTGCTACCTAAAAATAAAAACATAAAAAGACACAGACACACACACCTTTTAAGGAATGCAGTCAAAAATATGGAAAAACATTGATGAATAAGGAGATTCAAAGAATCTGTTAGGATAACTTATGCTCATTGGAGGTATTAATAACTCATGAGAACTCTTAACTAGAAAAGAATATTTGATGATCTTGTTATTCCATGAGACATGCAAAGGTCAATATGATGTCATGAGTTCAATGCAGAGGTCAGGTAGAAACTGTTCTAAGAATGCATGGGTGCAAATTACATATAATAATTAAAACATCTAACAAAATTCAAATATATAGTTTCACAGTCTTTAGATAGATTTAGTTATATATGAAGTCTTAAAATTTCTTTTTTAGTATTTTAATTTCTTTTTTTCTTTTTTTTTTTAAATTTTATAAAAATGTCTTTGAATGAGAAGATAAAGAACTGGTGTTTAAACTGACAGGGGTTAAAGTTATTGTTTCTATTCCTGAAGCTTAATAAGCACTTTTAATATAATCTTTAGTTTGCTCTTTATACAGGTCTTATTTTCAATATACAGGGCACAATAGATAAATGTCATCTAAATTACACAAAAAGAAAAATAACACTGACATCACATTTTAACACATGTATTTACCAAAATTAAAATTCAAAAATATCTTGAAAAACTAAAGAGTAAATTTATTCAATAAAATTGCCATTAGCTTCAACAATGGCCTCAAGACAACTTTGGAATCTCCTGCAACACTTCTGGACAGTCTCTTTATTTAAGTTGGTGACTGCTGCCATAAACTTTGCATTCAGTTCATCTTTGATGTTACAAGTAGTTATGTTGGTCTCTCCCTATACTGTGCCCCGCACATAATAATGTGGGGGTTCAGTCTGGGGAGTTAAGTGGCCAGATATAAAGGGTGATGTGGTCACAGAAATTAACAGCCATGACTGGCTTCTCTTGCATATGTGGCATGGTGCAGAGTCCTGTTTCCAGACATAGGATCTTCGGCATCCACACCCTGTTGACCCATGGTAGCACTACCTCCTCAAGGTACTTGATGTAGGCCTCCATGATGAGTCTGAGGCCCTGTGGGAAGATGAAAGGAGGCATAACATCACCATCAATAATGATCATGCTAAACATCATGATGTTAACTGGATATATCATCCAATTCTTTCCAAATTCTCTGCACTGTCCTCAGATTGACACACAAACATTCTAAAATGTTCATATTGGAGCTTCCAATATGAATGCCAAGCAGTACATAATGTCATTTCCGAACTTCTGGCAGAGTGTATTGCACCATGGTGCTCTTTTTTTCTCACAGATGGTTCCCAATTGACCCGACTATATTGTGCAGTTGACAAAATCACAAACAAACACATATGCATGAAATTAAAAATATGAAATTGTGACAATTTACCCGTCGCACCTGTAGATATATTTTTATGGATTATCTCATATGACGAACATTGTTTGCTAAATGCATGTAAGAGTCATACTAATGGCTGGAGTAAGTGGGTTTAGCTCAGGTTTGAAGTCAAATTTTTTTGTTTACAGTATCAAAATTTTTCAGTTGGTTTGCCACTGACCTACAGTTCAGCATTTGAAAAATATTTAATCTTATAAAGTCACAAATTCTAAAAATGTTCATAAAAATTTAGCTAGTTTTAAAAATTAAATTTCATATTACTAGTCATTGATGAAAAAAAAATTATTTCTAAACTAAAATTGTGCTGAATAATATTGTATAATTATTGTGATAATTCTACAGTGAATTTTTACCTTTACTAATGTTAAATCTTTAGGTACTAACATTGAATATCTATTTCTTATCACTGTTTCCATGGACTGTATCAAGACTAACTACATTCTTTAGTTCCACCTGTTCTAACCTTCATAGCCATAACCTACTATGCCAGATATATTGCAACAAACCACCCTCACTTTTGTATTCCATTGATGAAATATGTTTCAGTTGAGCAGCTTCTTCCCACAAACCACTACTTTGTGGAACTGACTCCCAAGATGATGCTTCCTCCAATCACTAATTTAACCTGTTTAAATCTAGGGTTAAACATTAGCATCCACACATACCCGCATAAGCTGTGCCTCTTACTCTGGAACCCTCTACCTCAAGTGTCTCTTGGACCTTGTACAAGGTTAACAATGTAAAAAATAAAAAATAATTAAAAATTGATCATGTAAATGCTTGAAATATTTGTGCTTAAATTTTACTTTAAATTCCTAGAATTGAGTTTCTTTTTCTTTTACAATTTTAAACTTAGGCACATGATATTTTATCAATTTTTTAAAAAGCCTTTTATAACCAATATCTTTTCATACTGTTTTAGTCGAAATAAATGTAAACTTTTTCAATATTTGTACAAAATAAAAAAAAATGTTAATTATAGCAATGTTAGAAATTTATGCATATAATTTTGTTTTGTTGTTAAGTACATACCATTTATCTTCACTTAGGACAGCCTAAATGTGTATCATCCTGATAGTTATTCAGTTGGAAAAAAAAAAAATTTTAATTTATTGTTGGTATTTTTAAAAGTAAATTAGTTGGTGTATATGTGTATTGTGTTAAAAATATTTCTGCCATTTATTTGGATGAAGAATAATGATGATTTTCTTTAGGCTTTGAAATTTGGACAAAATTACTGATTTTGCACCATTTGATTTATTCTCCAATAAATTCACTTCAGCAAATATAGCTCAGTGATAAGGGCATCTGACAAAGCAATAGAGTACCATTTAAAGGGAGGTAACTTAACTTTATCTTGTGTTGGCATAAAAAAAAAATATAACGTTTTAGTTTGAAAGGTACCAACCCATTTGTCAAAACTTTTGTTGTAATTTTTACTGGAATGTCTCCCCACTCTTTTTCTCTTTCTGTCTCCTTTTTATTTATTTATTTTTTATTTATTTATTTTTTATTTATTTATTTATTTTTTTTTTTGTTTTACAAAGCATAAATTCCAGTATTACAAAAAATGTTTTTAAACAAATTTAATTCAACAAACATTAGAAAAAGCTTTTTAAATTATTTTTAATTTTAATTTATGCATACCATATCTCAGCATATTCAATCATTATGCTTGATAATAAAAAAAAAAAAAAATACAAATGTATAGTATACCTCTGGTGCTGCTAGGGAATTGTTGGAGATGTCCAGAATAAGCACCCAAATCAACATGGTCTTCCGTCTCTTCTATTTCCTACTTAACCATCTCTGCATCTGTTGCTGTTATAGTCTCTTTTTCAAAAATGTTACCTAAACTTATTTCTCTCTTACCCAACAGGACAAGTGTTTGTTTTCGCTTACCAAACCAGGTAACAACAATACTATCAACTAATTCTCTTTCATTCCCTGCATGCGATCCACCTTTGTCTGTAAAATTCCTTTCTGTCTGTCTCTCTTTCATTCCAAATAATTCCTCTTTTTACTCTCATCACTCAAACTTAACCAAACTTAAGACAGTAACACACAATGACAGGGAGATAATCTGTGGGAGTGGGGCCATAAGAATCAAGTAACATGTTGCTTAGAAACAGGTCTGGGGGAAGAAGAAGCACTTTTTTTTTTCCTCCTGCTTTTCTCCCTGACTTTCTCTACAGCTCTTATTCCAGAGAATGGTGATAGTCTTGATGACATAAACAAACAAGTTTTTATTCTGTACTCTTAACAAAAATCTTCATCTCTCATTTCCATATAATGTGCTTTTTATGTGCATATACCACATATAAAATTATATCTAATTGATTTTTTTTTTTTTTTTTTTTTTTTTAAATAAAGGCAAATGCTTCATTATTCATTTTAATCTGTGTTGGTCTTTGTAAAGATACAAATCTAATATAAAGATAGTATGTACAATATTTTGGCATTATCAATTAAAATAGAACAAAATATCATAAAAACAAACTGTATCTTTCTCTTTAATAAAAATAGATTTAAAAAAAATACTGACATTATTAATGAACTTAATGCTACAAAACAAAAAAAAAATGAATCTTTATTACTTTATAAAATTTAAGAGAAATTCTAGAGTGACCTGAGAGGAACCAACAGCTGATATCATATAACCCAGTATATTGGCAAGGAGATGGATTCTACCGAGTCACTCTTGGTCATATAAAGGACCCATTAGAAGACAATTTCTACAAAAATCAATAATAAAATCTGATTAATCTATAATCACACATTCTATTCTTTGTTTTCATTTTCTCCCTAATTTTTTTTTCTAATTTCAATTTTGAAACAAACTTTATTTTTCTATTCAATTTATTTCCAGTCATGATTAGACATTATTTCTTTCTCAGTCTTCTGGAAGATAACCATTTGTATTGTTCATGTGCAATGTTAATAGTATCTTCTCTCTTTGACATATTTGTCCATGCGCTTTGTATATGCAAAACCTTTATCCACTCTCACTTATCTTTAGTTTATATTATGCAACGCAATTGCTACCACAAGTCCTGAACACACTTTTCTATTGTTCTCATTTCTTTTATTGAAAAATGTTTGTCCAAAGGCAAACTTGTATTTCCTAGGTGTGGACTTCAACCAGGTTCAACCAGTATAGTCAGTGTAAGTAACTAGCAGCAGTTAATTTCGACTTATTTTACAACTAAATCATTATAGTAGCTGGATTGCCAATAATTAACAACTTTATAGTTCTGTGATTATTATTATTAATATTATTATTATTTAGATACAAACACATGCCTTTGCTGATTTTTATTTAACTTAGAACAGAGAACACCAATCTTTGTGATCCCCCAAAATATGACAGCAAACTGAGTGCTTGTGGGCTATATATAGACCCCACCCCAGTTGAGTGATAGTGATGCTGTTAGTGATAGGATCACTTTTTTTTTTTTTTTTATTCCTTCTCTCCAGCTGCTCCCTCTCTGCCTGATGCTTGGATGAAGATGTTATAAACCTAGCATTGGTATTTCTTTTTCAACTTCTCATCTTTCAAGCCCAAAACTGCTGTTTGCCACTTCTGCTGCTACTACTACTACTACTACTACTTTGAATATTCTTACTACTACAACTACAGCAACTGATTTTGGCAGCCATTTTCTGAGCCTCACAAAGCTGATACCTTAAAATTGAAAATCTATATAAACTACACTGGTTCCTGTCAGGACTACTTTACCTGATCCTCTGCTTTCTGAGTCTTGAAGAAGTTAAAAAAAATATTTTCATTCCTAAAACTCATTCTTCTGCAACCAAAGATTCTAGAGACATTTTATTTTTTTGTTGTTTTTTTTTTTTTTTTTGTTTTGTTTGTTCCTTTGAAAGTTACCAAACTTTCCTTCCTGACTGAAACACAACTATTCACCAACTGGATTATTCTTTGTTTATAACCACTTTCTGCCTCTTAAAACACACACACACACACACACACAAGAGAATTTCTTAGTCTTAGATAATTTTTGATTGTATTATTTTATTATTATTATTGATATCTTGCTTATTAATATTTCTGATTGGTTACTTATTATTGGAGGGGTGTGTTTACTGCTTTCTGGTATCATCTCATTGGCTTATCATTGTTCACATGCATAATTCTCATTGGTTGAATGTTACAGCCTCATTCTGACATCTTTTTGAATATTCTCTTTTTTTTTTCTTTTTTTCTCCTTTTCGCCTAAGGTATGAGTGAGAAAACTTGTTGAACATAAGAAACAAACAGAAGAAAGGAAGAGTGCTGCTCTTGTGTCCTTGATTTCATTCTTGTTTTTGAATTTCTCTTATTTCAACATTTGTCTGTTTGTTTAAATAGTTCTTTTGTCAGTTGACTGCCAGCTTTTTATGCATGTTTTTTTTTTCTTTTTATTAATGTGATATTGTATCATATTGTATAATATTTTTTCATGTTTTTGTGATTGTTGAAAAATAAAAATTTTCTAAATTTCTAGCTTTCCTTGAAGTGAATTAATATACTTTAAACTTTATTTTGTTTTATTTACTATCAAATGTACTCATTAATCTTATATCGATTTGTATGACTATCTTCAAGGTAAAAAAAAAAACCCCAAAAAACTTGTAATCCTAGAACACCACTATTTATCCAGATTTTTATTTTCTGAATTATTTGTAAATTATTTTAAGATAACCACCTTTAGTGTTTATTTGATCTTCTTTGATCTATTTCTTTACCAGAATTTTTTTCCTTTTGTCAATAAAATTAAAACCCTGTTTTCTTCAGAAAAAAGTTATATTTAATAATTTCTTCAAAATCAGTGATTAAGTTAACCACAAAAAACTGGTTATTTTGAACTAAAATCACAGGCGTTTTTCTTTGTTTTTTTATCGCCTAGTCAAACGGCTTTCAGTGATTTGTCTGCCAATATTACGGTTTCTAATTATTTATTACCTGTTCCCCACCTGTGAAGACACTTGTACACCTTATCTACTCTCTTGCTCACCCAAACCTGTTTTGAGCCTCATCTTTTAAAGTAAAGACAACTTACTTAACCAGTAAGCAGAAATCCTCTTGCTACTAATGATCAGTATTAGTGACTATAAACTTGTTTGACTCACCAGTAATTCAGGAGTGCATACACAGTGTGCAAGTTAACTTTGCATTATACACTTTTACCTCATCAATTAAGAGGCTTCTCTGCTGAGTTATTCTGACTACTTGACCTTGATTCTTAATGTTTATATATATATATATATATCAATATTACAACACCCTTTGGTTTATGTCAATATACTGAATCACATATAACTCGATTTCAATGCTAAAATTGATATTTCAGAATAGATTTTTTAAGAAAAGTAATACATGTTTTTGTTTTAGCTTTTAATTATTTTTTATGATAGTGTCCACTTCTTATCTGCTTCCAGGTGGCTCCATTAGCTCCTCTTGACCTTTGCCCTCCTGTTATTGACCACCACCTACTACAACTTATCTGTTCTCTTTGCTATTTAATTCTGAGATTATATTTTTTCTTCATTTACTGTCCATTTCTTGCCACCTTTTGTTCTCCATTTTAGTCATTTTCTTGGTGTTTCTTGAGTTCTTTCAACTTCTCCTCGCATTGGCTTGGTAAACTAAGGTTAGAAATCAGAAAATAACTTATCTTGATTATTTCTTCATTTTAATATTTCTTTATTGATTACAATTCAGATAATCTGATAATTTTATAGTTCTATCTTTTTTCTTTATAAAGAAAAGATTTATTTTTTAAAGTGTTTTCACAAGTTCACTATTCAATCACTTCCTTTCCTCAAAATCATTTCCATTGACCTATTTGAATAATCCTAAGATCTTGATTCAAACCTGAAATATCCTTTTATAATTTCTGATCTCTACTATTTTCTGTAAATATATTATTCTGTTTGAATAATAAACAATACAATTTTTATTCATTTGTGATTGACCAACTATAAAAATGTTTTGTTGTACTGGTTGTAGGAAATCTAAATCCAAGGACTTAAAGCAACTTTCGCAGCAAAATCAAAACGGTAAAAGTCTCGAGAAGTCCGATCAACAGAAAGAACCAGCAGCCGATTCCAAAAACCAACTTCAATCGGCATCTTGCGAAACTCCTCTAGAGTTCACAGAAGCAACAAACAACAAATTTGAAGAGAATCCAGAAAACAAAAACGTTTCTACTTCCAACAGCATCCAACAACCAGAAGAGACAAACATCGAAGACAGAGGGGCCAAAAGCACGCTTGAAACAAGCAAAGGAAACGAAGAAAGCCGAGGGGAAGCTGAAATCTTAAAAAAAGAAAGTACTTTCTCACAATCACAGGTTCCAAACAACAAAGAACACAAGCAAATAGGTGTTGATCAGCATTCAAGTACAGATAGAGAGTCTGGTAAATTACTCATTGAAGACATGTCTTCTGAGCAACTCCTGAAAGCTGTTGACCGTTTGGAGACTGTTGCTACTCGTCTTGAAAAACTTGCTTGTTCAACTGGCAAGAGTGCTCAAAGCAATGCAGATGGTAAGTAAAATATAATCATTTCTTGTAATTTTTAAATTAAGAAAAATAATTATTATTAATTATAAATATGGCAGTATTGCTTAATATTTCTGTTATTTAATAACCCTGTTAATTGTGTGGCTGAAGGTCTCCTGTACACTTCTCACAAATTTGGTACCTTTGCCCGGACATCTGATTTAGAAAGGTTACCATGCACAGTACAACTACAAATTTAAAATTTAGATTGTAAATTTTTAATTTAAGAAAATACCTATTTTCTTTGCCATTAATGCTTTCTGTTTCTCATTCTTTGCTTTTTAAAATGACTGTACACATTGTTTGAATCTCATAATGGAATGTTCTAGAGAACTAATTTTCCCAAGGGTAGCTGCACATATATAGTTTTAAATTATCTGAAAATACATACTAGTTTTTGCAATAGGAAAACTAGAAAATTCACTCTTTTCATATACACACACATATATATATATATATATATCTTTATATATATATACATATATATATATATATATATATATATATATATATAAGTGAACATTGAAGTCAACACTCAGATGCAACAGGCTGTTTCATGCTAGATGCAATCAGGCCGCCTGACGATTTCATCTAGCATGAAACAGCCTGTCGCCTCTGAATGTTGACTTTTATATTTATATTTACATATGCTCTATCTCTGATATTGAGCACTTTATCCCATAAATATAGCACACCTTAAATTATATTTCTTCATATATATATATATATATATATATATATATATATATATATATATATATAGTGTATTTAGGCAGCAAATTCTCTTTTAGGCATGTCTGATTGAATAAATTACAAATATTATGTCTGCTTATTTTTATCATAATCCTTTCATATTCATGAATGTTTTTCCATGTATATATTACAATCAAATGAGGCAAAAAATTCACTGTAACAGTGAAAATCACTTTTATTTCCCAAGTACTTTCCATTTCTTTCTGGGATCATTACCAGGTGTGCAACGGGTAAATAATTTCACCATTAATCACATTAACATTGCTATTTAATTCTTTGTATAAATTAAACTGTTTCTTTATGATGTCCATCTATCATATATGGTGGACTCTCTCGTCATGGGCAACAAATGGTAAAATAAAGAAGTGCTCAATTTTTATGGGCACACACGTCTCCCGAGGCTTGCAGGTGTTTTGCAAACTTCCAGACCGATTAAACATGTGGCTGAGCATCATTTGCCATTTCTGTGAGTAGATAGCAACGTCTGCTTTAATGCATGCGACAAAGCCACAGTGGCAGGTAAGGCTATCATTAAGTGGTACAGCATGCTGCCAACTTTCTTTAATATTTGAACGCAGTTGATCAAATGATGTTTAAGTCAGTTTTTTCAAACCTTTGTATAGATTAGAAGCAGGGCAGGTGCTATCTACTTCTCTGTGACATTTTGTTTTTTCCCAGTAAGAATGAACACACACACACACACACACACACACACACACACACATATATATATATATATATATATATATATATTTTAATTAAAAATATTTTACATTGTGACACAGGAATTTCTATGTTTTGAGACTTAATGTTTTTATCTTGTCATCAGGTAATGTTCGGTAACTTTGAAAATGATTTACATTTGAAAATGGAAAACAATGTTTGCTTATTAAAGAGTTAATATGGAGTGGGGAGGAATCCAGATTTTTAGATCTTTTAATCAGAAGAAAAGTCAACGGTAAGTTTGAAAAGTTAAAAGTATAGGTTAGATGTTAGGGGGATGTATGGTATTCATACATGTCTCGAGGAACTGTCATTGCCAGAGAACTGTGGATTCTAAATCTGTTTATTTTTCTCTTCATTTGTGTGTGTGTGTGTGTGTGTGTGTGTGTGTTAAATGAACTGCCCACACAAGTTCAAAAGTAGGAGCTTTAAAGATTATTTTGTCTTTAAAATTGGCTGAAACAATATCATCCAAACTTTTCTCCTCCATACCAAGAGGTAGATCTTTTGTAAGTTGTAGAGATTTTGGTTCCGTTATTCTTTGCGGGTGGAGATCTCGTATTGGTGAATGTAATGTATTAAACTAGCACTGCCTTTGATAAAGGATGTCAATTCAGGTTTGACATCACTTTTACCTAGCATCTCGATTATAGTCTTATAATGGGTGACAGAGAAAGAACAATAATGCTTAACTTTCTCTATCATTTTATAGAAAAGGTTGCTATTGTCCAACAGTCTATAAATGAAGATCATTAATTTAATCTGGTAAATATTTACTTATATGAATAAAGGGATGGGATTATGGTTAGAATCTGAACCCTATCAGATTCTGCTTTTTATCACTTAACAACATTCACTGCTGAATGTTTCTGCACAATATTCTATACAGTCAATTTGCACTTTTCTTTATAGCAGACCAGAATTAATATAAGGCAAATAATCCAGATAAGAAATTTCAGATGTTTTTTAATATATAATTTCTTCACATTATAAACTATAAAAATTATTTTCTTTAAAAAGGAGAAAAAGATACCCCTAGTTGAAACTGACATAAAAGTGATCAGTCATTGTATGAGTCACCATTCGCTTATACTTAATATTTTATTGTAAATCAATTTCTCTGTGTCTGTGAAAGCATTCATCACTTATTGATAAGTATATCATTATTTTTTCAATATTTTTGTTGTTTTCTTTTTTTAAATATCCCTTTTGCATATTGTATTATGAGACTTGTATAGAATCTTTTATTGTGTCATACCAGTAACAAGACCTTTTTTCTCTTTTAAATAAAAAGTGTTTAGCCTATATAATAGGTGGGTTAATTGCTGATAATATCTATAACACATGTGCACTGTTTGCCATAATTTTTTTAGTTTCAACTCAAGGAAATTTAAATAGTTTAAAAAAAAAAATTGAATAACATTGTACTGGTCTTGAAATTTCTTGTTTTTTTTTTTCTTTTTAATCCCTACCTACTTTTATCCAAATTTTTGTTTTCAGAAATGTTTAGACTTCAAATAGTGAGGCCATGTGTGTTTGTGTTTAAGTTCTATGAGAATCCAATGCAATGGTGAAGATATAAGACTACTTATATTACTACTTTGACATGTTTTACCAATGACCTGTCGTCAATAATATGAAATAAAAAAACATTTTCTGACAGTGCCAATTCAACAGTGAAATACGTCAAAGAAATTTTCAAAATTGTCTTATATATTTCATTCAGTTGGAATCTTTTAGGCTTCTTGTTGATTTAATTTATATAATAAAACATTAATTATATTTTAATATTACATGAAATTTTTAATATGAAAAATGAAGTAAACTTTTTTAATTTCATGCTTTTGGTATATTTGATCAAAGCACTTCTGAGAGTCTTATGGTGATTCTAGATTAGATTCTCCATCTTTCATTTTAAAGCATCAGCATCAGCTGATGGTCTTCCACTTTATTTCAAGGAACAAGGCACTGCCTTCAAAATACTTAAACCAATTTTGTGCTACATGGTCAGATATTATAAATGCTTTTTGAACTATGCAAGCAAATTTATCAGTGCTGAGGCCCAGTTTAAATTGCCAAAATCCCAATAATTATATTTACTGTTATGACCTTTTAAGAAAAGGCATGTTTGAATAGTATTGATGAGGGGAATAATATCAATACTGGACTCTCCCATCATTTTTTGATATATGAGGGTCAAGCAATTCTGTTCCCAGGAAATGACAGCCAGACACTTGCACATATGATTCGATTGCAGTAGTGAAGGCTTTGCAGAAACAACCACACTTTTTGAATTCAGAGTTGTCCTTCTAGACCAGTTGCCATCCAAGGCTATAGAACCCAGTCTGTCCTGCTATTTACCCATAGCTGGGGGGAAAAGAAGAGGATTCATAACTAAGTCATGTAAGTGAATGTAATGGATCCGACTGGAATTCAAACTCAGCTCTCTGATTCGTCAATCCGAGCCACTATCCATTACTCCACCGTACATTCAATATAATATAATAATATAATACTAATATATTTACATCTACTATCCTGAATATTTGAGAAATTTTTCTCAAATATTCAGGATGGGACATTAATTTCACCAATGCCAACCTTATTAAAAAAAGAACATAACACTTTAAAGAGAAAATATTATGAAGACATATTTATAGCAATACTACCATTTGTTAACACACATTTAAAAAAAGACTACATCACTTTACCATTTTGCTACAGATCCATTATTCACTAATCAACTTATGTCTATCTGATATATACAAAATGCACAAGAGAGATGCTTTAATGAAAAATCAAACCAAAACATAATTTTTCAAAAACATTGTGCTGTGTCTCACTAACTTTACATACTTTAGTGTCCAGAATGTTTCTCACGCATATTTGAATATTATCTATTACTTCATGAGAATGACACATATCTAACAAATAATAAATAACCAAACACAACTTACCATTAATCTGCATCTCTTTGCATTTTATCAATTTTTATCATTTCTATCTTGATTGCTGATGAAGATTTATTAAAGGGAAACATGTTAGATTAAGATCTATTTTCCTACTTGTTCTTTATCCTATCATATATATATATATATATATACACACATTTGTTCACTTTGAATATTTTAGGCACAGTTGGTTGTTTAAAAATAGAATTTATGGAAAAATATATTCAGTTATCTTGTTATGACAAAAAGGTGGAGTTAGTATTTTGGTTCAAGTATACAAAATGGCTTGTCAGTCTGTCATTTTTACATCCCATACCAAAGATTCTTGTAAAGAATCTTCTAACAACTCTATATACATCAGGAATTCCTGTTACTCATTTGCCATTCACACTCCTTTCAACCTGAAATCATTGCTTTTTTTCAATTCTAGAATCTTTGTTTTGATTCATAAGTTTCCATGTTGTCAATAACACTAAGAAAAATTTTTGTTTAAGTCATATTTTTATTATTAAAATAAAAATGCAAATTAGTACAAAAATTGGTAATTCTTCTATCGGAAATTCTTACTGGTGTTGAATATCATAATTGATTGTAAAATAATTAAGCATAATCCACTGTAAATTACCTGATAACTGAATTGGACAGTGAGGAAAAAGACATTTAACACAAATCACTCTTTTAATTAATCTTAATAGTTTTTATTTTTGTAAATTATTCCCCCCCCACACACACACACACAAGCAAGACTATAATGCCACTAAGACACAAGGGGTTAGTGGGGCTGAAAGAAAATGAGAAGTCTTTAGAAGTAGGAACCGGAAAGTCAATCCTAAAATGGAAACAACGGATAAACATCTACTCCTGTTCAAAAGACTGGGAAGGAGTGTGAACTGGACAATAAGTTAACCTATCTACTCCTATTATAGTATTAATATTATTACATAGTATATTATTATTCATATTATTTCATATTGATATATAATATAAAATTTAAAACCAGATCTTCTTTAGGGGGCAAAGAATAAAAAATTAATCAGGAAGCCCTGATTAACAATGCAGCATGTTCAGTCTTCACAAATCCCCCTCCCTCACAATTGTGGCTATGTTTTTTTTTTTTTTAAATATGAGGTGTTGATTATTTTTGTAACAATTTACTGAACCCTGGCCAAAAATAAGTTATTAATATAGTTTCATGAAAGGTATTTTGACAGAAGGCTAGAGATCAGAAAACTATGAACATTGTTATTATAATATCAAATGACATGAATCTGCTTATATTAACAAGTTGGACATGGTTATTAATGACTGTGTTTTGGTTGCTTAATACCATTAATTAGTTGTAGATAGTGTAGTCAAAAACTTCTAATTGGTTCTGTGCAAAATAAAAGATTGAAGTTTCTTTCTAAAAACAGTTTTGTTCTTTATCACAGTTGTTGGTTATATCTCTGCTCCACTACATCCACTCAGGTGAAAGTTTGTTGTTTTTATATGTAAAATGTCCAATGAGTTAAGCTAAGTGTAGCATCTTTGACCCTGCCACACAGTCACAATATTGTTAGTCTTGGGAAAAAGTAAAAAAACAAATAAAAACAATTAGCAAGAGAGGAGCACTTGCCTGTCATCTATCAATGTGACACTTTCCCATTTTATGGATGCTTTGGTTTAGTTAAAATTAATTCCTGGCAGGTGATGGATTTGAATATCAAGGCACAGCCCTTGGGGCAGATAAAATATAAAGAAGAAGCATTGTCAAGCTGTATCTTCTTAAAATAAATCTTCTTTGTTCTCTTGTATGTCATGCTATAAGTCAATCTTCAACAGGACTATCATGTTTGTTATATTATCCATTCTCCAATGAAAGGAGATGGACAAAAATTAATCTAAATTTAATGTAGCACAACATTACTGTGGTGATCTGCTTTAGTTTGGAAATTATATAACTCATTTATATTCCATAAACTCTTGAATTTATACCTTTTTTTTTTCACTCATCTTGGGTTTGTGTCTGCACTTTAAATTTGATGCTTGTTTGTGTTTTGTTTGCTGAAAAATTTTGAATATTCCTAAATTTAAGAATTGGAAAGCATAAAATTGGATATCAAAATTTTTCTCTTCACACACACACACACACACACACACACACACACAGTGTTAAAAAGTTCTTGAAAAACCAAGAAGTTATTCCAAAAAAATTTCTAATTTTTGGTCACATCAAAATTGGTTGGACTGCAAACTTTTCAGTACCCCACCCCTATATAATAGGTAACAGAAGGAAAAAAAAAAAAAAAAAAACCTTTGATGCAACCATGGGAAGACATGATAGAGATTTTGCAAACTGGTTGGAATACATGTCCTCCACAGACTCGCTACAATTATATGACTGCATACAACAAACAAAAAATAAATAAAACCGAAAAGAAAATTATACAAATTTTCAAGGAAATAGGATTTGAAATCAACATTGGAACAAACAAAAAGTAGATTTCTTAGACATAACTTCACAAAAGTACATACCAATCATAGAGAAAACCTAATGACTATCCACTTTAAATATCCACTTCTTCCAACTTACCACCTAACATAAACAAAGTCCATTCTTCTTTAGCTATAGATTATCCAACATGTCAAATGAAAAAAAAATTCCCAGCAAAATAAAATATGAAATAACATTAAAATACTGGCTTTTCAGAAAAAAAACTTTTATTCACACCAAACAGAATGAAAAAAAAAAAAAAAAAAAGAAATAATCATATGCTTCAACCTACCAACATA
>CAHIKZ030004020.1:867500-922500 GCA_903632075.3 Acanthosepion pharaonis
AAGGCTTTTGTTTTTATATTTCTCAAAAATAGTTATTGTATATTAATGCATTAAGTGCACATGGTAGCAATTGTTGCCATTGCAATTCTGTAGCTTAGCTTTGAATGATAGATTAAGTTTTTAAAAAAGTATTTTTAAGCATCTATTCAAAATCATAATATTAATTCACACTATTTACATTCTTCAGACTACTGTCCTCATCTTTGTTGTCATATTCACAACATTTCGGCCGTTGTAGAAAAGTGTTTGTTGAACTAATCCAGTGAAGTAATCCAAATAGTTGTGTGTTCAATACCTGACCACAGCAGAGGTGAACAAAAACTAAGAGTGTTGAGTTACTAAAGAGAAATAACTGAAATTGAGATATCCAGAAGAAGCATGGCATGTGGAACTAGAACAATCTACCCCCAGTAGATGAAATAACATGTTCGGTTCAAAATTCCAATCACCTGAAAAAGGCCGGAGTGTACAACAGCCAAAACGTGAATTTGACAGCAAAGATGAGGAAAACAATGTAAATAGTGTAAATAGTTGCAATACCTCCTCATCTCAGAAATATAGATAGTTATTTTAATTCTTTGCCAACTTTTTTCTTTTCTATGTAATGTTTCACACTTTTAAATTTCTATGTAATGTTTTTCACAATTTTAAATTTGACAAATTCATATTTTGTGCCCTTGACATAACCTGTTAATTTATTAGTGTTTTTTTTTTTAAAAAAAAGTTTTCACTTGTGTGAAGACACATTTTATTTATATGACTATAAATTAATCAGTCATAATGAAATTGTGAAGAAAAGTTTTTTATCCAGATTAATCTCACATTACATTTATTATGCAATTTTTTTTATTTTTTATTTTTATTTTTATTTTTTTTCCGGTTTTGAATAGACATTAACATTAGAGGAGGCAATTCAAGTATTTACTGTCTGACTGGAAAAGATAAGTTCAATAGCTTCCTATCTCTGGGAAAGGTTTATTTTGTCCTCTCACAATTTCTGAGAAACAGGATCCTTTATATAAATGCATATATCTTTACTGACTTGACCTTTTAATAACTTGTGTGCATATGCTAGTTAAACATTTTGTTTATTAGCAGTTTATTTTCCTGGCATATCCTTGTAGCGTCAATAATTTGCTGAATCCAAATCGAAATCTGTTTTCAGGATTTACTTGAGCTTTCTGGATTTAAATCTTTATACCATGGGTAAGATATGAACATTATAGCTTGACTTTTCTATCTTGTTACAAATACTCAATCAAGTTAATCTACTTAATTACATCAATGGACTTGTTCAACTGACACCAATTGCATTAGCACAGACTTGTTTATTCATTGGTTGCTGATCACCTGACCATAAAATAATAGAATTTACTACATTTAGTTTTTCAGTTGACATTACAAATCCACAATTTTTCTTCTTTTTTTTTTTTTTTTGAAACTGATGTGTACACTTTTAAAAAATTTGAAACTGATGTGTACACTTTTAAAAAATATCCATTTTCCTATTTTGTACTTGAAATTTCTCTGACTTGGTTTCTTCTTGGATTATCATTGTGATTCTATAATCATGAATTATTATTACACTCCATATAATTATCCCTGCTATAGGCCTGTCAGATTCAACGTTGGCGGAGGTAAGATCAAGAGGAAATTATACAAGAGAGTCCTGAAAAGTTCTTGACTTTCAACCATTCCTCAAATTTTTTTCTTTCTTTAAAGGGCTTCTTGGTCAGACTGAGAACTTTTACAGTACCTCTATATATTCAGTAATACACCTTTTATAGCTAAAACATGAAGCACTTATTTATGTATTATAGATTTGAAATATTTTTCTTGTATTTCTATAGTTTTTTTAATAGAAAAATATCAAATTTAAATTTAATATATTTTTTTAAGGAAGTTATAATCTTTTTCTTGCCATTGTGGGTAAATGTTTTTCATTTTTTTAATGCAATCAAATGCACTTGATCTGTGATTGACTTTGCAATCACAAATTAATGAACAATAATAATCCTTTCTCGTTTGCTGCTTATGCAAGTTTATAGATTATTTTCTATGTTTCCAGGATACTTTTTTTTTAATGATTTCTTGATTTTTGTGTTAAGTAATATGGAGATCTTCATATAATAAAAAGTAAAAATGAAAATCTGCATCTGAGAAAACCTACATTACAGATGATATTTACTTACAAAACTCTTAAGTTTGATATTTTAAGTGGAGAATGAAAGTTATTCTTTATTTAATCACTTTTAATTTTTTTTGTTAGGCATTTGCAAAGGTTTTTCTGGGTTTATTAAAATTAGTTTATTAATAATTTATGAACCATTTAAATATTTTCTTTGACTTTTTATAACTTTACATTCAAGAATTTTTTTTTTTAATTCCATCTTGATGAAAGTAATTGCCAATGAAATCTTGAACATTAAGAATGTCTTTAAATTTTTGACCAGATAAAGAATACTGCACTGATTGAAATATACAATAATTAGGTTGTATCGTGTCTAGAAAATATGTGAAGCAGAATATTCCATCCCAGTTCTTTTTGGGTAAACAAATCAACATGTAGATGAGCATTGTTATGTAGCAGCATGATTTTTCTCTCCTATAAACACTTTTTTTCTTTTCTTTTTTTTTTTCTACAATTGCAGGAAACTTCATAGGAGATGTTTGTAATACTCTAGAATAACGGTTCACCAAGTGTAAACAGTTTGTAATAGAGTATATTTTTCATATCCCACCAAATACAGAACTATAAATTTTGTTAGGTTTGGCTGTCTGTGCTACAAGCTATCTTGGATCCACCTATGATTTTTATTGTTCCAGATCATCATAAAGAGCTTACTTTTTCATATTGAGTGACAATCTTCCACAAAAGGATTTTTTTTTTAATTTTTTATTTCATGACAAAAGGTGAAATGTAATTGGTAAGATGTTGTCTAGAACTTCTCTCTGAAAATTCATGGGGACCTTTCTTCCCCTTTTTTTATCTTTTTTGAAAACTAAACACTGACTACAAGCATCACACAACTGTTGATTAATCAATCTCAGACTTTTCATCCAATTCCAACACTGATTGAATGGAACCATCATCCAAAAGTCTTTGCATGTCATCATTTCCAAATTTGTGGTCAACCTCTGCATAGGTTGTCATCCAACCAAACTATCTCTTAATAAATTATGTTTGTTTCTACTATTGTTTACCTAATTTTTTCTTATTTTTCAAAACTGGTTTTCATCTGTGTATTCAGTGTTTAGTTTTCAAAAAAGAAGACACTGGAAACTTTTGCACTCACCTAATATGACTGTTAGACTCTAAATAACCATTTTTATTGTAACTTGAATTTATGATTAATAGAAATATATGATAAAATTGATGCAGGTTAAGTTTTCTTTGAAAATTCTTTAACAGGACCAAATTTTTTATCTCACAAAGAAAGAGGTGAATTTTAGAATATGTGACTTGAACAACTTGGATTAATTTCAATAATCTAGTCAATTAAATCTGTTATGTCCAATCAAAGAAAGTTCACACTTTTGGATTATAAACGAATTTAGATTACTAATCTTGGGATTTAGCATCAATGCCGATCAAAATCATTATTGGTTATAGACTTTCAAGAACAATCAATCATCAACTTTTTAAAATTCAAACCTGAAGTCAAATCCCTTCCAATAAAATGAGAGCATGGAATTTGTACTGTAATTTGTAATTTTGTGGATTCAAAAATAGAATTTATTATTGAACTATTTATTATGTCAATTAGCATGTTTCATTCAATTGTTATGATATGTAAATGACTGCCTAATTAGAATATGTAAGATATAGAGACTATGTAAATGCCCAAGCAGTAAAGGTAGGCCAACTCTCAGTATGTAAGATAAATGACTATACTAGACTGTCAAGAAGCAGACGAAGAAGGACAGTTTTTGTAATGTTAAATAATAACTGTAAATTAGCATAAATTTATTCTACTTCTATGTCTTCCAAGAAATATGAAAGGTAATCTATGAAACTATTGATGACAATGCTAATGTACAGAAAAATGATTTCTAATTTAATCAAAGATTTTCTGACCCTTTTTTTAAAGAATTTGCTTTGTCTTGATTTTGTAAACCTTCAATTATTAATTTCTCTTTCTTTCTATAAAAATTCTAAAATATGGATTTTGAATTTAAATCTAAAATTGTAACATATATGAATTTAGAAATTGAATTTTATGAATGTAAAAAAAAATTGAATCCTCCTTCTGTATTAAGAATCTATTCTAAGAATTATTTAGCTAAAATTCTTTTAAGGGTTTATATTTTTCTATTTAGTCTAATGTGTAAAGACTTTTAACACTCTTTGCATGTTTGCTTTTAGATCAATGGACAAAAATGGGTCTTTTTTATGATAGATTTCAAAAAGGTCAACTCAAGGCTAATTTGATCATGAGGGAATTTGTTGCTATTTAATCTTTATAGTAAGATTTGAATCAAACCCTACTTTATGAAAGTTTTTCTCTTCTATAGTAGCCTGAAGGCCTAAGCTGGCCTCTTAATTTGTGCTGTCAAGAGAAGAAAGAAAAGACTTGTCTACATGTGTAATCCCTTTTGCTACTGACTAAAGTAGTTATTGTTCTGTTGAAGATTGTGCTTGGCCATTGGGTTACCCTTGCCTCTTCTGCTTACTCTCCTTTTAAATAAAAAGGATAAGGTGTGTTCTTACCTCACCTGACAATCATCCAGCCAGCTCCTATAGTTTGTTTGGCTAACTCACTCCAAATTCTCTCTCTTATTTTCTTTTTGTCACCTACCTATCAGTTAGCTACTGCTACCTCTAATCATATTGCTATTGTCCTTTGCTCAGTGTAGTTACCTGGAGTGCAGGAATGTGTCCATGTTTATACAATGGGAACTTGCTTGAGTCACTGTGATAAAATCCAGCCAGCTTCCACAGACAACAAATGTCAGGTATTTACAGAAGTAGATAGGTCTGTCTACTATTATAGTACCTATGAAACTATTGATGACAATGCTAATGGTTACTTAGTAGAGGACAAAGGCTCTGAAATTGAAGACTATGAAGAAGATGATGACTATGATGAAGTTGGTAGGTCAGGCATTTTGTGCAACATGTTTTTAATGTACTTATTTCTATAGAGAAACAAATTCTGCATTTCTTTTTTCACTTTTCTATTCACTTTTTATTATATAAACTTTCTACAATAGATGTTCCTTGCTATTATTAGTCGTGTGTTTCTGGGGAGGGATTATCTCAATATACTGCACCTTTCTGTATGTTACTTTTTCATGACGTGCACATTTATTACTTGCAAGTTGCACCTAAGTTTCTTTAGTTTTTATTATGATTAATATGCAACATAATACAACATAATTTATGTTTGATCATAGCATTTTATGTTAATATTTCATTAATGTCTTTTCTAAATAAGGATTACAATTCTGATGTAGTGAGTTAATATTTTTAACAGATTCCTAAAAATGTACATGTAAAAATGATATCCTTAAGTTGTTCATGTGATTATATAAAGCTTTCACTCATTATAGTAATATTTGTCAAGGTTAATTTTCATTTTTTTTCCAAGATTGTTTCTGGTACAAAACTATTCCAGATTTTCCCAATTCTTTACTACAGAATTTAATAATTTATAAAATGGCTGTTTTGTTTGTGACCATTTTATTCTAAAACAGTCTCTGGACACAAATGAATTCCACTGAATGCAACATTACTTTTGTCGTGAGTTTTTCTTCCTTCCATTTAATATTTAACGAAATAAGAATGTTGATTAATATTGTTAAAACTCGTTCATTGTGATTCTCTTGAGACAATTATGAACATATAAGTTCTCTTCTTTTTATACTTTATTTATTTCTTTTATGACAGTGTAGGAATTTGAATTAATATACTTGTCTTAATTACAGAAGTGCAAAAGACAGCAAAATATATTTGTATTTGTTTATCTGTCATTGGCAATATTTAAATGATAGTTAATGTTGTTTAACATTAGCTATTAACACACTATTACTCACTTGGTAAGAAAAGAATATTGCTGTTTTTGCAATTTGTATTAAAATTCTACCTACAGCTATCTCCACCTCACCTCATACTTGAAAATAACAACTCTATGTAATACATCCCAACATCCTTTCTGTTCATTTATTAAGAATTTAAATATTTTTGTTGCTTAGAAATCCTTAATTACTTCACAACCTGATATGTAGTTATTAACTGAATTTTTTTTATTTGTAAATTCTCACTTTTCAATAGTTGATCTGTTAATAATATTCACAACAGAATTAATTTCCTGCCTTGTCAATCTTTCTATATTGAAAAATATGCATTTCTCATATACAGAAAAAAAACTTTTTATCATTACTATAAAAACCTGTGCATCAGGGCTACTGGAAAGTTCTTAAGGGAAAAGACATTCTAAACAAAAAAAAAAGAAAAGAAAAATATCTTATACTTGACTATATTTTGGGAATTAGACTGGGCCAAGAACTTCTCAGCACACCTGTGTGAATATAATATGCAATGACATAAAAGTCATGGGATGGGTGCTTAGTATCTTGTAGAACCCATCTAGCCTGGCAAAGTTTACTAACTCAGAGGCATTAATTCTATAAATGGAAAATCTCTGGAGAAATGATAGCTGTTCACAATTCCCTAATATTTGTAGGTGCAGAATTTTGCACATGAATAGAACTCTCAAGTGTCTGATCAATGCTCAATTGGATTCATGTTTGGCAAAAATGGTGGCTATACCATTCAGAATGCTCCTCAAACAAATTCTGGCCAACTTTGGACAAAACAATAAAAGAACAGGAATTAAGGAGTCAGAATTACGCTGCATTATCCTTCCAGAATAATCCATCATTAGTAAATTGTTACAGAGCAGTGCAACATAAGTCACTGGTCAGTGACATGTTTAGGTGAATCAAGCTATGTCACATGAATCCATCTCACACCATTAAAGAACCAACATCAGCCTACATGGTTCCTTATTGACAATTGGTTTTCATTAGCTCATCATCATACCAGAGCCCTGCTGTCAACCCAAAACAATTAGAACTATGATTCATTTGACTACACCATGAACTGGCAGTCCTCCAGTGTCCAATTAGCAACAGGTAAGGCACTGTCAAGTGTCGTAGTGTTAACAGGAGCATCCTGGTGGGTCTTCTGCTCCCATGTACCATGGAAGCCAAAGAATGCGAACTAACCTGTTGGATATGCATCTGTTACCTCTTGCATTCAATGCAAATGTAATTTGAGACAGTGTTGTTTGTCAGTTACCAGAGACTGTTTTAGTCAGATAATTAAGTACATATGATCAGTGACTTATCCACCCAGCACACACTGTCATATGCCATGCAAACACCAATAATTCACATAGCCAACTTACCCCACCCCTCAATGGTTTATATATATATATATATATATATATATATATATATATATATATATATATATAATGAGTACAGACGATCCTTAAAAATCCATTTGGTTATAATTTATTTCATGAATATACAAATATTCATCTCTTCAGACAAAAGTTTTTTATTAAATGGAGTCAATATATCCAGATGAAAGGAAACTTGTTCAAACTGTTACTTCAAAATTTGTTGTTGCTTCGTGATAACATCTATCCTTAACTTGCAAATACAATGCAATGAAGTGAGAATAGGAAGTTCTTTCACATAGAACATATTTTCCTACGATTCATCTTTCAAACTTTCACTTATTTCATGCTATGCAATATTCTTTGTCTGCTCAAGTTCTTGAAAAATCACTTGAATCAAAATTGAAACTTATTTTATGATGGAATATACAGTTTAGCTAAAAGGTTGCCAAAAGGTCATAGAAATTCAGACAGAATCTTAATGATGCTATGAATTTATAAATGAATAGTGGATAGTTTTTCATTATCCAAATAGAACAAAATGGAAGTGATTATAACCAAGGAAATGAAAAACAAATATGGTAAATGATAAATTGATTTTTATAGTCATTCTCATTGGTTGCTATAACCTTTTATTTCTTTTAACAGTAGCAACATTATTTGACTGTATAAGTTTTGTATGTCTTTTAAGAAAATGAATATAATAGAAAATGTTTAACCAACTTGAACTGAGATTTTTGTGCCAACATGGAACTAAGTTTCAGTTTATAATTGGTTCTGCTTAATAAACACATGAACATTTGGCAATACCATTTACTGTAAAAATGTGCTTAGAATAAAAGCTGTGTCTCCTACTCCACCCAATACTGTATGAGCTTAATACTTATAAAACTTTCAATGTTAAATCTATGGTTTATAATATATACATTGAAGTGAAATTCAAAATGTTTGTTTTACTTGTTTTGAATTACCATGCCTATTACCTGATATATGTAGATAAAGAAAATATATGCCTTAAACAGTACCTCTCCACCCAATACAGTTGCACTTAAAAAGTATAGCCAGTTCTGTGCATCTATTTTTTTTTTTTATGTGCTCGTTAAAATTGCCTTGTATCAAATGTTTATCTTGGATGAGATTTAGATATTATCAGACGAGTAGGAAAATTGATTTTAAACCCTTGAGTGGTAGCATAACACTGAAAAGTGTCATTTTGTCTACGACTGCATTTGTAGAGATGAATTTTGCAATCACACTTACTGACATTTAGAAAAATGTAAATCTAGAAAGATAAGTATCAAATATCCCAAAATACTTAGCATTGATTTAGAGATGATTATACCAAAAACATGATTTGATAATATTTGTTGTTACTGGCTCAGATATAGCAAAAGGATTTTTTGTTTTTGTATAATAAGCAGATTTTGAGACTCTTGCTTATTTTATGAACCTCACATTTTCACCTCTTTAGGACATCTGACTTTTCTCTCTCTATATATATATATATATATATATATATATATATATAGATTGTATCTGTGATATTCTCTTAATCATGAAAAGTACTAATTAGCCCTGAAGAGGGAGAAACATCTGACCATATTTTTTTTATTTTCCAACTCTTGCTTGGAGAAACTTCATGACATATATTTTCTTTCTTATACCCAGATATTGGAATAATCCTCCTCACCCTAAAATGGATTTGTCAAAATTTATAAACTGTTTAAAAAAAAAAAAAAAAAAAAAGAAAAAATTCAGAAAATTGGGTGATCATCTTTGAGTTCTCCTGGCTTCTAATATTGAACCACGTGAACATCAAAGAGTAACTGCTTCTTCCTTCCACACCAAGCTATATCCCTTCAGGACTTGAATGATCACATTCGTACACAACTTTTTCTTTTAATATCTTTGAATTGTCATAACCTGGGAAAAAGTATTGGAATGTTTTCGCATTTTTCTTCAACACAATTTTGATTTTAAAGCTCTCCTCCTCCACTGGTTTTCTTATCAAAGCTAAAGAGTTCAGTCTACACTACTATTGGTGAAAAGAGATGTATTCATTCACTTCCCAGGAGCATTAATATGAAGCAAATGCAGTAGCTTTGGACAGAGTTTGAAATTCTGCTGATTTCCATTTACAGTGCTGGTGACAGTTATGTCACACACACACACACACACACACAAAAAAAAAATAGGTCTGTCTGTAAAAAGAAGTTTTCATTCATTGACATTGGCCAAAACTGATTAAAGCTTATGATAAATATTCATTTATCACAGTCCTAAATTTAAGCTTGCAAGAAGATATACTGAGTGGGTTTTATATTCCATTCCATTGATGCAAAATATCCAATTAAAGGAGTGAATGCCATTTGCTGTTCATTAGAAGACAAAGTAAACACACATGTATTTTCATATAAAAAAATTAAAGGGGACATGGGTGCATTTTGAAAAGGAAAACAAACTTAACAGATTTCAGATGAAAATAGAAATTTACACTTTTATCTTATGGGTGTGTGAAGATTGTTTTAATCTTAGAAGCAACTTTGAATACCTGTTTGTCACTTCATATTCACTTATTAACCTGAAGAGCTGAGTATATATTTTATGTATTTTTATATGTACTGTATATAACATTTGTGGTTTTCATTTTGTTTTGTTTTTTTTTGTTTTTTTTTTTTTTGTTTTTTTTTTTTTTTTTTTTTTTACAATATTTATAACAGGAGCATAGATGGGACTATTTCCATTTCTCAGCTTATTTTCTCTGTAAATATTTCAAAAACAGTATGACTTGAAAAAGATAATCAGGAGGAACATATGCCATCTGCCTTCTATTTAAGGATCACAAAACCAGCATAAAAGAAAGCTTCTTAAAAGTATTTTGCATAAAAAAGAAACAAAAATCATTATACTATTAGTAATTTTACTAAGTATTTTAATAAAGCTACTGTTAGTCTGTCAAAAACACATGTTTAATTATGATTTCTGTATAAAATACTGATATTCAGTATTTTATCTTTTAAAAACTAATCTGTTGTTATGTTTTTAATTTTATAATAATAGAAAATATATTAATAATTACAAGATGTTCCTGACTTAAAAAAAAGAAAGAAAAGCTGTATAACCTAAAAGTTGATCTCTTGTAATACAAATGCAATGTATATCCATATACTCCAAAGTAGTGCTGAAAAGTTTGGGGTGCAAGCTATCAACATTTTAACAATGTGTGTGTGTTTTTAAATGGTTATTGGTCAGACTTTTTCAATGACCCCTTCACTTACACACACTTTACAGAGCATTCTGTTACTAAACTTTGATCCTAAGCTTAAGCACTGAGTCAGATGTAAATAATCTTGGCATTTATTATGGGTACTATGCTCGTAATATAATAGCATTTAGAAAATAAATTACTTGATGTTTATATTTAAATGATAATAATGGAATTGTTAGAAATGTCCTTCTCTTGCACCATGACATAATTTGCATAGTTGAGAGATTTAGTCATAAACATCAAAAGCATCTTTTATAATTGCAACAGTTTTTTCTGAATTTAGCCCCAAAACCTAAACATTTCTCTTTAACATGATGCTACAAAAAGAAGATATCAAGTGCTGTTAAATCTGGTGATTGCAGATATTCAACACTGTCTCTTTGTCTAATTCATTTGCCTAGGTATGTTGAACCATTTTCCCAGTCCATATATAAAACAGGATGTTTGTGTGTGTGTGTGTGTATCTCTGTCTGTGTGTGTTTGTATCTCTGTCTGTGTGATACCTTTTCACTCAAGATCCATCCAACCAATTTTGACAAAACTTTGAACATAAATTGCACAATTTGAGAGAGAGATTCTTAGCATAAAAAATCAGTAATTGATAAAGCTGATCAAAAATTGATAAATTCAATTTTTTTCCCTCCAATTTCATTCAAACTTGGTATGATGAACTCACAATACCTCAGTTTTATTTCTATGCCATTGCATTTAGCAAATAACCACAAAAAACAAAAAATCAATTTCAACACAAATTTTAAACTAAAAACTCCCTCAATTTTCAAGCAATCTAATACAAACTTTACTCAATTGTAGCCAACAATAAGTTCATTGTTTAATAATCATTTTAACTTGATAACTGAGTCCACCCATATAGTGAAAACCTGCATAAATAGCAAAAATTTTTTTTTTTTTTTTTTTTTTACTGGTTTCTTTCTTATTTTTCGTTGATCTTTCAACCAATTCAAACTTAACAATTGCTTTATAAACGTATCCTCTTTTACGTCCCTGGTAGCACACTGACAAATTTAATTTCAAAAATTCCAAAATAATTGTGGTCTGAAGTGGGTCTTCATGGTGCCTGTTTTATTCCTTCATGTCCTTGGTTAAGTTTGATTGAATAAATACAGAATACTTCTGTTATATCAGTAACTGCATTAAATGTTTTTTAATAAAAATAGTTTAAAGTAATTAAAGAAGATAGACTCTGTTACATTTAAACATGATGCTGTTTTTGTTCCATTCTAATTAAATGCTTTTTCTGATTGACCAGCTGGGTATGACTGCTAATGTAGATACAAAGGCATTATATTGTGTAGATAAATCTCTTCTTTATTAAATACTTAAATTCTGGTGTATTTTGAAGCATATGTGATTTTTACCTTCTATCTTTTATACATGAGAACTTTTGAAGTTTAATAAAACTAAATTCTGAGATACACTATTTACATCATTCAGACTATCATCCCCATCTTTGTTGCCATATTTATCACAAGGTTTCGGCAGATAAATTCTGAGATATAGAAATATTGAATTTATCTAAAAACTCATTTAATTAAAACTTCTCAAATTCTTACACAAAGTAAAGGTTATTGATATATTAGTATGACAAGTACATTTGGACATTAACAGGTCAAACTTGGACAGGAGAAAGTATTTGCTGGCCTTCCTTTGGTAAGCAATAGAATTTAAGCCACAATTTAAGATTTTGGTTTAAAAATTTGATAACGGACCAAAAAAAAATTGTTTGGTACAACATAATCATTATGTGGAATCTATCAAAATGAACCAACAACATTTCTCATAATTTTGATTCAAGTTAAATTTCTATGTTTGTTTGATGAAAACTACTTGTTTCAACCCACTTCCCAAAATTAGAATAAATAGGCAAACATCAAAATTTTTTTGCTTAACTCTCTTCTTGGTTAATGCAAACATTTCTTCAGTACCCCTTCTTACATGTTTACAAAATATGCAGACATTGCAAATGATGTCCAGTATCATTGAAACTCCTGCTAGATAAATACTTTAAATATTCATTAGGATAAGTGAAAGTTTGGATGTTAAATAAGCATAGAGAAAGTGTTTTAAGAAACTAGGTCAGATATTAATTGTATAGTTTTTAACAAAGACATGTTTTTGTATTTGGTTAATTTACATTTGAGTTTGAGTTATTAGGCCTGTTTTCTAGTTTTTCTATAAAAAATAATTTATTTTAAAATTTATCTAAATAACCCTTTATTTGATCAAATTATTTTTGTGACTTCTACAAATCTATTGCTATATTTTGTGCTTCATTTTTGGATATATTTCATCAACTAAAGTCAAAAGCAGATTAAATATCTTCTTATAAATTTACTTATTTTCATGAAATTAAAGGATTCTGATCAATTTTCTCTTTATTCTTTACTATTGGAAAACTGAATTAAATAGTATCATGTTATCAGCATAATATCTTTGCTATGGTACCTACTTTAATCTGCAAAAATTTAAATACTGTACTCTTGATTAATCTTTTTCTCTCCCTGCTCATTATTAATGTTTCTGTTCCTAATTCTTCCATACCATGTAACCCCTTGTGTCTTAGTGGCTTTACTGCTTTGCATGGGGTGATACCAATTTCTTTTCTTTTTTTTTTTCTTTTTTTAAATGCTTATTGTCACCTGGAGGAAAATTTTGACTAAATATTGTGTATGCCTTAGGTGTTCTTTTTGATTAGAAATGATTAAAGATTTAGTATATATTCTATAAAGTCACACCTATCTGTCTACTTGTGGAAATGAAAAATGGTAAATATAACAGATTGCATTCAGACAGCACCTTTTTTCTGCCATACTCAAATGATTTCTTATAGAGTTCATTAAACAAATGAATACAATGTAATAATTTATTGTTACTCCCTCATTTCCAGGGAAGTATAAACCTTACACCTACAGCCATTAAATTATAACTCAATATTTCTTGTCTAAAGGAAACAAGAAATTTTTTTTTTTTTGTCCCAAATATTTTTCCCAAACTAGAAAAGGATTGTTTGGTCCTACATTAAAATAAGTGATTTATATTAATTTTCATAAAATAATTTGTCTTTCTCATATACTCCTACATATATTACCTAATATAAGTAAAGTACATATGTATATATCTCCTAAACAACACTGTATGTAAATATCATGAAACAAAACAAAAATTAGCCTAAAGGAATATAAAAAATTTTATCTGTGAGACAACTGTGGAATATGTAATGTGAAAGAGGATGTGTGGGTGGCATAAATTATTTCCACAGAAAATAGATTCAACAGATTTAGTTTAAATTCCAGTCAAGCCTGTTTTTATATTGCACTACTACCATTGGAAAAGGCATATATAGAACTCTTCCCTCCCTAGCTATTTGTAAAAACAGGACAATCTGTGATCATTAGCCTTGGTTGACCAACCAGTTTAGGAGAACAACTCCTCTGAATTGAGAAATATCAAGCTGACAATAGGAAACCATTATCTTTCCAAAGAGCTGAAGAAAAAAGCTGTAGGAAGCCATGATCAACTTATGCCCTGAAAGGACTTGGTATTAAAAAAAAAAAGTGACATTAACTCAAGAAGGCATCTTTATAGGTGTCACATACTAAGGCGTTACTTTAGAAAAATACTTCTGTATTCTGTGAATTCTTTTAAAGTTACTTTTATATACAGTTATATACTTGAATGTTTAAAAAACACATACACACACAGATGCAAGGCCAAGTGGTTAGAACATTAACTTTTCAACCCACAAACCCAGTTTTGAATCTCTTCATGGTCAACTTGTCAAGAAAGAGTTTTGAAAAATGATTCCAGCATCAGGCAATATTAAAAAGTGTCTGAAAATCATACTATGGGTTGACTCAAGCCTTTTGAGTAAGACTGGGTGACCGGAACTGTTTGGAAATCATCAATGGTCGTGCTGGCATGAAGTTACAAGTCATTGTAAGCATGCTTTGAGAAATACCTGTCCTGTTTAACTAATGAAGATGCCAGATTATGTTTTCTCTCTCTATCTTTCTCTCTCTCCCTTGCTTTCTCACTCTGTGTATGTGATATATATTCTGCTGAGCTGATGTTTGCAACAGTGATTAATTAGCCACTCTAGCAGACAGCCATTTTCATATATATATATATATATATATATATATATATATATATATATATATATATATATAATGTCTAAAATTTTCTATATTTATGAGGGAAAAGTATTTAGTATCATAGATTGAACATTTATAGTATGAACTTTGGAATCAACACTGCATGGTGACTGTCATCTTCAGACCAGTTACAATGCATTGTTGATCTCTTTATCTATACTGTATGCATCTATATGAAAACAAAATTAGCAATTTTACAAAATTATATACCTGTTAATGTTTCTTGATCCAAAGTCTATATAAATGTGTATATACAATATTGTCTTTTTGCATCCTATCTCACTATCTATGAATCTATTAATGTGTTAAAAAAATTTGGTCTTTCATTTTTTTTATTCTACAGATCTTCATGCTGTCTTCTATTCTAACTTTGCTTCTTTTAAAAAGAAAAAAAAATCCAGTCAATTACACACAAATTGCAACAACTTTCATTAACATTGGAAAGCTTTAATCAAATTCCATATTCACTTATAGACGATTTTGTTTCTCTCTCTCTATCTCTCTCCTCGACTGTCAAGGCATTTCAAAATATCAGAGTAAAATCGATGGATTGCAGTAAACAGAAATGGTTTGTTTTTTTATTGTAAGTATTGTTTACTTGGACATTATTAAACATAAAGTATAAAAATCAATATACAGTTTTTTTTGTTTTTTCTATGTATAGATGACTCTCTAAATAGATGAAAAATTATTTCAATGTGTGTTGTATTGTTGAGGTAAATGATACACAGAGAAGAAGGAGTGCTTAATATATTTATTCAGTACCAGTATCCGGTGCTAATGGATACATACAAAAAACACAGAATAACTTACAAAACAACTTACAAGGAATAGAGGAGGGTCAAATGCTGTATAGCGAAATGAAGGAAGATCAGTCCAAATATTATTAAACTTATTAATCAACTGTTGAAGTCCTTAATCATAGACTATTTAGGGCCATCTGGTAGAGTGCTGAAGGTGTGCTAGCTTCTCTATGACAATGTGTTTCTAATGTTTTCCATAGTTCCTATTACATTTTCAGTAATGTTAAAAAGACAGTGTATCATCCAAAACTTAAAATTTGGCTTTCGTAGTCTTGTTTAAAACTCTTGACTAACTCCTGTTTGAGATAAGTCTTTTAGTTTAGCCTATAGTGATCAATATCTCACTGTTACCTTTGTAAATTATTTGATTTTCTTTTTTGACCATTAGTATCAAGTCTACACTGTGATAAGTTTTCATTGTTGTTGGGTTAAAATGTTTCAGGCTCCCAAATAGGTAAAAGGGAGAGAAAATATCTACCTGTTATGAATTTGACAAGTGACTGGAAATTGACATCACTTTGGTAAATAACTAATCATCACTATTCTGATTTTGCCACACATACACATAAGTTTTCTTTTCACATAGACAATTGTAATGAGCACCAATACAAATGGGTCTTGTCTATCAACTCTACAAAGTGAAACCTTCCAAGAGATCACCAAAAATCTGGAACCAACATTTTCAAATAATGCTTACCATTTGTTCTAGTGGCATTTTCGTTTTTGTTTTCTTTGCCAATTCAGAAATCTTATTTTTTCCTTTATCATTTCCAACTGCCAGTTTTTCTTCTTCTTCACAAAGAAGAATGAGCATATCAACCACTGCATTTTTTTCCATTCATTCTATTTTCATGTTTCTTTTTTCCCTGCACAGTATAGAAGGAAAAGCAATCTCCATGTATATCTACATATATATACTGAAACTTAGATCTTAGAACCCTCCAAAAATATAAATATGTAAAATAATAAATATATTAATAAAATAAAATGATCTAGAGATTATGCCCATAAATAGCCCAAAGCATTAAAACAAAAAAAAACCTGGGAAGATCCTTTTTCTTTTTTGTCTATGTCCCTTAATATATAGATATTATATATAGAGCCCAGTAAAAGAGTAGTGACACTTGGTCTAAAGATCACAATTAGGCATGAAACTGACAGTCATTATGCAGTGTTAATTCTTATGCCCACAGTTTGTGTGTGTATGTATGCATTCATTTGGGTTACCAGAATTTACTTCCTTGAAATTCAGATTTAAAACAACGCTAACTCAAACCCATCTTTACAGAAATTGGAATGCCACAAAACACTTATTCTGACACTAGTCTAATCTACTATAGAATATTGTTTGTTGTTTCTTCCTATGAGGAGTTTTTTCACCTTCTATCGTGGTTTGTATATACAATCAATCTATTTATACTGCCTTTCACTATAAACATTGTTAAGTAATCTTCAGAAATTCAGGAAAACACCAACTGTTTTACCTTTTTTTTTTTTTAATTCGAACACAGATGTGTATTTCATAAATTTCAAGAACCTATTTTACATCCCTGGCATAATCTTTTAAATCCAAAACATCCTTTGCTAATTGTAGGAAAAAAAATTTATTTCCATATGTTATAAAAGTTGTTAGTTGTTAACAAGAAACTGCTTTAACCCTTTCGGCACAGAATTTGTTTTTGTAATTTTTCCCCCAATTTTTCTTATTTTTTACATTGAAATATCCACAACGTATTGCACATTATGTTTTGAACTTTCGTGTAAATTGTAGTATATCTATATCCTATCGGCTACTGTATACTCCAGCAAGAATGGGTGTGTCTCAAGCAAGATAGCTCTAAAAGCTGATTTTGATTTCAGTTATCCTTCTTCTTGATCGGTTGCCCTACCTAAAAGCTAAAGGGTTCAGGTGGAAAAAGAAATTTATGCCTTTCCCTAAGATATTACTGCATTGTGAATATTGTTGCAACCAGAATTTGATCTCTCCTTACAGATTCCATTTTCCATGCTTAAAACAATTACATCAACTGACACTCTATAGCATAGGATCTTTATTTAAATAGAAGTAAAATATAAAAAATTACATATAGATTAGAAGCTATTTTGAATATTAATTACCTGTATTTATAAATCTTTCAATAATGTTCAAATATTTCTATAACAAAATATGCTAAATTACATCAATAAAGTTTTAGTATAGACTACTATATTATAATCTAATAACTTAAAATGTTCAGTTTATAAATTGCATATTTCTAGAAACTTATATGGTGACCATCACACTCAAAGGATTAATCATATAATTTTTTTTTTCTTTATCTTCAGTCAATTCATTTCAAAATATTGTGAGCAGCGCAAAAGAATTTCAAATAAATACATTAACAGAGGAAGTGAAGATTTCATTTTTTTTAGAAAGTTTCTTTCTCTTATAAGAATGAACTTTAGTTTTGTATCTTCCTGTTTTTGATGGTTAGTTGCAGAAAAATTTCCCTTACAAGATGTTAACTCTCTTCTTTATTAACACTTATTTGTTCTTAGTGCTTTCTATGATCTTATTGTAGTTGGCACTGCAGAAAATTAACTGTATTCATGAACAGGTAATGTCTTTTAATTCGCTTCATCCAAATTTTATTAGATTCTCAGTCTTCATTTGAATTGACAAATATTTCTTTCTTTTACTCGTATCCCAAACTTAACAAGTACATTTTCTTTTTAAAAGGAAATTTTCTTGCATATTTCTTTTCCTTTGATTTATCTTGTCTCTGGCTGCGTAACACATCTCTTCAGTTCATTAGTTTATATTTCTAAAATGTGAGAAAAACATGACTCCTTCCTAATAAATCTAAACCTGTCTGAACAACATTGATGAAGTTGTTTGTGCGCACATAAATAAGTAGTTTCTTACCTATTTGCAGTTTTTGTTTTTTTTTTTGTTTATCAACATATCTTCTGCTCATCTACTTACTGGCTTCTGTTGCCTCTTATGATAAATTTACATTTGAATTCTTTACACATTGTTGTCATAACTTTGCATTCAGATGTTGCCAAGTTGGCCACATTCACACAAGTTTTCTTAAAACAAAGCCTCTATTTTTACTTTTTTTATTTTTTTAAATTAAGATGCTTTTGTTTTGAAAGCTATTAAGGGTGAAGTAGGGGTGTACAAAGATGAGGGTACTGTATGATTCTTTTAATCCAATGGTAGTCAAATTCAGATTTTATGTCCAGTACTAGTTACTTGCACTAACTGAAAACTGTATTATTTATTAACTTAACTATTAAGTTTGAAAATCCAGACATTTCAGGGATTGAATTAATCACTATTTTCAATCAGTACTTTTAAAATTAAAATCTAAAAAGAAACAAGGAAAACTTCCATCTTGATAGTCATTTATAAAAACCAAAATATATTTGGTTTACCAAACAATGTTGTTTTTTTTTTTATCAATTCATCCCAAGCACGTTCATTATGCCACTAAGATCCAAGGGATTACTTGGAGTGAAACAGAAGGAAAAGACTTTAGAAAGAACTGGAAACCCAATCCTAAAGTGGAAACAAGGGATAAATATCTACTCCTGCTCAAAATAAAATGAAAACCTCACAAAATTTTTATTTAATAAATGCCTATCATAATAAATGAAAGTGTAAATTTTGCTATTAAAAACTGACAATTATAAACAAACATTATGATAAACAAATTATACAGGAATTTATTATTTGAACACAAGTCTAATTTATTTTTGAACAAGACACTTTCAGATTATAATGCATGTAATTTCTTTTTACAGATATTTTCTTGCATATTTCTTTTTGACTTGAGAAGTCATTGACTTGAGAAGTCATTATTATGGTTTTGTAAATAGAGATGTTGCATATAAAAGGTGGAAAGAATAGTCGAGAGATGTAGCATTGTTACAGTTTAATTCTTTTAAATGGCAACCACATGGTAACTTGTTGCCACTGTGTATCATGCATACCTACAGCCATGCAATAACCCTCTATATTTAAAGTTAGCAAGTAAAGTAGTAAGAAATCATATCTCATATTTTCTACGATCTTATTTTAAATGTTTTAGTTTCTTAATGTTCTCTTAAAGAAATGTGCTCCTAAACTGGCTCCTGTTCTCACTACAATAAATGTCTTGCTGTTTCTTGCTTTCCTGCTAGTTGGAAATTTTTTGTTGTTCCAGTCTTTAGGAAATCAGGTGAACCATTTGATTATTCTGTTGGCCTATTAGCTTTCTACCTCTTTTTGGCAAAATACTAGAAGCTCTAATCAACTCTGAATTGGTTAAGCATCTCACCTCACAGGGTCTTCATTCTGATAAACAATATGGCTTTTGCTTCTCTAGGTCAACTGCTGATGTGTTAATGATTATTGCAGAAAAAGATAAGTATAGTAAAGTTCATGCTGTTGCTTTTAATATCTTGAAAGCATTTGATAGGTTTGGCATACTAGTATTCTTCACATGTTAAAAGGTTCTGTACAAATTTTTGAACTGATTTAATCTTTCTTATCAAATTATGAAATGATAGTTGGCCCCTCTTCTAGATCTCTTTGCATTAATGCAGGTACCCCCCCTCTGGATTTTATCCTTGTACCTATGTTGTTTTTAATTTTTACCAATGACCCTCCTGATGTCATCAGTTCTCAATTCCATATTGATACTGATGACACAACTATTTACTCTTGTCGTAATAGTAAATTTAACTGGTACAGTAAGGTCAAATTGGCAGCTGACCTCAAAAATTACCTACAATTTGTTGTTAACTGGGGCAAGGAATGGCTTGTTAATTTTAACACCTCCAAAATGAAATGCTTACTTAATCATCTGAGAGAACCCTTTTTGCTTTCATTAGCTTGGCTGATGCTAATCTCTCGGAGAATCTCATTGTGACTTCTCTAACATTTTCCACTAACAAGAAGTGGAAAGATTATATTGAATCAATTTTTAAGTTTGCTCTTGAAAAGTTCACTGTGTTGTGTTTTTCTCACCAGAATCTATCTTAAATATGTCTATCATTCATTTCTGCCACATCTTGTGCTTCTGCTATTTAGATTTCATTTAAAAATTTGAAGAATCTGTAATGTTATTTTTCCTGGCTTGGAATTTTGGCTTCAGTCACTTTCCCACTGTCATAAAGTAGCTCCCCTGTGCCTTTTACTTTCTTGGTAATTGTTCTGATGAACTTTCCTCTATAGTTCCTAGACTTTATGAATTTAAGTGCAGTATTAGTTTGGAAGTAGGAGACTCATCATTTTACAGTTGAATTGGCTAGTAACAGTTTCTTCTTTCATAGTTATCACTTTTTGGAACTCTCTTCTGGTTTACCAGTCAACTTCATTCTTCAAAAGTTTAAATGCAATATCAACCATTATCTTCTGTCTTCTTAATTCCTGTTTTTTTATTCCCTCTATATAATATTTTTTTTCTCATATTCTTTCATACTCAGTAACCCCTTGCATCTTAGTGGCTTTATTACCTTGCTTAAGGTGAGATGATTAAAAAAGATTTTTGTAATATTCTGGGTCATCTAGAATTATGGAATTTTACTTTAGTAAACTTGATTTTAAAATTGGTTAAACTTCAACTATTCTTCACCGAGGAAAGTTTTGTTTTTATGTTTCACCTTTGGAGATTTATAAAATTTTGAATTGCAGTACAATTTTATAATCATTATAATTATGAAGAATAATTTTATTATTATTCAGAACGATATTTTAAACTCTTTTTTTTTTTTTTTTTTTTTTTTTTTTTTTTTTTTTTTTTTTTTTTTTTTTTTTTTTTTTTTTTCCGAGATATAATTTTGTAATAATGACTGAGAGGTACTTTGGCCTTTTTATTTGTTTTTTTTAATTTGCTACCAAACCTTACTGTATTCGCCTCATGTCTAGTGTAGGTGTTACACACCTGGTTATAGTTAAAACAAACAATTGTACTTAGCCTCTATAAATAAATAAAAAATTCTATAAATATAAAACTCTTTAGTTCATGATGGTAGAGAGCAAAGATAGG
This sequence comes from Acanthosepion pharaonis, assembly GCA_903632075.3. Lineage (NCBI taxonomy): Eukaryota > Metazoa > Mollusca > Cephalopoda > Sepiida > Sepiidae > Acanthosepion > Acanthosepion pharaonis. The sequence goes on from CAHIKZ030004020.1 coordinate 889,173, forward strand.
CTCCTGCTGTTTCTAATAATGCGTTTTTGATTATCATTTATTACTTGAGCAAATCATTCATAAGTTTATTCTGACTAATATCCTTATCTCTTAGGATATTTTTTTTTTTTTTTTTTTTTTTTTTTACAATTAAACTTTTATTTGTATAATAGATATAATTATATTGTTTAGAAAGGAGTGAAGTACTTTTCTGTTAAACTAATTTTCAGAAAGAATTAACTCTGTATGTGAGACATGATTACCAAAGGGTATAGAAGCCCTTTATTGCTGTTACCTGGTAAATAGTTGCTGAGTTTTATCATTAGCAAAGTAGAAGGAGGATTAGAGTCATGCCTTTGTACATTAGTGCAGGAATTGGTAAGGAATAGAAACAAAAACTCTAAACAATCTTTGTTAATTACACAAAAATATTAAAATTGGAAAGGGCATCATTTTTAAAAGTAATTTTCTTCATTCTTTAATTTTTTTTCTCTTAAAATGAGCTTGAAGAATTTTCTTAAAATTAGCCATTTACAATTTTCTTTATGAATTTTCTTCAATCATTTTTACTTTCTCTTTTTTTAACAACAAAAATCATAGTAGAATATTTTGCTGCTGCCACAATCTGTCTTGAAATTTTTTCACTTAACATTTTAGAAGCTGCCAGGTCAAAGTGCTAATTTCTCATTTATCATTTTATGTGCCAAACAATTAGAGAGAAGTATACTAAATAGTTTTACACTCATCCAATTGTAAAAATCTTATCAGCTGGATAACCTATGTGTGACATAATAGGTAAATAGGTTGTGTAGCTGTGACAGTATAGCAAATGTGACAAGGTCATTTCACCATGGAATGATTATTAGAGCCAGAAAGATGGAACTTTCTAACTCTACCATGACAACTACTCTAGGTTTTTCTTTGGCCATAATAAAACACATGTCAATTCTGAACAACAATCATCAGCAAATGGAAATTGCAGGCATCTATAAATGATGCAAAAAGAACACCCTCAATGACTGATAATGATGGTAACCATATAACAACATTGCATCAAATAATGTCTCTTATCAATGAAAATATATTACTATTGACACTATGGCATCAGTTACTGCATCTGCACTATAGAACATTGTCATTGAATTGCAGGAAACTTCCACCATATTGCCTTGATAGCCATGTCATTTTTCCAGCTCCCTCATATATGAAGAAGTCCTGGGTATGCCGAAAAACTACATCCCGCAGTAAGGCCTCTGATCAGCAGATTGGAGGTTTTGAGGAGCATGGCACCATCCCTTAATTGCTGTTATTCCCAGGTCCACCCTGAGCCTGGGTGGTAACACCTGTTAGGGTCCCAGCTATGGGTAAATAATTGACCCCCCCAACAAAAGCAAAACATTATAAAAGTATCAAAATACTTTTTTATAGTAAAATTACCAACAATGCATCTTTATAGCAAAATGACCAGTAATACATTTTATCTGTAGTTGAAGGCATGAAGTTGCTTTCAAAATATATTTTGTTGAAGCCAGAAAATTGTGTTCAAAATATTTAGATTTCAGCTTTAAATAAACCATAGAGGTTGATATGCTGCTAAATAAAACCAACCAAACAACCAGATGAAAGAACTCTTTCATGGCATTAGTCCATATAATATTCTACAATTTCTTAAAGATATCAAACTGTATTCCAAAATATAACTTCAACAAAACTACAACATAAAACCTACATCACCACCTCTTGTAATTATTTACACACAAATATGTATATGCACAAAATCCAAGTATCATGTACCATGTATTCAATTGTGAAAGCAGAATAACATATATGTTTATTACTTCAAAGCTGCCAAGAAAATTAAATTTCAGCATTAAAGGAATTGATATCCCATTAGACAATTTGAAACTTAAACACATATCTAGAGAAATTTACATAATGCCTCAGTTTGTATGTAGAGGAGCCTACAAAAGGCTATGAATTAGCATATAAACAAGATGTTGTGCAAGATGGTAGTAGCTCTGCAACAGTGTTCGGTTACATTGTGTTTTTCAAGGATCACTAGTTAAACTGCAATTCCTTTTGACACTTCTGATAACACAGAACATGTTTGACGGCCACTTGCATCTCTTTATGTTCACCATGTTTTTGAATGGTTTGTTCTAGCAAGATAAAACATCACCCTCTGCTCTCACATTATGCATGGGTGATATGAAACTGGCTCCAAGAACTTTCAACTGTCTTTGAGCTACACCATTGCTTACCAAATTTAAAAACATATTGAGCATCTGTTTGGTCATATTAAAGACCTTAAATTCTCTGTAGCTATACCCAACTTACACAGCTACCTTATAGACAGCCTTAGAATATTCCTGGATACATATACGAACACACTTGACACCCATCACCTTGTAGACAACATGCCATGTCGTATAGCTGCTGTTCAGATGAAGGCAAGAGTTACACATTATTAGATAACTCTGATTTTTTGGCACTTCTGTTAATTTGCAAAACAGTAAGGATGGTCCACCATTACAGTCATTATAGATAGGATTGTACCAAATGGTGTTAATATTTCCTGGGAATAAGCCAAACTATTCATATTTATAATAGCTTTCCATCTCACTATTTGATGGCTCAACTGTTTTTAAATGACACCCACATCTATACAAACAGAATGAGGCACATGTATAAATTTGGCATTCCCATCATTTGCATCTGTTTTGCCAGTGACAACAATCTACCATCAAAAAAAAAAAAAAGAGAGAGAGAAAAAAATTTGGATGGAAAGGAAAACACTGTAGATTTAAAAATACTTGGATAAAAATTCATGATTCTGATGATTATAAAGCAGTGATTAATGCATCAGCCACCAGAAGTATAGCTTATGGCAGATTTATTATTGGTTAAAGTAAATTCTTATTGGAATATGATGTTAGAAAACAAAATGTCTGTTAATGACTAAATCTAATTTGCAATTTGGATGTTGTCAGTGAGATTTTATAAAAACTGATTTTTTTTTTTTTATTTGTTCCCTCTCTTTTCATTTTTTTTTTCCTCTGTTTTTTTTTCTTTTTCTTTTTTTTCTTTTTTTTTTTTTTTTTTTCCTCTGTCCTTTTTTGTTTTTATTGTAAGTTGAAAATATAAATCTTGTTGAAGTGAAATGAATATAATGATGCTTGAGTTGAACTGGCGTATTCTGAGTAGAAAAAGGATTAAGTTCTAAAAGGATGGCTTCTTATGAATTCCTTTGTGTAGATCTGAAAACTTCTTATATCAATTAATGTCACATGGGTGACTATTTTAAGTATCTTAACTCTCAATCTTCCCACTCCGTCTTTCTTTTACTCCTCAAGGATTTTATAGAATTTTTCAGACGGTGGGGGGGGTCTTTTTAATTTCATTACTTATCCAAATTATTAATTAAAATTTATTGCCTCATGAAATTATCTTTATTAATTTTTATTTTTTGGAAAGTTTTGTTTACTTTTATAAACACATGTTCTGCATCTCGTATTTATCATAATTGATTCTACTTAACTCCTCCATCATAGCATTTTAAATTAATTTTTTTTTTTTTTTTTTTTTTTTTTTTCACCCAAGCCTCCTCAGTCAAGTAGCTGCATTCCTTCCTGGATTTTCAGCTTTTGCAAAAGTTTCCACCACACATTTCAATGTTAGATAAATGGTCCTCTTCTACTACCTAATGTTAATGAAATGATTCTCTTCAGGATTTTTTTTTCTCTATCAAGTTGTTAAAAGAAAAAAAAAAAAGAAAAAGTTGTCTTCTTAGGTTGTTGTAAATGGCTCTTAACTTGAAAAGTAGATGTCTTAAATATCATCAAAGGAATATTATATTGCATTTGCATGATTGTTCTTAAGTTCAGTGCTTCACCTTTCAACTGTTTCCATCGTTCTTTCTCTGCTTGGTCCATTGTGTTGAAATTTGCATACAAACACAATACTATCATTACTAGTCAGAATGTTTTTTTTTTGGTGGGGGGGGGGTATATCTATGTTTATAGACTGGGAATTGAAATCAGGTTTTCTGAGTAAAAACTTATTTTCTTAAAAGATCTAGTACTACAAGCCAATTAAAAAAAAAAAGTTAACCCGAAAAGAGTTTGTGAGATTAAAGAGTTTTTAATTTATTTAAAAATCATTATAAATCAAACTTTTTATCACTTCAACCGTTATTTTTAGTGGATACCCATATTTGAATAGATGCTTTGTTTATTTTTAAGTGGTAACAGGATTTCTCAAATATTCAGACCGGTAGACTAAAATGAATATTGCTGAATGGAGCATCTACTCAAATCTGGGTATCCACTAAAAATAATGTTTAAAGTGATTTAAAAAAAAAAAAAAAAACATGTAGAATTAATAAAAAAAAAAATTTTTCAGAAATTAAAATTCCTGTTGATTTGAAGATTTTATAAAATCCAGTCCCAATAATTTGAAATTTATTAATAAGCATTAAATTGTAGAAATTGTTTTTGCTCTGTAGAGACAAAACATATTTTAATACATAAAAGAAGATATTGTTTTAGATATTAGTTGTTTTATTCACAAATGCACAAAGAATTGACTGAAAACAGCATTATCCTTTTTGAAAAACCTGTTCTTTGAGGGAATATTCATCCTTATGATGGGAAATATTCTTTTTCACACTGCATTAACATTCTTCTATACTTTCAGTGACATCTGTGGCTAAATACAGGTTTTGGCAAGTATTTTCCAGACCTGTGACTTCATCATTTAATGATATAAATAGTTTTTCTTCATTATTACAATAGACAAAGCAAAAAAATGTGCTTTGGTAAACTGTAGGAAACTTTATATACATTGTATGTACATGAGTAATGCTGTTTTGCTATCATAATGAATCTATAAACTCCACACCACAGTGCACCACCTCACCCCATGGAGATGATGATGATAAACATCATTTGGCATAGGTACAAAAAGGACAATGAAAGCCTATCCAAGCAAAGATCTTTTACAAAATGAATATATCAATGAGATGGAAACATTATATAAGTGATAATTACTCTTCCTCATAAATAACAATGACTATTATGGTTGATAACAATAAGATATTTAAGGGTCTCTCAAGTATCAGTTAGGGTAAGATTTGATGCACTACATGTTCATATAATATTCGAAGAAATTTCATACAAAAAATTGTTCCACCATTTGATTTTGATTTTCATAATCTTTAAATATTTCAATAGTGTAATAAAAAATCTGTTGTAAAATAGCACACCTGGCTAAAAGATGGTTTCAAAGAAAAAAGGGAACAGAATTTCAATCTCTGCCAAGAGGTATGTTTTCTTTAATAAGACGTATGATCTAGATAACACAAGATTTATTACTCTAAAATATAGCAATTGTGGCACAAGGCCAAAAAGGGGGAATGGGTTGAGGCTGGTCATCACTATCTTATACCTAGCTAATCCGATTCACGACCCATTCATTTGTTACAATTTACACATCTACCATAAAATCTCTTCTGTCATGATTCAATCCTCCATGCTCCACAATACTGCATACACAGAGGGGGACCTATAAAAATGAAAATTTGTGTATATAAAATTATATATAAAGGTTTATCAATGATAGGCAGTGAGTGTATGTGAGGGTGGGGGCGAATGACGCTAAAATATAACAAAAACACACAAACTAAAAATTAACTGATGTTAGTATTTCCTGTCGAACCCTCAAAAGAAATAAGAAAGACCACCGTATTCTGTCTACAGACAAAATCGAGAGGCTCTCTCACTTAGGGAGAGGGAAAGATAAAATAAATATGAATGTGGGGAAAGAAAAAACTCGCCCAGTCAAGATGAAAAAGGGGTGGGGGCTAAAATTAAAACTGGGGAGGTTGGGAATGTCGGCTAGGATCATAACCAAAGAAGACGGGAACAGGCCAGGAAAAACACTTACACACATTAACTAGGTACACAAGAAGGATCTATCCTAACCAGGGAAAGGGCTCCAGAGGAATCCGCCCCTATGTGTCTTAAGGAGACTTAAAAAAGAAAATCAAGGCTAGCCTCGTTCACACGAACCAGGCTCACCACAGTTACCCACCTTTCATTAAAATCTGTCAATACCAAATGCTTTTTATCAGATCTGATCTTCAACCTGAGCTGATGTTCAAAGAATCTGATCAGATCCTGATGAGAATAGTATTCACATCGCAAAATTTCCTCCATTCAAAGCACCATTAGATAACACTGAAAAACTCAGATTTCAATAAATCTAATTCAAAATTCAACAGTTTATTGTTTTAATAAAATAATTATTAATAATAGAAACTTATATTTGCTGAGAGAAACACAGGAAAATTATATTGCTCAAATCTTCCAAGTGAAGAGGAATGATCTGCTTTGAAAATTAACATTTGAAATTTTAGCTTTTCAGCTGGGCTTGAACACTGACTGTTGGTGTCAGTAGGAAATGCACACACAGAGTTGGTGAAAGAGTAAAGTGAATTTTGGCCTTGATATTACTGGGGATAGAGTGGGTGGAGAGTATGGATTTTGACCTATCATTGCTAACATGCTGTAGGAACAGAAAAACATTTTTTTTTTATATATAATTAATAACAAAATTATTTGATATAACCATTTTTTTTATTTTGTAATTCATGTCAAAATAGTTATAACTAAGAAAGTTCAGCTTGTTAAGATGCCGTTTTTTATTTTTCATTCATTACTAGTACTGGATTAATAAGGACTGAAATTTTATATAATATATATATATATATATATATATATATATATATATAAAAAGAAGAAATATAATTTTAAGGTGTGCTATATTTATGGGGAAAAGTGCTCAATATCAGAGATAGAGCGTATGTAAATATAAAAGTGAACATTGAAGTCAACACTCAGAGGCGACAGGCTGTCGCATCTATTGTTGACTTCAATATATATATATATATATATATATATATATATATATATATATATATATATATAGTATTGTATTCTTTAACTCAAGGATTTTTTTTATGCACAGCTTTGTTTCTGTGGGAAAATCATTTAATCTTTTGAAAAAAAAATATTCCAACTAATATTCCAACTCATTTGAACTAAATACTAGAGAAGACATAATAAAAAAAGGAAAAATGAAACACATGTACATTATTATTTATAACCAAAAGAAAAAAATTCCATAAATTTTTTTTTTTTTTTTTTTTTTTTTTACCAGGTTTAAATGAGTCATGGTGAAACCTTGGGTGACTAAATAATTAATCATAATAATAATGAAAGAGTTAAAAAAAAAAAAAAAAAGAGCAAAGTTGGGCAGTTTTCTTTACATGTAAACAATAATTGTTAATAAATCCTTGATGGTGGTATCCACAAATGTAATAAAACCATCAAGTGAAAACTTTGTTCCATTTGTATCTGAAATGCTTACAAAAATATATAATTTAATCTTGTCTTGCACAAAATAAGATGGAATTAATTTAAATAAAAATCCTTTGGTAGAAGGCCATCTAGTTTGAAGTCTCTTAACATCACAAATAATTTTATGTAAAAAGAAAATTTCTAGAATAGGTGTGATCTTCCCTAAGTGCAGCCTTTCCATTTCACTAATGCATCGGATTGACTCAAGTGACCTTGTAAACTCCTACTGCATTTATGCAAAGCTAAATTCTAACAACAATTTTACTCTAGTGACTGAAGTTCCAACCCTACTGACACTATGTGCCCACCATCTGAAATGAGTTGAGTCATTCATACTGACGTCTGTAGCTTTTTACTGCACTTAGTCATGGGAAAAAAAGATCTTGAATTTTGCCTCAGTATACCAACACATTTCTGATACATGTACATTGCATTTCTGCTTGGACACACTTGAAGTAGAGATGAGAGTATTACACTCTGTGGCAAGTACTTAAAGACATCATTAAATCGGTTAGGAAAACCTTAAAAAGTTTAGCTTTTTTGCTATATGAATTTTAGCAGCTTCAAAATATTAACAAAAATTTGTTAGCTGAAATGTTTGCTCTTACTAGAAAAAAAGGGAGAAAAAATGAAATTTGCATTCTATCAAAGTTAAACTTTAATAATAATTCTATTATTCTACTAAGGATTTAATTGAAAGCTGTTGTCCATTAAACCTCGCTCCCTTTTTTCTTTTTTTTTCTTTTAATTGTAAATTTTAAACCATTTACCTCAACACATGACAATCATTAGTGAGAATTGATATAAGTAAAAGAAATGCTATATCTTCTGATGCTGACAGACAATATCAGATCAAGTATTATGTTACGCACCCTTGCACAGGGTGGAGACGCACATCTATTATTTTACCAGATTGTGTGAACATCTTCCTGTCTTGGGCTCAGCAGTTGATTGCTGATAGAAATAAAACAAATTGAATCTGAATCAGAAAGGAAAACATTCAAAGACTTCTTTGAAATAATGGATTCAAGAACACAAAATAAAAAAAGACATTGCTTGCTTTCAAATAATCACAGATAATGTTCACTGAGTTTTTCATCAGAACAAGATTGATTCACCCAACTTTTCTTTCAATTCTTACAAGTTTGCATAGATTTTAGAAAATAGATATATAGATAGAAAAGTGGGTAAGGTAGATATATAGAGTTTAATGGGTCTTTTTATAATAAACAGAAAATTAAAATTTGTAATAGTATTTAGATGTTATTTTTATTCAGAACTTAAACTTTTCCAGCCAGATGCAGGCATTTGTTTACAACTGAATAAATACCAATTGGTCAGCTTTATCTTGTATCCAAGAGTTTAATTTCTTCTTTTTTAATTCCTTCCTTTACAATGATGGCATTGATGACTAAATAGACCAATTTTTGCACAGAAGAGCCAATGGCATTGGTGGAGGATGGGGTTGATTTTGTTAAGCCTTTCTCTTTTGTCATTTATGCTCTTCCTTTTCTCTTCTGGTGGTTTCAAAGATTTTGGTTCTGATAGTGATGGAACATTGCCAGTTGCATTTGTTTCAAACAATTTAGGCTCAAGTCCAGTGGTTTTCAGTATTGTTTTGAGTTGTCCTTGTATTTTTAAAGAGGGAGACCCTATGGTCTTTTTCCTAAAGTGACCTCACTGAATAAGACTTGATGTGGAAGCCTTGACTCTTATATTCTTACATGTCTTGACCATCAAAGATGGTGTTTAATGATCAACAATGCAATGCTTAAACTGTTGGCTCTTTCCATGACTTTGGTGTTGGTCATATTTGATGTTCAATAGTGAATGAAGCTTTTGCTGGTGAAAGCATTCTAATTTTTTAATATCATGATGATATAGTCCAGATTTCACAACCATATGCGCAAACTTTAAATGACAACAGCATTATAGACCATTATTTTTGTTAAGTTCTGATCTTTGTTGTTGAAGACACATTTGATTAGCTTTCCAAATCCCCACATTTACATCTCCAATTCTGTATCGCACATCTTTTTCTGAGCTCCGTAGTATTTATGCTATTAAATCAACTCTGGCAATATAGCAGCTTCTTCTATGTTGCAGTGGTATGCTTCAAAATTAGCAACTTGTATTGTGATTTTTCTTCAAAATTATTTGTTTGCTTTCTATGGAAATGACCAAAACTAAGAATTTATAAGTAAATCTACTTCTTTCAGATTTTTTTATTTTTATTGGTATCACCTCAAGCAAAGCAGTAATGCCACTAAAACACAGGGGTTTCAGGGTATAGAGCAATTAGGAACGGAAACATTAATAATGAGTAGAAAGAGAAAAGAGTAATCAAAAGGACAGTAGATAGTGATTGACATTGCATTTAAATTTTTGCAGATTATTAAAGTTGGCTGGAAAGCATGGAGCCACAAGCAAGAAGTGTGAGAGAAGAAACTGTTAGCATAGAATTTACGGCTACATCTAGACAGCTCAACTGTAAATTGATGAGATTTCGACATCTAGTGCTGTGCTTAAATTAAAAAAAGTTCTAGGTACCATAGCAAAGAGCTCATCCAAACAATTACTATGAAAGTATTCCTAGAAAAGACATAGAGAGGCAACCTTAAGGTGGTGAAAAAGTGACTGGAACCAAACCATCAGATCAGAACATGGGGTATAGAGGGATTAACTTGTGTAGATTTTCAGCTTCAGTTACTTAATCATCATCACAACATAACTTCCTTGTGCCTTTTCCATAAATATTTTCATGGTAATTTTTCTGATGAGCTCTCCTCTTTGATACCTAGATTTTATGAATTTAAGTTCATTACTAGAGTGGCAACTAGGTCTCATCATTTTACTGTTGAAATTACTAGATGTAACCATAAGTTTTACGCTAACAGTTTGTTTTCTTGCACTTGTCTCTTGTTGAGGTATGAAAGAGGAATATTTCTTCAGCAAACAAAATCTTTATATTTAATATTCTATCTTTGTCTAAGTGGGGACATTAACCTATACATGAAACATTCCACAGATAAAAATTCATAAAAAATGAGTAGATATTACTTGGATAAAATGCATAGACTTGTACCCAACTCTCTTCCTCCTCCTCACAATGTGTGTGTGTGTGTGTGTGCATGCATGTGTGGTTGGGGACGGTTGGTATTTGCCTTAGCAAACCTAGAAGCAGCTGCTGTGGGAAGAAATGGGTTAATTTGATTATTTTTAGCTTATTTTTATCTACTTATTCCTTATAAAGAGGCAACAAGGAATTTCTTATGGCATCTGTATTTATAGGCGAAGTCTAAACTGATCACATTTTTAGTTACTTCAATTCCAATGAGAAGAATTAAGAAAAGTTATCAAATAACTGAAAATAAAACTGGAATATGCTGTTATTATTATTTGTTTGTTACTCATATATACTACTATTATAATTGAAAGTGTTTCTGGGGAGATAACTCGGGTGTAAAAAAAAATTCAAGTTTAGATGGAACTCCCAGTTGACGAAAATTTTTTTTTTTTTTTTTCTTCTTAATCAGTTTTCAAGCATCACTTTAACATTTTGACTAAAATATTCCGTTGTACATGATCCTAAATATCAGTTTATCTGCTAGATTAATTCAAGTGTTATTTCTATCATATAATGCTTAGCTTATAATCACTATAAACATTTTACTTAGTAATATAGCAAAAAGAAATAAAAGGTTGGAATAAAAAAAGAATTCATCAGTTGCTTAAAAAAAATTTTTAAAATACACACACACACACACACATGGTTGAAGTCAACTTGTAACCAAGTAAGACCACCCCCAAAGCTCATAACTCCCAAATAAACATTTCAGAATGATTCCCATGTTGTTGATGACATCATAAATGGTTCATTAGACCTGCAAGTGACCTGCAAACCATTCCATATAGTGTAGAGGCAAGTCTTATGACAGCATCCTGACTGTCTGGATGTCATATGGTGCCAATTAAGGCCACTGGCTGACCTACACGCTTTGTTACAAATAGTGCACAAAATGTTTTGCTGGTAGATGATGGTTTTTCTGTGTCTACATACACACACAATATGGTCAGAGAAATCGACACTCCATAGTAATTCAGTTTCACTCCTTAAGTGATCATTAGATCATTTCATGGGTTCTATTTATATATGTTCTATCTCTATTCTTCCCAACTAAATATAGCAATTTTTAAGCAATTATAAAAAAAGACCCAGCACAAATTGTCATATGAAGATGTGATACTCTAGAGAGAAAAAAAAAGACATGCAAAAGCGGAATATTTGAAAAATGAGGAAACTGATATAGCATAAAAAAAAGCATAAAAACTCTTTAATAATGGCTTCTGAAAGCAGAATGTATTCAGACATTGGACATTTATATTTAAATTTGTACCAGGAAACTGGCTTGAAATATGGAAAAAAAGTTTAAAGAACTTCCATTGGTTTTTTAATCAAACTTGTATGTATGTATGCACACACACACACACACATTTGTATTTGAATTGAGAATCTGATATATATATATATATATATATATATATATATATATATATATATATAACAGTTTAGATAACTTCTGTTTTGCCAAGTTTTGCCAATGAATCAACATTATCAAAAAATTAAAAAAAAAAAAATTTACATTAACATAACAAAAAATTTATTTTACTGTAACTGTATTATAGAAATTTGATTATCACTAATTTTGACTCTGTTTAAATTTTTATTTACATATTCATTTATTTTAGGGTTTCCATACCCCAGATTCTTTCAGTTTTTATTTAGTTTAAAAGCTGTTTTAATAATATTAAAAACAAAATGAATGATTCATATATACTCAAACTATTTTAATTTATTGCATGTTTTTATTCAATTAGTACTGAAACAACTGGATATATATTTGGACAGTGTAATGGAATGATAAGTCAGAGAGCAAATTCAGTTGGATTCATTATTCATTTATACACAAATACCCTTGGCAAAGGTATGAATCCATCTTTCCTTCCCCTCAGCTATGGGTTAAATAGCACAGACTTAGCAACCAGTTTACCACATAAAGAAACAGCAACTTATTGGAGGGAAATCTGCCTAGTCTGATGAATTGAAAGAGACATGATTACTCAAGCATGTATTATGCATGGCACTTAACTGTCTGAAACAATATGATATAGGTAAACCTTAAATAAGTATGAAAACTTGAAACTAATTATCTATTTCTATAATGATATAATTCATTTCAAGTGTTCATATGCTTAACATGAATTGCATTTTGTCTTGCTAATGTAGATTTTGTTGAAATAAAATCCTTATTCTGATGATGCCACTTTATCAAGGAAATATGTCAAAATAGCCTCCCAGATTCTCTCTCTCTCTCTATATATATATATATATATATATATATATATATATATATATGTGTGTGTATACATACATGCACACACATGGTGGACTCTCCCATTGTATTTGACATATGAGGGTCAAGCAGCTCAGTTACTAAGAACCAACTCAGCTAGACATCAGCACATATGATTTGATTATAGTGGTGAAGGCTTTGTGTAGAACCAACCACAATTTTTGAAGGGCCAAATACCTGGTGCACTACATGCCACAAGGTCCAAGAACCCTCCACAGGTTTTGAATGAGCTGTCCTTCTCCTAGACCAGTTGCCATTCAAGGCTATAGAACCCAGTCTGTCCTGCTATTTACCCATAGCTGGAGCGAGAAGAGGATTAATACCTTTACCAAGGGTATTAGCACAAAAGGGAATGTAATGGATTCAACTGGAATATATATACACACACACACACACACAATTCAGAACATGTCCAGTCATTTTGAATATCTTAACTGATTGTGGAGTCTTGATGCAACTTGGCATCCAATCAGAAAGGACCACACACCACAGTTAATAGTAAGACATCATTGGTAGGTAGATTTGTCAATTCTCCAAATATTGTGCATGAATTTGGGATGGGAGAGGGAGGCCTTTCATGACATCACCTTTTACCTAAATCTCTGGATCTCCCTATAGTCCAGATTTAGTTGGTAGCAACTTCTGTCTTTTGCCAAAAAATAACAGACTGTGAATGGCAACTGATGGTAATCTCTAAAAAGGACTTTGTAGACCGTTTAAAAAAAAAACATGGAGAGAATTAGTGTGAATTTTCAGGAGGGGGGTGTACTTTGAAGGAGACCTGTCCTTGAGAGATTGTTTTTCTTTGTTGATATTAAATGACAGGATACTTTCCACACACAACTAGCATATTGATCATGCCATGCCTACTTTTCAGAATGTCAAAACTGAGCAATTTTGCTTTGTAGCATTTAAAGTGTTTTAAAATAAATGTATCTCCGTTCTAACCTTAGGTAAACCTCATGAACACAAGCTCATGGCTACTTCAAGTGGTGTAACTTCTGTTTTTTTTTGTTTTTTGTTCTTTATAGCAGCAATGTTCAAGACACAGGAAGACATTTGTTCCTTTCATTGCAAAGTGTCTCCATTACTGCAAACTGCATCTGTGTATCCAAGTTCAGCCTCAGAAGTCACATGCATGTTTGCAAATGTTGCACAAAAAACTATTATTATATATATTTTGAATGTTAAATTTATGCTATAAAAGCAACTTAAGACTAAAATATCAAATTTTTATAGTAATTAGGATGTAAGAATTTCCTAAATTATTTCCTAAGCACTATGCTAATTAATTGGAAACCTTTGCAAAAATAGCAAATGTAATTAAAATCCCTTTAAAAGATATTTGCATTAGGAACAAAGCAATATTAACTAATCTAAATCCATTTTTTATTTCAAAGATTTAATTACACACCTTTTTTATTTTGTATAAAGAAAGTGTGTTTTTTTTTTTCTTTTGTAAACTTATTTCAAAACCTCATTAAAAAAAAAACAACTAAAACTTCAAAGCTCTGACTGAGAATTGATAAAACTAACATTAATTTTTTCAAAATTAATGCTCTATCCTAAAAGATTGTAATTTTCTTCCCCCTTAATTGTAGTCAATGTACATTTATTTATATGCTTTATTCTTGGTTGAATAACTTTTTGTTATTTTTATTAACCACTTTAGTGATATTTTTCCTTGCTCTTCTTCCCCCTTGTTTTAATGTATTGTGTGTATGTGTGTGTGTGAATATATCCCCGACACAAATTATCTAAGTTTATTTTTTTTAACTGCTCAAAACAAAAAAGAAACTGTAAGGTGGGAGACATTATAAGGAGCTTAAAGACCAGAACATGGTTACTGTCTATTATTTTCAATTTTGAGGCTGACCATTTGCATCTGTTTTGCATTAAAGAATTTAAGTGAGAAACTGAGGTCACTAGGGACTCTAGTAGAGTCTGGGTCGAGATGAGGAAATATACAGAAGTTTACAACCTGTGGCTTGGTAATTCTATTTAATATATCTAAACACTTTAATGAACAACAAGTTGAACTTTTCTCTTTCCAAAGAAGTGATGACCCTCATAAGAGTTAGCTTTAGTCATATTTCCTTGCAGATGTTGATAATTGGCCTCTAAATTTAAACTACATAAAGCATTTTATTTACTTTTAGCTGTGTTAAATTGGGACCTCATTAAAAACTGCATCCATAATTTTTTATAAAAATTTATGACTTAAACAAATTCAATGGTTGATCAAAGGAAAAAAAAAATGATAAAAATTAAAATTACTTAAGAGGTAATGCTTATAAGTGCCATATATACTCACGTATCATGTGACTTCTGAAGGCCAAATTTTGAAGCTAATTTTAAGCGGGTAGCATCATACACAAGATATAAAATTAGCATATGTACTGCTAGAAGTGGCTATGCTGCTGACCAAACTATGTATCCATTTATTGTAGTCAAATCAGCTTCAAAATTAGGTCTTCAAAGTTCGCATGATATGCAAGTACATACAGATGTTGAGTGTTATTTTTCCCTAGTATAAAAAATGCATATAATTAAAATTAAACCAAATTAAAACAGGAAGCTGGATAAAGATCAAAATATATTTGTAATATTTCTGTTCTTCAGGCAAAGAAACATTTTGCAGTGTTTAATGATATAAAGAAACTCAAGTTGACTTAAAAAGATTTTGCTTTTGTTTCATAAAAATGGCTCGAGTTTATCAAGAATATAAATTAATTTGTATGTGGAATCACTTTTCAAGATTTTTGTGTGTGTAAAAAATTTTTTTTTTTTGTTCACAAACTTTTCTTTTTATATGTATAATTTATTTTTTTTATATAATTTATTTTTCTCATATAATTACTGTTAGAATATAAATGTGATTGTAGACAAAAGCAGATGTGTTAGTTTTCTGTACTATGAGTTCTAGTGCTGATAATACTGTGGATACTACTGAGGATAATCTGTCAGATCTATCTAAAACTTTAACAATTTGTTAAACTTCAAACCAACCACTTTTTTAATCAAACTTCCTTGCATCCAACTATGATACAAACTTGCAATTAACTTTTTTTTCATCATATTTACATACATTTTTTAACCTGATAGTGATAAACACAGACTTAAAAGACTGGAATCTTTTCCTGTCTGCTATTTACTTCCTGCTATGCAAAGTAAAAGCAGGATATTAATATATATATATTTTTTTTTTTTTTTTTTTTTTAAATTATATCTTCCTTCCTTAGCTTGTTACATGATAGATTTATGACTACCTAAAATTATTTTAATGAAACTAGGAATGAATGCAATTCTTTTGATGAAATTCTTAATATCAACCAGTTTTATTAAAAAAAAAAAAAAGTAAATCTACCAAACCATACTAAGTTATTTTATGGTTGTTTAGTTACAATTTCAAGTTAATTTATAACAATAACTGTTTGTACTCTTTGATAATGTATGAAGTTTTGATAAAGAAATTTCATGAGTAATATTTGAAAGGCAAAAAAAAAATACTGATTTCACTTTTGGGAGAAAAAGGAATAGCGTCTTCAATAAGAAAATAATGTAACCAATTAGGAAAAGGTTAAAAAAAAAATTTTAAAATAAAATTAACATTTTTTTTTATTTTATCATTGCCCTTCAACTATTATCTTTGTTTTATTATTTTGTCAAATTTATATCATGAATCTTGAAGTCAGCCTTTATTTCTATCCTTACAATTAGGATTAAAAAAACATGACAAAAAAGGAAACTTGCATATCACTTGGAGGAATGATCAGATATTATATAAAGTTGAAATACTTTAAATTAGAACAGGATCTTGTCACAATAAAACTTAAACTTTAAAAATGACTTGGATTGAAGTTTCTGAAAATCTTGTTTGCCTAATAGGTGACAATACTCATTAGTGTCCCCCAAGCAAAATATAAGCAATATAATTTTTTTTTTTTTTAATAATAATTATATATAATGTGCTGACATAATTCAACAAGTCAGCCTGTGTTATTTTATTTTATCAGAAATAGATAGCTTATAATATTTCTCTTTCATTACTTGGAAGTGACATAGATTTAGAAGAATCTCTTTGTTTCTTAGAGACATTTCAAAACTTTTTTAAATAGTCAGTTATGTGCCATGCATGATACATGCTTAGGCAATCGTATCTTTCGATATATGACTGATGAGGCAGATTTTTTCCCACAGTAGATTGCCATTTCTTTCTGTGGTAGACCAGTTGCCATTTCTTTCTGTGGTAGACCAGTTGCCATCTGGTCTGTCTTGCTAGTTACTCATAGCTGGGGGAAGAAGAAGAGAATTCATACCTTTCCCAAGGGTATTAGCATGTAAGTAAATGTAATGGATTTGACTGGAATTTGAACTCTGCTCTCCAATTCCTCAATCCGAGCCGTTACCCATTACTCCACCGTGACTCCCTAAATAGTAGATATATTATAGAAGTAGAAGGAAAAGAATTCTCAGTGTATTTGAGAAATTGGACTAATACAAAAGTGTTGAAAATTTCATGGCACAATCTACTTCTCATTTGACTAGATATATTTTCTTTTCTTTTATTTTAAGAATTTGTTGGTTGAGCCAACTTTTCTACACTTTCTCATAATGGCCAAATGCATGTAAATAAAATATCATTGTTAAATGGTGAGTAATAGATTTTAATATGAGGGAGTGAAATTTAATAGTGGCAAATTTTATTACTGGTGCTCTTTAAAAGTGATACCCCCCCCACTTAATGTGATTACTCAAACATTTACATGCAATCACAATTACTCATTCAGCATCACTCTTCTAGTCAGTCTTTGTTCTTAATACATTCTCTTCTCTCTTACCTGTATGTCACTCTTTCTAAATGATTTCTCACACCTTTAACCTTTCTTTTGTCAGTTGGGATTGTCTTTTCTGTCTTTTCATTATCACCACCAAAGAAGACAAATTTTGTATCTACCAGATCTCATTAGTTTTTCCTTTTCTCTGTTCAAACATTCAGGCACTTTGTCTACCGATGCAAGGCATTATAATAAAATAAGTGTGTTTGCTTTCTACATACGTCATCATCTCTTTTCAAAATCACTTGGCTCCCAACAAACAACAAGCACTGTAAAAACTATCAATTTTCTATTATGTTGACATAAGCAATATCTTGGGCTTGTTTAAGAGGTCCATTGTCTGGACCACACATTTTCAGTCTAAAGTTGAGTAGATGATCAACATTAAACGATTCTTGAATAGCATTTTTATACACCTCCCCAATCTCACTTTTGCAGTATATTTACCAGTGTGTACTTGATGCATTCAAACACCATTTCTTCATGCTCTGATTTACTAAAACATCAAACTGTACAAATGTTTTATTGACTTTCATATTTCTTTTTTTTTTTTTTCCTCTCTTTTTTTTCCTTCCAACCACAAACCTTTTTAATTCTTTTCTATAATATACTTATTGTAATTTAATTCTTTTCTATAATATACTTATTGTAATTTAATTCTTTTCTATAATATACTTATTGTAATTTAATTCTTTTCTATAATATACTTATTGTAATTTAATTCTTTTCTATAATATACTTATTGTAATTTAATTCTTTTCTATAATAGATTTATTGTAATTTTTAGTTTTACAAACATGCAAAAAAAAAAATTTACACACTTATTGGATATTTAATTTTTTTTTTTTTTTCATTCCTTGCTTTCCTTTTATGTTTACTTTCTATTTTTTTTTATTTACTTTTCATCAATGTTTTTAATTCTGTTTTCTACTTTCTCCCATCCTCAACTTTTCCACAAATTCTGTTCTTTGATCCTTGATGGATGTTTCAAAAGTTGCAGCACCACTTTTTCTAGCCGTACCATTTCTTTAACCCTTGGGCATGCTCCAATTCTCTTTCACTCAACTTCAAGCCCTGTAAAATAACAAACAACCAACAAAATAAAATGAAATTGGAACCAGTAGACCCCTAAAAGGGGCAAATAAAACCTTTTGAAATAAGATTTAACATGAAATTTTTTTACCCTTTTTACTATTTTAAGGGTTTTGTCTGTTTACTCCTCTTGCCTAAATTTAAAAAAAAAAAGAAAAGTTAATGAGTTTTCCTTGTATAAGTTGCAGCAAATGTAGGCGGAGCTAATGACGTTCTTAATGGTTGAGAATATTAACTTTTATGTTCTTAAATATTAAATAAAAAGAATGTCCATATGCTTTGATGTTTCGACATCTGTTGATGCTTGTTAAAAATAGCATTTTAGCAAATATCTTAGCTAGGAATTAGAGCAGTAATATCTTTATCCTTTTTTTTATCTTGAATTATGCTCTGGTCTAATGAAACTCTGAAAAAAGTTTGTTGAATGACCTTACCATTTTATTCTATATATATTTGCTTTAAATCCCAACCTTTCTTTAATTGATTCATTCTTCAGCCAAGACATTGCAGAAATTTATAATAAAGTACAAGACTTGAAATCCTAAATATAAAGACAAGTTGAAGATGTGAAAGAATCATAATCCTTAATCTCATAAAACTACTTGAAAATTTTACTTTATTGTTGTGCTTAGAAATTGATTAGGTCTATTCTGTGAAAAACACAATTCGTTCAGTTTAAATTTACTTTAACTTTCTTGATGATTGGTCATCTTATCAGTGCAAAATTATCAGGCTTCATTAAAATGCAAACTAATAAAATAAAAACCAAAACTTACCAACCAATGAACCCATGATATTAATGAAGCTGAAACTTCAACTTTTAATAAACTTTTAATCTGCAAAATAGTGTCCAACCTGATGATGATTGCTCACAACTAACCACTCGGATAAAGACAACTTACAGAATATTCCATTTTAATGATGGGGTGGGTTCCTCCCCAATAAATTGTTTTTTTTTTTTTTTTTTTTTTTTTTTTTTTTTTTTTTTTTTTTTTTTTTTTTTTTTCTTTTTTTTTAAAGGAAACACTTCATTTTAGAATTTGGCACTCTCTAATGTCTCAATGACACTCATCCAATAAACTTTTGCCAAGATATAAATAACTAATCCCACTAATTAAGGAATCTGCATGAAATGATTCTTCACTACAATTCCAGGGTTTTAACCCAATTTTTCACTTTCAGCTGTTTTGATATCCAACTTTAAGAGGTAATAAAAAAAATGATGAAACCGATGTGACAGTTATTGTTTGATACCATCTTGTTTTTATACAAGGATAGACTGAAAAGTTCTAAGCATAAGTCTTCCATACATCAGAATATTTTTTAACTTCCTTCTTGGTTTGACTGAGAAACTTTTAGTAGCACCGTATACAGAGTGTGCCCTAAAAGTATTCAGCTATTTAATATTGACAGAAAAATAGCCTACCTATGGCAATAGCACCTTTCTTCTCTCCAAAATGTTCTCACATCCATTCTTTTTTTTCAAAATCACTGCCAAAGTCCTATTTCAAGATTAACATCAACTACTTTTTTTGGTTTCTCAATATCATCCAAAGCAGTTAAATGACAATTTTAACTTTAGGAAAATCCAGAATGAGCCAAATCTGGACAACATAGAGGGATTGACATAGCAAAAAAAATTCCTGAATAAGAAAAAATCTACTTGCATGGTTATTGTAAATAGTCATGCAGTATACAATCTCACATAGTGGTGTCTTACTTCTGAGTAACCTCATAGAAGAGCCTGTTCATGCATGCACAGTAAGATTCATCTCTGATTGGTTGCCCAAATACTGATTTTGATCATAAAAAAAAAATGATACAGTGATCCCTTTATTTATAGCTTCAGTTAGCTGTAATCAATCCTCAAAATAAATAATTTATAAGTTTTATTTAATTATAATTTCAAAGTATAGTGATGCTGGTGTTTTATGCCAAAGAGAACCTGTAAAGTGCTTCTTTTTAAATAAAAAAAGAGGTAGATATTCTCAATCTAATAAAGAAAAAATGTTGCATACCAAGATTAAAAATATATAATAACAATGAATCTTCTATCCATTACATAATTTTTATTATATTATCAGAATTTTTCTACTTGTTATTGTTGCTAGTTTCTATTTGTGTCTAATTTTTAACCTAAATCTTATATTAGGCATGTATAGGAGAAAAACATAGGTTTTGCTAGCAATTAAATTTCATAATAAATTACACTGCTCAACCACATCACTAAATATTCTTTATTATAGCTACGTAAAATATAAAAACACAATTTAGCCAAAGCAGCCTCACACACTTTGCATCCTTTAGTAACTTTGGAATCAAAGATTTTTCTATTTTGGGAATGTTCTTTTGAAAAAAAAAATGCCTAATTGGCAAAATGGCATCAGGACATACTATGAAAAAAATTAAAATGTAAAAAGTTTGTAAAACTATGATGGCTAAAAAATTTAATGAGTAATACTATATATACTGTCAGCTTTTAGAGATGTTCTTTAGCCACTAAACAGATTCCATCATTTTTCTTAATTACGAATTAATTCTAGTAATACTTCTTTTTTTTTTTTCTTTTAAGATTAAACTTTTATCTTTTTGGAAGAAGAGTTTATTACATACCCTTACTTTAACATTTTCAAGCTATTTTTAACTAACTATATGAAGAATAGTATTTTCTTAGAAATGTTAAATTTCTAAGTGCACTAGTCATTACCAATGAAGACTTAGTTTATACAGGGCACTACAGTCAAGATGAAAGTAGAAAGGATAAGAAATAATATTGCCACCTTAGAATGTTTCTTATAGATTGTTTAGAAGACACCAAAGGTTGCTATAAATTTTGAATGAAATAGAATATTCCCAGTTTTGATTGGAAACTTTCCTAAGGAAACAAATATTGTTTCTCTTGGCTTAAAACATGAAAGATATTGAAATAAGAAATTGTTTATCAATTTCAGTTACGAAAACACAATTTCAGCAGCAGATACGTCTCAACACTGCCTCATAAATTTGTTTTTTCTTGTTTCAACCATCTTCATCTGAGAGGATGACATTTCCTTCAATGCACAAAGCTTTGTTGTTTTACATGATTCGAAATTTGTTTTGCTTCTTGTATTCCAATCCATTTGTTCAAAAACTTATATCATTTTCTCTCTCATTTCTTCTTTCCTCAACTTAATTTCCTTCCTTTTTTTATTTGCTCTTTTCTAAAGATGTTTTTTAATTCACTCTTTTCTAAACACCTATTTGTTAATAACCTTCCTTTTCTAAACACTTTTTAAAAATTTATATCTTGTCCTCCTTTTCGCCCTGAAATAGCAATAAGTCCATTTCCCTTTATAAATTGTAGAAAATTTAATTTGATGCTTTGATTTACATTTACCTTGATTTTATTTAAAAATAAAATTTTTTTTTTTTTTTTTCTCTTTTGTTAAAGAACCTGGATGTTGTTGGTGAAATAGATAATTTCTTTGTGCAAAATATTGTAAGTTTGGAAATAAATTAACTTTTCTGATCTCAAACCTCCCCAACTGAAAAATCATTGTGTAATAGTGAGATGTTATCTGTAAAATTCAGGCTGAAATGAAAGTTCATTGAGATAATGGTCATTTTTTGGAATATCAACTTTGTACACACATAAATTTGATATTTTGTATCAAATCCATTATAGATTTTATTACTTCTATTATCTTAAGTTAGCAATGTGTAAGTGTCAGTCCCTTCATTTTCTTAACCTGCTACCCAAAAGAAGTGTTTGGTCTTCATTAGTGACTTAATTGTTAAGTGCTTTACTTCACAACTGTATTACAATGAATAGTTTCATTTAGAATACATTCCTCACCATCAGCTCCAATATAAGTTCTGATAAAAAGTGTACAAGGAAATACAAAAGACATTTTATCGACTTGTCTCCCTTCTGTTTGCCTGACATGGGATTTAATCAGACAAAAACATGGAACATTCTCTGTGTTTCAAAAATGTTGCTCTAACAATATGTCTGTGGAATTGTAAATACAGGATATGTTCTTCAGAAACATTTCAATTCCTTACTTGCAGCTAATCATAAAATTACTTAATGGACATTCTTTGTTCTTATTTCATATTTTTACTTGTACATTTGCTTCTCTAATTAAGAGAGAACAGCAATTCGTTTTATCTTCATTTATTAATGATTACAAATTGGTTGTCATAAACATAACAACAAAGAGGTACTTTATAATCTTAGAAATTTCCTTCTTCTTTATATAAACATAGACTTATAGCTTTTTTAAAAGTAATCCAACTAAAAGGGTTCTTAAAATTATTTATACATACATATATATATATATATATATACACACACACACACAATAATGCCATTCCAAATTTCCAGGAACCTCTTCTACAAAGGCAGCTAATTTTTAGGAAACTATCTGTTTATTTTCTATTCAATCTGAGAATGGAAACAAATAACTTTATATAGTAACAAAAAGAATTAAACCATTCTGATCATTTAATAGAAATCATTTAAGATATTTCCAGATTGAAATTCCATTCTCATCCTATTTCAGTTCAGAAGTATGATGCTTTTTGACTCCAGTGTCATCAGCTATGTTATGATTTCTTAGCCACATTTGAACTGAATCAATGATATCCCAAGCATCCAACGCAAGACCTATCAAATTTATGACTAGATTTGCCACATCTTTAACTTCAAGATAATTTCTTTTGTCAAAATAAATTATCTTCATCAGAGAAAATCCTCTTTCAGCCTCCACAGAACTTACAGCAATGGTATTAGCTGCTATATATCGGTTATTAATATATAAGATTATTTTTGGATAATCCAACAGCCAATTCACTAAGCTTTTATAATTTTAAGAATTGGTTCACAAAAAAATTGGTTGGATGCCACCACTATATATATATATATATATATATATATATATATAATCTGTTGTTTGTAAACTTGTATTTTCATATATTATGTACTGATTAACAAAAGTCCTACTTTGTATTGACTCTGATATAAGGAAACTATTGATGATTGTGAACCACTTACCTTTTTCTGTGTAGGTCTAGCTGTTGTTTTCTAGACCAAATGGCAGATGCAATAGATAACTTCTTTAAGTTTATAGACAAAATTCTAAAGTACAGCATTCTTCTCACATGAAATTATGAAAGTGGAAAATTACAGAGGACTCTCTCTCTTAGCCATGAATCCTTGCCCAAGTCTCTCTAAGGCACTTTAAAGATGTAGTTCCACAAAAAAAACAAAAAAACATGATGCTGCATGATGCTCTCTTTGTTCATTACAACAGCCATACAAAAAATGCCATTTACTACTCTCATCATCTAGATCGCAGCCTTTTTACCCAATGAAGGCTCAAAGCAAGAACTAAAACATTTCACAATTTCTACTGTACTGACAATACGATCTGTCAACTGATACCATGTTCAAAAAATATGGTAACACTGATCTAGTTAATAAAACTCTAAATCTAAGCTCCTCTTACAACTATATATGCCCAAGATATTGTCTGCCACGTTAGATATAAACTGTTAAAAAGATAGTCTCTTTTATTTAACTTCATACCATCCTCCTCTCATGAATATAGCATTAACAGCAAGATCCAAAGATATGTTTACAATATTTTTGCTATCTATGGAAACTTAAATATCATTTTTTTTCCAATAAAGATTTTACCATTCACACCAAAACCTTTGTATACTTGGCAATTTTCATTTTTCTATGTAATTTGTAAACAGGAACAGCATACTAAACATACATAAACACTTGGCATACTCCCTTGCATTTTTTTTTATAAATGATATTTGGTTTTCAAGACTGTTGACACAATTTGGGATAATTCTTTGATAGCAGTTCTCCAAAAGACTCTTTTGTATCAAGATATTTAAAATTTTAGGTGATGTTAAGGACTGGAAAATAATTTTTGCTAATTTTGTGTGTATATATATATATATATATATATAATCATTTATTTAAAAGTATGATTCCTTTGCTACATAAGAGTTCTCATTTTTCAAAACAAGAGCTGAAAACTTCAATATAATTATTTAAATTAAATTGAATTAAAGCACCAAGCTCTGTTCCATCTTCAAGCGAAATTCTTGGAACCAAATATATATATATATATATATATATATATAAAATCTCATTTCAGTTTTCTGAAATTGTAATCTTATTTTCTTTTTATTTCTTTTACATTTGCATTTCCACTTCATTATTTTTGCCTATTTCTATCCTCACCTCCTTTTTGTCTAATACATTTGCATTATAATCACAGCATGATGATTTTCTCATTGTAGAACAACTTATCTATGCAACCTTTGCTTTTTAATCTTGATAAGTGAAAACTATTATTTTTATTTTGCCTTGACACGTTTACTTCCAGACTCAGCATACAATAACAACCTCATATGTTATTTTGACCCTAAAATTTTGAGTTTACGTGTGTGTGTGTGTGTGTTACTGCTCAGACCAAGGCTCTTTCAATAATACTGAGGTTTGAGAGAAGGTAATGAACTTTTAATCTCTAACATATTTATTGCAAAATCACCTGAAAAAGAATTTCCCTTTTAGTCTATTTTAACTGTTGAGCCATTGCTGCTGCTGCGTGTGTGTGTGTGTATATATATATATATATAAAATTATTGATAATCCATATGGAATTTCCAAGAGAGTATAGATCCATTGAAAGCTCTGTCAAAAGACAGCAAAATTTATTATATAATGACAAACCCATTTTTTTAAGTGTTTGTTTGTCATATATACATATATGAATGCTGATGTCGGAATAAACAGACGTGTTTTTTTGTTTTGTTTTTTTTTTTCTCAAAGAAACCAATGTCATATGTAAAGGAAAGTCTTGATTGTTTTACTTTTAATCATCCATTATTCTTATATTTTTCTTTGTTTATTATATTATAATATTTGTAAAGTTATTTATATACAGTATGTATTTAATATACATATTTTTATAATCTTTTGTTCATATTTGTTTATCTTTAAGATGAGTTATGGCATACAAGGATTTTTCTTTTTTCCTTTTTATTTAAAAAAATTGTTTAGCAAGTGTCAGGATACCTCACTAAGACTTAAATATATTAAGAACATTTAATGTATTGTATTTGTTAAATTAATTATAGTGGCATAATTCTAATCTATTTATATCTAAGCGTAACGTTTATTTGTTGTTTTACAAAAGTGGTTGTAATTTTCAGAATTAGATGAAAGCAGTTTTGTGATGTTTATTTTGTTTATCTTTGACTAGTGGCTCATTATCACTGATTTTTTTATCTATATTCAAAGATTATTTTAGTAACATTTGGTATGAATTTTATTCCTTTACATTTTCTTATTTATTAATTGCAAAGTAATTTAATTTCAATTTTGTTGAAAAAGCATTCCCAATTATAATGTTATTTTGTTTCGTTTTTACTACTAGTCAATTTTGTATTATTATTTATCTTTCAAATATTTTAAAAACAGCAACAACAATAATAATAAAATATTCTCATATGATTGATAATAATTTTATACGTTATTATTATTTTAAAAGTTTAGCAATATATTGGCACATTGATGATGATCTGTTTACTCCAACATCCAGTGTAATATATATATATATATATATATATATATATATATATCCCCCAGAGAGAACTGGTGCAGGCTAGCTGCCCTTGATAAGGATGAAAGGAGTCTCTCTGAGCTTTGGTTAGCAATCCTTTTAGTGTTGGTTTCACGATAAAAAGATTTCAGATGGGAAGGAAAACTCATGACTCGGTCATTATATTGAATGTGTCTGGCAAGAGGCATGTACTGGCTGGTATTGACTGTGATCCAGAGAGGTTAAACTCTGTAATAATAACACATGAAGACTGTCATTTGGAATTTCCATGGCAAGTCTTTTGCACCATTACTTTTTTATCGACAGATCCAAAAATTGTGGTTGGTCCGACACAAGCCTTCACCACTTGAAACAAATCATTGTGTTGGTTTTCTGACAACTACATCTAATTAGTTTCACACATATCTGGCTACTGCGAAAAACTGTACTGTTTGTGGTCTTTTGTGCAATTCTCGAGCCAGTCTCAAAAGTCATGCCCGTCATAGGCATGCAGATAATTAGTTAGTGGTCATCAGAACCTCATGCATCGAATTCAATGGGAGAATCCATCATATATATAAACATTTGTTGTTTATAAAGAATAATCTAAACTAGTATTTTCTATAGAGAAAATATCTTTCTAAGTTTTGTGGCATATCTTTCACTAAATTGCACTTTTTAACATAAATTCTCATATTTTTGTTCATTTCTATTTTTACCCACTTAGACATTTCTCTTTTCATTTAAATGATAACATTTGGAAATACATGGAGAGTGTGAAAAAAAAATTTAAATGTGTGTATTGGATGTTGTTCAAAGTCAAATGATTTGACAGGTTGGAAGGATGGTTCTTTTATTATTATTTTTTTTAAACTTAGTTTTATTTTATATATTTAAAAACTATCCACAGTAAAACTTTAATGACATATCAATCAAGTATTTTTTTATTTGGAAACAGATTGTTCTCTTTGCTTCTTGTTAGTAAGTCACTCAGCATTTTCTAGGCAAAATAATGAATAGCAAAATAACTGAATTATTGCAGAATTTTTCTGACATTGCTTTTAAATATAATGTACATTTTTTTTTATGTATGCAAAAGAATGTCAACCTTACATATTTGCAATATGAGGTAGGAAGACATCCATGAGCATGTTCAGGAAAATTGTCATTCAAAATCTTGTCCCCTACCTGGATAACCCATTAACTGAAGCAATTGATCCATAAAACTGTGATCACAGCTGATCATCCACAGTTAATGGGGTAATCCATCAAATATCAAAAGCTTAGAGTGACAGAATTTCAAATCTGAAATATTTTCACCTCAATTTAAAATCAAAGTTATCAATTTCTATAAATTCCTAAACAAAATGCAATGAGTTGGTTTTTGTTGTGTATGATACACCTAATTTTCGGACTAAACATATAAAATGCAATACCGGAAGATCCTGGGAGGATAGTAGAGATTAAGAAATTGAATCCAGAATTTATTTTTTAATTTAGTCAACCGATTAAACAGTCTTCCCAAGAATATACCAAACTAACTGTAAATAACCTATTCTTTGTTTCAATACATTTTGTTAACGAACATTTTGTGTTGTATTATTTATTTTCTTCAACAGTTTTTAATTTATTTTTTAATTTAGCATTAAAAATCCTTAGTAGATAAGATAATTCAGAATTCATCTTTTCTGCAACTTTCATTAATTAGTTCTGAGTTTAAATTAATTCTGCACCCCAAATTTTACAGTCTGATTCTCAAAATTTAATGATCTTCATATAAAGTTTTTGTAATTAAATCCTAAAATTATGTTTCCCGTATAGAATGTGAGAAAATCTTGCAATGGTTTTGATACAAATACTAGCATTTTGTATTTATTTAGTGAAGTTGGAACCTTTTCAAGAACCTGAAGAAACTAGTAATAAAGCCTTTGTCTTAAAATGAAGCCTTTTGAGTAAAAACAAAACTTTTACTATTTCTAACCTTTTGTTTCTTTGATTTCAAAGATGCACACATCTGCTGTTACCTTTTGATGAATCTTCAATTGCCTTTCAAGTTATTCACATTCCATTTACTTTTAGTGAGCACATCTGTTGATATGGGCACAAAGCCACCTTTATGCAGAAATTCTCTTGCCTCTCTTCAATTTTACACTTGCTGCAATTCAAGTCTACAGATTTCACTTTGTGTTTATGCATGTGAATTAAGTCTATGAGTCTTTTATGAGTTTGTGTTTGAAATGGTAAAAAAATATTGTTTGTTTTATCTGTTTACCTTCCTGCATGTTTTGTTTTGATCTGGGTTTGAGGTAGGGGAACCTTTACTATTTCTGAAAACTTTGATCTAGGTAACTTGAGGTAAGGGGAAACTTTATTTCTGAAAACTAAAGATACATTTATTACTTCCTTTTGTGAATACAAGAAAGGATGAGGTCTGTACCATAAAACATAAGCAACAGATATTTTCAGACAAATTGTTTTCAGCTGTATACATCCAATGATGTTTTTAGGGACTGAAATCCTAGACATTTTATTAATAATACAAATTTGTTACATAATCAGCTAGTAAACTCATTAACTTTTTATTTATTAAATTTACTCAAAAAGGATTTCTTTTTACCAAATTTACTCTGAAAGGATTTTCTTAATGATTAACATTGCATGACTACATATTCTTGCATTTAACATTACATTATCATTGTATTCAGTGTCAAAATCTTCAGAAAATTATGTCAAGGTAAGTTACTTAGTCTGGCATAAGACCACAAGTGTGGGGTACCCAGTAGAAATTAAATTTATGGCATTTATTAATGATTTGTAAGATTAACTTGCTAATAACTACTGCCTTATATCAAAGAGCTTCACTTTCCTTTGCCTCTTATTATTATTATTAGTAGTAGTAGTAGTAGTAAATAAAAATTCAGTGGCCACAGGCGTGATGTCAGACACAATGATGTGACATCAACGGAGCTTGTGGAACATTTTATTACAAAATACTGTAATTTTGACAAACATCTTAATGTGCACATTCTGAAAAAATATTCAGAATCTACCAACCTATTGACCCTTAAAACACACAAAGTTGGTTACATATGCAAACTACTATCTTCCCACCCTGGGAGAATGAACAGAATAACAGGAGAGTTCCATAAGATTTATACTAAGCTGTTTGATTAATTCCTCTTAGAAACTAATCAACTAACAGAAAATTCTAAGATGAACAAGATCACCATCATATTACTGTTATATAGGAATGAAATGTTGCTGCCAACACTGGAGTTTGAATACAGATAACCAGAGAGCAAACACAGGCAATCCCATTTCTAATAAGTGAACCATGTGATTGTAAAAGAAATGTATATATGGGAATTAGAGTAACATCTAATTGATCACCATTTCTATTCTATCCTCTATTCCTATACAGATCACTCTTTCTACACTATCCTCTATCTCTATACTATTCACTATGCTATTTCTCTATGCTGATGACTATACAGATTACTATTCAGTGGTTACTTTTCGAATAAGTATTATCAAGCAAGTACTATTAGTGCATTATTTGAAGATGTCTGACACCAATATTGTTCAGCAGCGTTACTGTAGTTTTATCTACAATTACAAAGTTCTTACTATGAGCAATACAAAAGTGGCAACGAATATTTGTTGACATTACAAAAGTGGAAATGAGTGTTTGTTGACATCACAAAAATTATGCACATCATTTCATTTGCATAGCATTCACGCTGGCGGCGTTTGATTCATTTTGACGCATTCATTACCAGTACACCCATTTTCTCAAGACAAGTGACGTTTGTACAAAGACTTATAATTTTTTGTAGACGTTTTTAATATTTTTATACTTGTATGCAAATTTTAAACCCATCTTGAAGAAGACAGACGTACTATTAAAATATTGAACCTTGTCAAACATCGTCTAAAATCACGCTCTTCTCCAAGTGTTGAAAAATGTTGGAAGTGTTACATCAATCATTTTGTTATTATAATGTTGTGTTTCTAGCTAATTTATTTCAGTGTGAGTCAATTGATTTGAAACCAGTGAATGAAGAAAGAAATATGAGTCATTCACCAAATGTAAATAGATTTGAACAGATGTATAAATATCATAAGACCACTTACTTCTGTTATAAATGTTTTAAATTTTCATTTTGAAAATAATTCATTTTTGTACTTTTAAAATTTGCAGATGTCCTTCCACCATTTGTTGTTGCATATGATGACCTGATGAAAGGAAATTTGGCCAAATATGTGTCTTTGTCAACCCAGATTGAAGGCAATGTCAAGTGTCAGGTAAGTACTCTTTTATGAATTGAGGTGACAATTACTCAGGTGGGATTTACAAGCTGAAAGAGAAATTGGAATACAGTAAGAACCATGAAATCATGGGTCTGAAATGCAATTCTTTGCAGTAGATTTAAATTCTTAAGTTTTTGTTTTTTGTACATTTACTTAGGCACTACCTCCTCATTCATTCAAGGAGTTCAATTATCTGAACAGAATTTAGAATTATTGCTTTATTCAAACAAATATCAATAACTGCTTTACTTTGGAGTTAATAAATAAAGTTTTCCATAATTAATTCTTGTGCATGTACCAAAGAAAAGTGAAAAGAATAAATTTGTTTGTCTATATAAAGGACATGAAATTAACTGCCACGTTGGTCCTGATCTAGCATCTTCGGCCTATGACCACATCACTTTGAAACACTGATTCCCATACAATCACTGAAGTTAAGCAACATCAACCTGATCAGTACCTAGATGTAAGCTTAGATGTGCAAGTGGTGTAATGGATAATGGCACAGAATTGTTAATTGGAGAGCTGAGTTCCAATTCCCATTGGGCTCATTATATTCACTTACATGCAAATACTCTTGGGAAAGGTATGACTCCACTTCTTCTCCAATGCCCCCCAGTTATTGGTTAATTAGTAAGACTTGTGTCATTAAAATCTCAAATGTCTTCTGGCTTTAAATAACCTGCAATGGGTTGATGAGTCATAGAAAATGAATCCATCAATCATTGACCTGGCATCTTCGTTTCAATCCTTTTTCTATCACTGTAACATTGTTCTTTTTCTATAAATATTTTAATGGCAATTATTTTGATGAGCTCTCCTCTTTGGTACCTTGTCACAAATTTAAGCATAGAACTAGATTGGCAGCTAGGTCTCATCATGTTACTGTTGAAATAGCTTGATGGAACTGTAAGTTCTATGCTAAGACTTTCTTTTCTCACACTTCTCACCTGCAGAACTCCCTTTCAGCTTCTTGCTTTTCTGTCAACTGTGATCTTCAAAAATTCAACTGCAACATCAATTGTCATCCTCTGTCTCCTTTTATTGTCCCCTCTCTCCTCAATAACATTTTCTTTGTTTCTTTTAGTCTCAGTAACCTCTTGCATCTTAGTGGCTTTAGGCTATCCTATCAGCAGGTGTATAATATATTGTACTGCCATTTTGTCAATGGTTTCTGGACTGTGCAATAGTCTCACTGCCTACTTGTCATCTACCAAATATGAAAGTAATCAAATTGAAAATGAACAAAACTAACAAACCCAACTTCAGTAAAAAGTAGACCCAGTTCTTAAACCAATGTAAGGGGTCTACATTTCAACTTTCCAGAAGTGGAACTCCATCTTCTTCAATCACAACCTGACCTGTTCTTGTCTAAAACAGGTATCACTGCCTCAATCCCTATTGCAGGAGCTCATAATCCTGAGCTATTCACCCATATAACAAAATACAACCACCTAAATTGCCACAGTCATGGGCCTGATGCCTATACTGAGGACACGTTTCTCTGTGGCAGGGGTACAAAAAACAAGGATCCTGATCTCCCATATATGTTTCCACATGGCACTTATCCATAGTACTACATTCATCTTTGCCCTGTATCATCCTCAGGATGAATGGTCAATAATCTTTGATTGAATATCAGAGAGGATTGACAATATCCTCGCTGAATACCACTCAGCCAACTTTCACATATGTGGAGACTTCAGTGTTCACCCCAAAGAGTGTTTAGTCCACTCTGATGCGAAAGACAGATATTGCAGAGACTTCTCCATCACGTATGAACTAACCCAGATCATTGAAGAACCCACCCAAGTCCCAGATGTGACAGGTCAGCAAGTGAACTACCTCAACCTTTTTTTAACATCATGGCCTGACAAATCACATCAGATCCTTCTCTAGTCAGTGTTCAGATTGACTTCAAACTAATGTCATCCTCTGATTAACCATTCCTTAGAAGAGTTTTTCACTATGCAGAGGTAGACTGGGACAACTTTCGATCCTATATGACAGATACTCCTCTTCCAACCTTCTTCAAACATGCTGCCCCAAAACTACTGCCCTAATCTCTGAATGGATCCTTTATACCCATTTTATGCCCCCCTCCCACTAAATCCCAACAAAAACCAAACAGTCAGTCTTGGTTCACCCCCAAATAGACTGCATTCATAGCTCACCAGAACTACTACTTCAAAACTTATTGCAAGGAGTGGTGTAGTCTAGTCCATTTTTCAGAACCCCCAGGCAATTGCAGTAAGAAGGTACTGGAAAATGCAAAGTGCAACTATGCATGATCTGTCCAGGCCAAGGTTGAAAATAAACAAATTGGATCTCGCAAATCCTGGAAAATCATCAACCAAATTATGAACAGCAGGCATAGCAGCTGTGTTCACTATTATAAATGACCCCAAGATCATATCATCATTGACAGACAAAGCAAAGTTCATCGCCTCGATCTTTTCCTCAAACTCAATTTTAGATAACAAATGCTATCCCCTCCCTAATTTCCCACATCTCAATGAGCACCATCTCAGTAATAAACTCATTTTAGCAAGAGAATCTCTAAACTTATCAAAAACCTAGACCCCAAAAAAGCCACTGACCCAGACAAAATTCCAGTGGTCATCCTTAAGAGTATTAGCCCAGAATTATCCTCAGTTCTAGCAAAGTTA
>CAHIKZ030004020.1:930000-1232500 GCA_903632075.3 Acanthosepion pharaonis
AATAGAATGGCTTCCCAGTCCCTTTTGAGGTTGAGATCACTCCATTCCTTCTCTCATGAGGTGAATTTGATTTTGAAGTTACCTTTATAGCCTTTGCCTAAAGAGGCAGGACCTACAAGTCAGCAGGTGGTTTGAAGTCAAAGTTTCCTTCTCCTTGACTAGTTACCACCCAAGGCTATAGGTCCCAGTTTGTCATCCTATTTTACTCTTAAAAGAGATGAATTAAAACCTTTCTTGAGAGTATTAGCACATAAGTGAATGTAATGAACTCTTATGGAATTCATCAGCTTCCCAATTCCTTAATCCGAGCCACTCCACGATGCCTCCACCTAAAGTAACTCACAAATATGAAAAGCATTATTTAAAATTTTTTTATCCACTGAATGCTATAATGAAAAAAAAACCAGTGCATTATATATATATATATAACAAATTTTGTTCTTGAAAATAACTAGTGACTGTTGAAAGCACTATAACATATAAAAATAATTTTTACACAAATAAGAAATTATGTGAAAACAAGGAAAATCACTAACAATTATCTAAACAAACTTTGTGATTTATTTTTAATAAAAACCTGCTTCAATAAAAAAACAACTTCCAAACAATATAAAATCACCATTGTTAATGCATAACAAATTATTTTGTGTCATTTGTATTTATTTTATGAGAATGAGGATTAACATTGTTTAATTGTCAGTTCAGGTTCATTTAAAATCAGATTCGTTTTAAAATAATATCTGCCTTTGGATGAATAAATGATGACCAATCACTGACCATTCTGGCCCTGGCCTTTGCATTCTGGGACATAATGGGGGAGAGCCATGGTAGAAAGGTTTATTTTCCATTTGTATTTCCCCCTTTCTGGACATTATTATATCCATGATGAAACAAATGGCTTAAAGGAAAATGGAATGACAAATATGCTTTGTTCTCAGAGAGATTTTTATACGACTAAAACACACATAAATCTATATATACATAAGCATGTTCCACACTGAGAACAATATATCACATATGCATACACAGTAAAGCAGAGTGTAAGGAGAAACAAAGGAAAGGTCTTACATATAATATGGAATTTCTTCTATGTCTGGAAAAGCCATATTTAGGACTCCAGATTTAAATTCATCTATGTCCCAGGTGAGGACATATACCACAAACAGGAAATGGCAAGTCTTGTGTTTTCCTAAATTGAGGACTGCAAGCTGGAGTTTCTTTCTATATTTGAGAAAGGTATATCATGGACTTGTAAGCTGCTGAGGAGTCAGATTTAGCCTCTGACCGGGCTAAGAGGCCCAGGCTAAAAGAAAGCAATTTCTAGGTCTGGCTGCTGTAAACAAACTGAAATTGACTGTCACTCTCGTCACTGTATGGAGTGATGTCACTAAGCGGCTGTCATATGACCCCAAAAGAGTGATAAGTACCTTCTGTATCCCTACACTGTCTTCATTCTCTTGTCTCTCTTTTGCTTCTGGCATGCACTAGAAGTGACAATGCCAATCAGGACCTTCCCAAGTATGAAGATATCTTTCTCTTAGTGACATACTAGTCAATTTTCTCTTAACTCTGGTTATATAAAAGCAAGAATATAAAATATGGGCTTGTTGAAATACATTCCATTTCCTTACACTCTGCTTTTAGTCAAACTAGTAGTTGAACTGCAATAAAGTCTTGTAAATTCAATTTTTTTTTAATTTTTTTTTTTTTTTTTTAAAGAAGAATAGTAAAATCAAGAGATACAACTAAGAAAGAAACTTCCCTCCTAAATTATGATGAAAAATAATTATCTTATAGTAAAACCTCTTCAAAATCTTGTATCTACTCCCTTACAACTCCTCTTATCAAATTTTGTGAATTTTTTTTTTTTGTTTTTTTGTCATTCCAGTTGCCAATGGATTTTAGTCTTACCCAACATCTCTCAATTTACAAGTGTCTGTTCCACATTGAGTTTTTCCTATCTTTTACCCGCTCCCATCTGATATTTTACTTTTATTTTTTATCTTAATTTCCAATTTATTACTTGTGACAGATGGTTTCCATTTATTTTAATAGATATTTTTTTTTTTCCTTTCCACTTTGACTGACATAGTAGCTAAAAATCTTCCTTTCCTTTCCTAAGATCAATTCATTCTTCTCTTGTCATTCTTTCTACTCCCTCCACTTAATACATTTTATTATTATTTATCTTTCTATCCACTTGCAGAGATTATAACTCTTAGGAAGGACAAAAAAAAAAAAAAATACACTTAGATATATGACCCATAAACAAATGGGACATCCCCACTATCTTTATTTATATATATATATATATATATATATATATATATATATATACACACACACACACAAATATCTGAAAGGGTACTAGAAAGATCTTGGCCTGAGTAAGAATGGATTCTAGAAATTCAAATACTTGGAAGTGGGTTGAGCCAAGAACTTTTCAGCACCCCCACCTCTCTCTCTCTCACTCACTCACTCTCTCTCTCTCACACACACACACACACACACACACACACACTAAATTTTATTATTGTATAAAATATATAAAATGTCCCAAACAGTTGTACGTATTAAAACACTTAGCACTGATACTTATGTATATTATTGGAAACTCATATCAACTGGTATCTAAGGCTACAACCAGATTTAATCTTGACACAACAACATCTGAAACATTTTTAAAGTGCTAAAAACAACCTCTCTCTATTCTAAATGGAATGACTTCTCAAATTTTGCTTTTCACATAAAATGTAAATTTTCAAATCTCAACTTTTTTAGAGTACATCTCACCATTATTTATTATGCATGTCTTTGAAAGTAAAAAAAAAATTTTAATGCTTATCTTTTCTTTACAAAATATGCAAATAGCATTTCTTTAATGATTTTAAGGTATTTTTTTTTAATAAGAATGTTTATTTTCTAAATAAAAATCACTTTCCAATCAGTTTACTTTATATTTTTATACACTTTTTCACAAATTAATTTTAAAATACTTGTTCAAAGTTTTAATAAATAACTTGCTGTTGATATTTTAACATGTAATTTTCTTCTGTACTCAGTTGAGAAAGAACAGAATAATTGGCGTCTTAAGAGAATTTACTATTGAAAATATTTTGAGTATTTAAAAATACTTTATATTGTGCATATACTTCTGTAAAGTATGAAGATTAAAAAAAAGCTTATCAATATAATCAATACATTAAAGTATAACTGAATTTTTAGTTCACAAAAAAAAATTTATGACCTTTTTCTCTCTCTTTTTCTCATATATATATATATATATATATATATATATATATATATATATATCCTATAAATATAAGTAAGTATACTCATCCAGAAAAACCTTAGGTGTTTTGGCTTGTAAATGAACAAACCAATACCCAAGGAAAAATAAGGAATAAAAAAAGAAAGAACTAAGAACATGTAATTCAGGTGAAAACAATCAACCAGAATCCAAGCTCAGAGTCCAAAGAAAAAACCTTTGACATGAGTAAAGTAAAAATAACTAAGCAAAGTACTCAATGCACTAAGTAGAGCAAATCTAACTACAAACCTAAAGAGTCAGGCAAACCTACCTATATACACACTTCTGGTGTCTTATCAAGTGATGGTGTTGAATATAGAATAAACCTTTGAACTTTTAAAACCCTTTATTCTATATTCAACACCATCACTTGATAAGACACCAGAAGTGTTGAAACAAAATGGCTATTTTTGTAGTGATTTTATAACATATTTATGTTAGAATTTTTTATATATATATATATATATATATATATATATATATAAAATGGAATAAAAATCCACAGTAAAGCATTTACTTTTTTAAAAAGTGCTCAATACAAAGTAGAGCAAAATACTATTTAATGATATTTTTGTTATAAGAAATTATAATAAAAACATTTTAAATCACTACACAAATATGAAAACTTTTATGCAGCAATTTAAAATGTTTTTTTTATAATGTCTTATAATAAAAATATTGTAATAACACATGCACATATATACTGATTTACTCAGCCAAAGTAATCTCTTCTTCAGAACTATTATTCTGTAAGGAACTTAGCGACATTAAACAAACCCCAATCAACAATAATTTCCCTAACCACGTCGTTGATAAACGAATAAAATTATCCTTAATGAAATTTTTTTAAAATGACACCAAACCCTGCCCCAACACAAACAAAAATACACACACCATTATCTGATTCTAGTGTAACCAGATGCACCCTAATTATAAATTGGATGAAAAAGCAATTAAAAACGTAATTCACTGGTAGATATAACTCAACAATCCTAACAAACACCTAAATTTATCATCTATCATAAAAAGTTTTAAACATCTAATTTAATTATTACCAAAAACACAGGGCCTTATATATCCTACCTACATAAAAGTAATATTGTCTATGAATTCTCATGCCTCCTGGGAGATTGCATTTCCAACACAAATAACCAAAAGCAACATTAAATACTTACATTGGGCACACATGCACCACACTCTCTTGCAGATTGACTTGTCATCTGTCGAAACTCGGGGCAATACATGCACACATTGATCAGCGCATCATATATGACCAAAGTACAACTATCAACATACGGCAAATATTAATAGATAACAGCAAAATGCTCTACAACAACCAATACAGGGAAAGATTTAGAACTCTAGTAGTTATTTTTATATAAAATAAACAGCCCACATGAAATAAAATTTTTTTCACTGCAAGTGAAATTATCTTAAAATGCATATGATATAATTAATATGTGTACATATTTTATAAGTATTATAATAAAAAAATAAATAAATCACATTCTTTTTGTTTGGCCTCATTTCCAATTACCGTTACACATGATGTCAAGCTAGACAATATTAAATGTCCAGCTTCCCAAAGAATACAAGGATGTAAACTAAGGAAATCTAACTACCACACAGACATCTCATTGGTTCCTGATAATGACTGCAAAAGTCAAAAGTACCTGAACAAAAATAACAAAATATGAACTTCAGATAGTTTATCCACAACTTTGAGCACAATACTAAACACCTTATCCGAAAATTGGAAATATATAATAAAAAATTAAACGGACAGGCCTTTTCAGTTCTTTTTATTTAACTTGTTTAGAGATATATGAGATAATGATATATATTTTTATATATCAAGGACAGTATTAGGGAAATTGTATGACAGTGGAAAAAGTTTACTTGTGATGCATTTCGTCCTTCACGACTTCATTGGACTAAATTTGTTATGTTGATAGGACTACACATGCACATGACACAGGAGTGTTGGGAATTTTAGAATTTTTATTTTTTATCTAGTTGAATTCATTTAGTCTTTTTCTTTCCATCACTTTTGTAAGTAGATATTCCACACTGTGATATTAGAAGACGATATACAGTGTGTATTGAAAGATTTTTGATTCAACTCATTCCCCAAAGTCTAATCAAATGATCAAACATCAAATTTATTTTTTTCCCAATACTTTCTTGGATCAAGAACATCAGCAAATATATATGCACCCAGTGAGAACATGGTTCATAAATTTTTTGTTCCCACATGTGAACTAAATAAATAAACATAAAAGGGATATCTTAGTCATCACTTTTTATATAAGAAACATTCAAGGATATTTACTATATATATATATATAGAGAGAGAGAGAGGTAAGTATATGAAATAACTAGATATTAGCAATCGTATATGTGCGTGTTAGCTTGTAAACAATACAGTGCTCAATGCGGTTAGACAGAGCTAAGAAATATATATTAATATGTATATACCTACATTTGGAGGGCAACTTAAACTTAAGTCGAACTCCAAACAAAGGTATATATATTATATTCATATATATATATATATATATATATATATATATATATATATATATATATAATATATAATTATAATTATAATTATTTTTAAAAATATGATTCCAACTCGCGACATAAGAGGTCTCATGTTTCAAAACAAGACTGAAAACTTCAATATAATTATTTGAATTAAATTGAGTTAAAGTATGCTCTGTTCCATCATCAAGCGAAATTTTTTTTGGAATAACGTATTTCTGAAATTTATGTGTTTTAATAATTGAAATCAAAATTTCCATGGTAACTGCTAGGGCGAATTGTTTAAATTGTATAGGCGTGTGTTGGGTGTTAATAATAATATATATATATATATTTGGTCACCAATTGAGCACCCTGGTGAAAGGGAATTTTTACAAACAGTGGCTGCTCCTGCTTATAATGCATCACTCTTCAGTTATGAATTGAGCGCTCTGGCCGATGATTTGGCATTTATATGCATCATATATATAATACATTAAAAGATTCCTTTTCTCTGCCAAGCACTGATAGCTTAAGGGTAGAGTCTCTGACTGATGCCAAATCGGTCAAGGTTTGATCCCAGCTTGAAGCAATAGGATGTCTAGCCACACTGGTGAGCTATGATACAGTAAATCAGGTTTGTGTGTGTATGTATATATATATATATATATATATATATATATATATATATATATAAGACCACATTAAATAAAAACAAAGGACATTATAAATAAAGACAGAAGGAAAACTTATCTAATGGTTTTTATACTCTGAGGGATTTTATCAAGGTAAATGCATCGATAAAGTCCCTTAGAGGATGAAAACATGTAGTACTAAGTTTTCCTTTTGTCTTTAGTCACACACACAGTTAACTTAATCAATATCCTTATTGTTTAGCCACACCTTTCTCTAAATTCTGTTTTGATTTTCGGAGTTGTTTTTTTTCCGTTTTCATTTTGAATTTGTAGGTCTGATGATTTGGATCGTATTTACGATTCCAATGGAATAAATTATGACCATGGAATATTAGTGTTTAAGCCTTTTTATTATATCCTTACTCTGTCCTAGACATTGAGTTCTACCTGGATCCTTCCTCTTGGAAAATTTTTTTCTGAAAATATACATGTATGGGAATTTTTTAGATATATTTTTCATATGTATGTATATTTTCCACTAATATTATCTATATATATATATATATATATATAAAAGTTGGTTTAAACCAAACATGTAATATTTATTACAAATAAATAAATTTAATACAAATAAATGTTTTAACTATTTATTTGTGTGTGTATACACACCTACACACATTTTTGTATTTATAGATACTTATTCTTCTCACCATATACTTCAATGTGAATATTGAAAGGGTGGGTTTTAAGATCTTATCAGCTTGTAATATTAGTTTAACATCGTGCTTTTTTCTTATCTCTTGTAAATTGTAAGACTATATAAGAAAAAATACAACATGACTTTCTATGTCACTAATTTATTTATACTTCTCTCTCTTCCCCTTCCTCCATGTGTCTGAGAAATGTCTTATTATAGAAAATGTTATCTTGTTTAAGAAACCACTGGAAGACTTACTTACTTTCCATATAGTGAAATTTTTATTGACTGTTCAATTATGGCTTGCTTGTCTTAGGAGTGACTGCTTAATTCCATTATTTATTTGAGGTTCTTTATATTTTCAGATATTCTACAAAATATATGTAAATGTTAATGAATTATTGCAATATTTGTCATGTCTTTGCTATTAATATTAATTAATGGTAAGATCTTTTTTTTTTCTCGTAATTTCTAAGTAATATTCTCGGTCACAAGTCATGTAAGACAAAATTTTATATTGTCAGAGTAATTTTTTTTTTCACTTTCACACTTATAACTAATTTATAATTTTTCCTTTTCAATTTAAAATTCTTCCTTTAGAGTCAAAGACTTTTGGTTGACTATTCTATAAGTTTTATAAAACTTTTTATTTGATTTACATGCCAGTAATGTTAAATTCCATTAAATACCACACACAAACAAATTTAACAATACAAAATGTTTGTCAATCTCAATATACAATGGATTCTAGTTAAAAGAAAAAAATGAAAAGAAAAAATCACTTAGGACAAATTGTGCAAGACCAGAATATGTAATACTTTGTCCATTTTATACAAATCCATTTAAAAGTA
The DNA here is from genome assembly GCA_903632075.3 of Acanthosepion pharaonis. NCBI lineage: Eukaryota > Metazoa > Mollusca > Cephalopoda > Sepiida > Sepiidae > Acanthosepion > Acanthosepion pharaonis. Next base: position 938,017 of record CAHIKZ030004020.1, read on the forward strand.
ATGATTGATTGTACACAACAAAATTTGTGCTTCCCAATGTTTTCTACTTCAATCCACTGTAATTACACGTACTTATCTGCAAAGTCTTTTGTTATTTTAACCTCTTTAAAATTTGTAATTACAAAATTGCAACTATTTTAGTCTTAATTCTTGTATTCAAATAAATGAATAGTACTAATGAGACTTTAGTAATTATTGTGTTAAATATTTGGTAGTTTTTAGATACTTAAGAAGTTGTCTATCACTTGTTGTATGCTTAATTTAATCCAAATCCCATTGTTTAATAATTCACCTGCAAATCGTTTTTGTGCTTATACTATTTGGTCTGTAGAAAGACACTAAATTTATTTGTTGTACAGATAATCCCAATTCAAAATAATCTCAGCTACACAAATACTCATAGAATTAATTTTTTCCTGAAAAACTGAAAAGTTTTAAAAGAAATGCTATTCAATGTAGGCATTTCATTCAAAAGAAACTTGAAAATGTTTGTTTTTAAACCTCGTTTTCTATATTGTTTCTATGTAATTGTGCCTAATAAACAATATTGTATCTGACCCTGATTAAAAATTGGTAATAGACAATTGGTAGTTGGATGCTTTCAATTTCTAGGAATAACTCTTCACTTAAACATTGTAATAAAAGCTAAGATTGACAAATTAAAATTAACCTCTTTTAGGTAATTACACTGAACTGACAACTAAGATTTTCTGGTTCCATTCAAACACAATTCCCCAAGAGGAAAGAAAGCTGTTTTGAACTAATATCTATAACCTCTCACTTATAGTAAGATATTTGTAGAATACATAAATTCATATCTGTACAGTGTATGAATTACTGGGTTGTTTTTATATGTGTATGTATGTATGTATGTATATATATATATATATATATATATATATATGGCAACTTGCACCAAATGATCTCTAAGGGCAAAATTTTTTTTTTCAATCTGACTTAAAGCCATGAAGAATTCCAATTTGCTGTCAGAATTCTATGATTGAGAAAGAAACTTCATTTCTCTATAATGTTTGAAGCAGTGCAAACCTTTCTTTTTCTGTTCTATCCAACATGCTTTTCTATGCTACCATCTCTCTCTCTCTCTCGTTCTCTCTACCTCCCACTCTTTCAAATACTTATGTAAGACATCTGGTAGGCATCACATACTGGCTAACCACTACTGGTAAAAAAAAAAATGGAGGCTACTATTTTGGTATTGTTAAATAATGTATATACTTCATCTGTCATTTCTTTTGGCTCTCTTGGAGTCCTTTCAGCAAGCAAAGTTGTGTTACTTACTCTTGGAGTCCTTTTAGGATTTTCTCTCTCCCCCCCCTTAACTCCCCTTCATTGTTGTTCTCTTTCCTCTTCAGTTTTTCATCTCTTTCTTATGCAAATCTGTATTACCTCCTTGACTGGTGTTTGCAAAAGTCTGCTAATTTCCATTACTGGAAGTGTTGAGTGAATTTAGCGAAAAGGAGTTCTCTTGGAATTAAATAGGCTTTCTGATAACAAGGGCCACTAACATGAATTGTTTAGAAATTGTTAGGGATTGGAAGGGAGGGTGGCAACACAATGATACCTCTAGGGTAGAAGGTGGTGTAGTTTACAAACTGCTTACATCTCAACTACGAATATTAGTACTCTTCTTTCTCTTAAATACTCACTTTCCAAAGGAACATTTTCTTTTCTTTTTTATTTATTTTTTGAGTTATTTGTTTGCTTCTTGCAAAAGTTGAAATTTTCATATATCTCCAATATGGAATGTAATCTATTAGTCTTTTTGAATTAGTTGCTTCAGTTTTGAAATTCAGATTTGAAACTGTTTGTCATTTTTACTACCTCAAAATATATATATATATATATATATATATATATAGGCTCCGTAATAAAATTCTTCATTTTTGTATCCAACGTCTTTTATTGGTTATGTTCCGAATAAGAATTTAATTCCTTTAATTAGAAAATCAAAACGAAGTAATATTCTTATTTTAGACTACAAAATGGAGAATTAGTTCATGGAGAGTCTTTTCTTTCATTCATTCTTGCATACACAAGACATATTTTCTGATTTTCTAATAAAATTCTTCTATATTCATTTTAATTTTACTAAATTTTTAATTGTTTCTATTTAATTTTGTATGAATGTGGAAGAATTTGCTATGTGGAAAAGATAAAACTATCCTTTTTTTTTTTTTTTTTTTTTTAAACTGTTATTCCTTCTTACTTATTAACCTGAAGTTGTTTTTATTGAGTCATAATGATAAAATAGATGTACTTTATTTAAATAATTATAACTTAATTTTGTTTCTGTATCTGTGAACAATTTAACATTTTTATTTGCATATAATACAGTAGAAAAGAATCATTCTGGCATCAGTGTTAGATAACAATAACTTACTGGATAGCATTAAACAACAAAAATAGGACACAAAAATTGCAACATTTTACATTCCTCCTTATAAATTCATAATTAGAAATAACATTTTCATTATAAAAAAAAAATGAATACAAAATTGATTGACTTGAAATTATAACTTTTGATTAATTTTAAAGAAACTGTTTAGGACAAATTGATTTTGTTAACATTATCTTTCTGTGACAGTCTCTTTAGTTCTGCAAATTTTCAGAGTCCCATTTTGCATCAAGTTATAATTCTTCAGCTATTTTGTGATATGTTCTGAAATGGTCTCTAGGGAGTTAATTTCATTCTGATGAAACTGACCTTTTGTCAGACTTTGATTTAAAAAATAATAAAATCTTAAGAAAAAAGGACTTGAGACTTAGAACTACTACAAATTGTTGATTCTGTAAACAAAGCTAATTTGTACTTAAATATTTTGAATATTAATGTGGATATATTTGATTGAAGCAAAATAAAATAATTTTACATTTTTATAACTAAATTTAACAACTTCATATGGTTAATAGGTAAATTTCATTTTCTGTATCATCACCAAAAGCTTAAATATTCTCTCAGAATCACCAGATCTTTTATTTTATAAATAATAATTTAACTAAATGACTTTCAGAATAAATTTGCCAAAAGCATTAAAAATGACTTGACAATTTCTTTTAAAATTTTATCTTAATTCTTGTTGCCTTCCAGAATTTACAAGGAGTGTTAGAACTAGTAATTCTGAAAGTAGGAATGAAACTTACTTCATGAAGTTAAACATATAATATTACTAGCAGCCATAGCCAGCTGGTTGATCAGAAAAAAAGTTCACTTAGAATGGAGGAAAAACAGCATCATGTTTAAATGTAACGGTCTATCTTCTTCAATTACTTTAAAGTACTTTTATTAAAAAGCATTTTGAATTAATGCAGTTACTGATATAACAGAAGTATTCTGTATTTATTCAATCGAAGTTAGCTGAGGACATGAGGTAAAATAGGCAACATGAAGACCCACTTCAGACCACAATTATTTTGAAGTTTTTGAAATTAAATTTGTCAGTGTGCTACCAGGGATGTAAAAGAGGATACATTTATACAGGTTTTCACTATATGGGTGGATTCAATTATCAAGTTAAATGACTGTTAAACAATTAAATTATTGTTGGCTACAGTTGAATGAAGTTTGTATTAGATTGCTTGAAATTTGAGGGAGTTTTTAATTTAAAATTTGTGTGGAAATTGATTTTTCATTTTTTGCTAAATGCAGTGGCTAAGAAATAAAAAATAAGATATTGTTGAGCTCATCATGATGTAAGTAACCTACATACCAAGTTTGAACAAAATCGGAGGAAAAAAACTGAATTTATCAATTTTTGATCAGCTTTATTGATTTTTTAAAAATTATCAATTTTTTTTTTTTTTTTTTTTTTAAATGAACCTATCTCTTACATTGTACAATGTATGTGCCAAGTTTGGTCAAAATCTTTTGGATGGATCTCAAGTGAAAAACTATCAGGCAGACACACTCAGATATCCTCTGTTTTATATACACATATACATATATATAAATTTAAAGAAAACCAGACAACTTTAAGGTTCCATAAAGTTATAATTTATTTCCCCAGGGATCTTCTTGTTCCCTGGATCATCAGATCACTTCCAGGTATGAAAAAATTGAATTTAAACTTACACATTTGGAGGGTAGTATTCAGCCATACGGATTACCAAGATTTTCATTACTGATATATATATATATATATATATATATATATATATATATATATATATATATATATATATATATATATATATATATATAAAGAGAGAGAGATAATTTAACTAAATGACTTTCATAATTAAATTTGCCAAAAGCATTAAAAATAACTTGATGATTTCTTTAAAATTTAATCTTAATTCTTGTTACTTTCTTGAATTTACAAGGAGTGTTAGAACTAGTAACCCTGAGTGTAGGTATTTCGGTATGAAACTTACTTTATAAAGTTAAATATATATTATAATAATTCCTCATTTTTAACACTCACTATGCTTCCAAGACAGAGCTTTGCATGTAACTATTTGTTTTTAGATTTAGAAGTTAAGCATAATGTTTAAAATTATTATTTTAAACCTAAGCCATAACCCTAACCTTGCTATCAAAAGAGCCCACTTCCCACCCTCAGAAAAATAAAATAAAAAAGGCACAAACACACACACACACATATACATATCCTTAATGCCAGATCCTATATCTCTGTTTGTTTTTAATTTTTGCTTAGCTTTTATTTAATGATACATGAGTATTGTTGTGTTTCAGCCTCTAGTGTGCTAGTGTCACTTGTCTAGTCAAGGCTTTTTGGAAATGGTTCATTTGCCCCACCCCTAACCAACTGGAAGACTATCCAAATAAACATGCTTCGAAACTTGGCACTCTATAAACAATACATTATGCTGCACATGGCAAACTGTACATGAGTATCCAAGTGATATATAACAGTGCATCATGGGAACTCTCTTGTATGTAGACATAAACAAATGGCAAAAATATTTTCATCATTAACTTCTTTTGACAAAAGGGAGGCAGAGCAGACAAAATTCAAAAAGTTTAAATACCAATAAAAAAAAAAAGAAAAAGTGCACTTTGCCTGACATGTGTACTTGTCTACACTTATTTCAATATACATATATCTGTTGTTATTATTAATATTATTATTATCAATTTATGCTATTCTGCAATCATTTTGAACAAAACAAACATGGTACACACAACTTTCAGTTAATAAGACAATGAAGTTTTTTTTATTTTATTTTTTTTTTTTTGGTGGGAGGGAGGAGATTACCAAATTTGTTTTACTTAGACAGATTATATGACAAGTATTGAACTGGCCATGTTTTTTGTCTACTCTTGTATTTGCTTGACTAAGAATTAATGAGAGCTAGGTCTTGTTTCAGGAGATGTGCTCAACAGTCTGTACCTCCTCATTGCACTTAATGGGATAATACCAAGTTTGAGGGAATGGAACAGGTTTCCTCTTCACACACATACATATGCACACAATAAAAGGGCATTCTTAAGAAATGTTAAAGTGAGATGATGATAAAATATCCCATAAAACTTAACAAAAATAATTGATAAGGAGGGACTTTAAATAAATAGAAAGGATAAACAGCTCATTTATGATTAGATAAAATTGTCATATTCCCCAAATCTAAGGAATTGTCAAAATTCAAGTTGAAAGTGGATCTTTTTAAATTTACCAAAGCAAATGATGTTAAGGACTTCTAAGTATTAGGTTCACATCTGAAAGTGGGTAAAACACAAAAAAAAATTTATTAGGGACACATTTCATTTCCAGAAAGGAACTTCTTCAGATAATGGTTTCATTGATGAACTCAATCTTGTATATAAAAATATACATAATCTTCAGGTGATGAGTGTATAACAGCACCTGAGGATTATGCTTGGCATGAAACTCCAAGTAGTGCAAAATAGTGTGGGATATGTATATTCATTATATATATATATATATATATATATATATATATACACACACACACACACACACACACTCTTTATCAGTCTGTTATATAGCATTGAGCACTGTTTTAATAACACCAGCACTTCATGTGCAATTCATATATTTACACACACACACACACACAATATATAAATATATATATATCAGGGAGTGGCTATAGTTGTTCCAACAAGAGAAAAGTGTATATATTAAAGAGAAGAGAGAAACTGCAAACGTTTTTGGTTATAATGAGGATTTTTTTAAAATATATATTATACTTTATTTTCCATATTTTTGATACATCAGGCAAAGTGTGATTATTTCCACATATTATTTAAAAGGAATTAATTTTCCTTATGTATTCCAATGTTTAACCATTGTCTTTTGCATGTAGTAGTAACCCAAATTTTTTTTTTTTACCACAAGTCCAAGATAAACCTTTTTACAGCTTAAGCAAAGTGATATTTCATTATTTTTTTTTACATTGGCTATTGAGATATTTCTGAGGGTTCAATATTATATCCTTTATCTGTTATTATATATCTGCTAGTGGGGTAGAGAGGTAAACACTAATGAAAGTGATTAACATCAGGCAGTCTTTCATCTATAGATAAAATTCATCCATTTATGACATTTGCTTTTATAAAGATTGTTAATTTACAATATGGAGATTAACATAATTGTAATTCTTTGGTCTGCACTGCATTAAGAAAATAAGATATTTAAACAAGAATTTAAATTTTTATTTCCTTGTTTGTATGAATCGTATTGCTTCTTCACCGCTCTTCTTTCTTTTAACAGAATCAGCTGATAGCTTTACTGAACCCAACCAGTTCCAAGATACAAGCAGTTCAGGTAAATGCTAAGCTTCTCTCATCTACTTAATTAACCCATTCTAATTCTACCAAATCTTTCAACAATGACCATTCACTCTGAAGTCTGCAAGTTATTCTCAAAAAGTCAGAATATGAGAAAGTTTGTTTTCATTTTCAGCTGTAATTTAATTATCAAAGCAAAACATTCATATATTTTATATTCATTACACATAAAGTGGAATATTTAAAGCTTTTATCATTTTGATCCTTATTGTTTACAGCTCACGAAACCAAAAAATCTACCATCTTAAAGAATTAGGAGATGAAAAAAATAAAAAAAAATCATCTCAAAGTATTTTCATTTATGCACTGAATACTTGGCTGGAGCTACTTTTGCACAAATTACTGCATTAATGTGTCACCACTAAGGTGATCAGCCTGAGGCACCACTGAGGTTATGGAAGCCCAGGTTTCTTTGATAGCAGCCTTCAGCTCACCTGTATTGTTGGCGCTAATGTTTTCTCATCTTCCTTTTGACAACAGTGCCCTATAGATTCTTTATGGGGTTCAGGTTAGGTAAGATGACCGGTGAATCAAGCACAGTAATACCATAGTTTGCAAACCAGTTACTGGTAGTTTTTCTCCTGTGGTCAGGTACCAAATCTTGCTGAAATAGGATATTGGCATTTTTATAAAGATTACCAAGTGAAAGAAGTATAAAGTGGTCTAAAATCTACTGGTAGATGGCTGAATTGTCTTTGGACTTGATAAAACATAGTTGGACCAACACCCACAAATGACATGGCATCTTAAATCATCACTGGGGAAACTTCACACTGGACTTTAAACAATTTGGATTCTGGTGATTCTCTACTCTTGTTTTAAACTTGAGGACCTTGATTTCCAAATGAAATGTAAAATTTACTTTCAGCCAGAGAAGGAAACTTTGGATCAGTGAACAACAATCCAGTTCTTTTCTCCTTAACCCAAATAATCTTTTTGACATTTTTTTGTAATCCGTCACACAAACACACATACAAGTAATAAAAGAAAGACTTCAATGTAAAATAAAGTATTTATTTACCAAACACTATTTAAATACATTAACAACAAAGAAGTAACGAGTCAACAGAAAGATTATTGATTACTTATCGGTTAATACACGAATGCATAGAGCTGCTAAGAAAAGTACTAATTCGTCTTGAAAAACTGGACACTCTACTTTAACATCCGGGTTAACACAATAGTCAACATGTAATTGTAAATGCCAGTTAGTGACATGATATTTCTGTTTATAGTAAATGGTGGTCTACATTTTCATTGTCTAGAGATTCATGTTCAAACTCTGATGTTAGCAGTGACACTTTTCATTCATATATGACACATTGTCTGTTTCAAAAGTGGCTTGACATTAGGAATGCAATACTTGTAGCCTCTATATGGTAATTCTTGATAAAGCTGACTTCATCCTCAGTCCACTCCTTTTGAAGCTGTCAATCAAATTTTCTTGACAATCCTCTCAAGGCTGCAGTCATTCCTCTTGTTTGTGTAACATTTCCTACTCTTCCAGTCAAACTTGCATGAATATACTTGAAACAACACTCTGGAGACAGCCAAACCTTACAACATTTACATTTACCACAAGAAGGAAGGTGTCAATATCAACCAGTCTTCCTTATTATTGTCTTTCTGTGTACTGAAGCAAACTGAGAGATTTTTCAGATTTATAGTTGCATATATAATAATTTACTGAAGATCAAATTTTCTATTTGGAATTTGTTTTTTTTTTTATGTAGGTTGTAATTATCAATATTAAAATGTTTTAAACATTTTAGTTTCTATGTTATGAGTCTAGAATATATACAATTTTCAATTTCAGAAATAATTGATAAAAAATATAGAACTCTTTAACAATATTCTAATATTTAGTATTCTTTCCTCTCCAACATTGTTAGGTTGTTTTTAAAAACCTGCTTTTCAAAAAAAAAAAAAAAAAAAACAAAGCAAAGAATTAATATTATTGTAATAAATTAAATGTTAGTTTCTTAGACTTGGTGTTCTAAAGATATATTGGTGTCTATAGTGTTAAGCAATTGTATAATTAAGGTGATTAGTTATTGTAACTTGTGATGAATTATAAAAGTAAATTGTTTTATGAGTTTAATCTGTAGATAGGTTATTGTATTTTAATAGTAAATTACTTTTAAGAAAATACATTCTATAGTTGGCTAAGGCTGGAAAAAATTGGTAAAGTGCATTTAATTTCTTTTTTAAATGACAAACTATCAGTATTCAAGATTTAAATTTATACATATATATATATATATATATATATATATATATATTATAAAATTGATTTAAAATATGGTTTTTTCCGCTACACAGTTCTAACCATGTTTCAAAAATAGAAGCTAAAAGCCCTAATTTAATTTAATTTTGCAATTAAATTAAAAGCATTAGTTCTATTTCATCTTCAAAGCGAATTTTGGAGTAACTTTTAAAAAATTACTGGGTTTTAAAGACACAGCTAAAATCACATTTCCATGATTACAGAATATTCTACTTCAATTGGACAATTACCAAATTGTAGCTAATAACTGATACAATGATACTGACATAAGGAAAACCTAGACATCCTTTGTCCAATTGTCTGGTATGATACAATGAACCAACTTTACCAGCAGCAGACCTAGCAATTGATTCAGTATAATCATTTGACTTCACACCAGTGGAAAACATGAGCCCAAGAAGGCACAATGAATTGCTCTCTAGGAGGTTAGCATCAGCCATACTGACAGAAAGCAAAAAAGGTTCTATATGATGATTTAAAAGTTAGCAGTTTTGTTTTAGAGGCATCCAAATTTACAAGCCATTTCTTGCCCTCAAAACTGATTGGAGGTCATTTTCAAGAGTAACTCCTAGTTTTATTTTGTTGGACTTACCAGACTTACTATTAAGACAGGAGTAATACTGCAAATTATTTACAGGCATGAACTCTAAAAACTTCTTGCTACCCAAAATCCCTTCATTTTAAAATGCATCAAATTGAACTGCCGTTTTCATTCTTCTCCCTTTTGTATTTAGTTTACATCTGTGTAAATTTCCAAATTCTTAATTTGGAAGTATATTTGATATAACAAAAGAATGAGAACCACATGCTTCTGGTAAATCAAATAAGATTTTGCTTGATATTTGCAGAAGATTGCAGAACTGTAACAGTCACCTGAAGATGGCTGGAATGTACAATACTGAAATGTCATGATAAGGCAAAAAAATTTAAAAAAAAAACAAGGAAACATTTTATCTGAATTTTGTTAGTGTTTTAATAAGGTCAAAAAATAGAGAGAATCAGTGGTGAATATAATAATGGAAGGAATCTGTAAGCAAATCAAGTATGTTAGAATGTGGGTGCCATTAATCAAGAAGGAGTGGACCATAAACCTGTAAGTTCACAGATATTGTGGCACATGTGAAGCTCAAAGAGCAGTCACAAGGTTAGCACAGATGTCAGAGGGGGATAGTCTTTAGTTACACAGACCCCAAAAAGCAAACAAGTTTGGTGGTGGAAATGCATATGCATCTCCAAATTAAGATTTAACAATGTTCTGGAGTACAATAGATATCTAAAAGGAGGACAGGAAGCACCTGTCAGTGTTTGGGGGTGAGATTGCATATAAAAGAAAATGAGGAATGTAATGTAAAGAAAATGAATTAGAAGGAAACTGCTCTGTAAGATTCAACATGTATTGGCTGTTAGATTCAAAAGAATCATAAACATATCCAACATTGTTCAGATATTCAAATCTTATTTTAGCATCTGAATAAAGTTGAATATATTAATACCTGTTCTCAAACTTACAGGCAATATCATTTAGTGTCAGTCTTGACCTGAACTAAGTATAAAATGAAAACAGAGAAATTATCACTTAGTTTCCCAACCAATTAAAAACAAATATAAAGATGTGATTTAAGCATCTGAAAAACTTTGGATAAATCAATGTATAATTATAAAAATGCCTTGTCTCAAAAATTCAGACCAGTATATATATATGTTTGAATTTGAATGGTTATAATGTCATAAATCATTCAACTTTTTTTTATGCTATTCAGCCAATACATGGCCCAAGAGTGATTCTAGACTTACTAAAAGAGGTTGTTTTAAGGCATACAAGGAAAGAATAAGAGATGCATATCATGAGGATATGTAGGATAGATAATGGTTGATCCTAGACTTGAAGAGATTAAGATTGCAGTGATTGGAAAAGCATCCTTTTGGGAGTCTGTTCTACAATGTCCTGGGGAAGATGTTGTTTGACTGGAACTTCAGCCTTACCTATGGAATGCAAAGGGAATGAGGATAAGTCAACATGGTATACATAGTATGGCAGGTCCTAGCTATGAAGATCTGAACTGGTGGAACTGTAATTTGTCTGAACATTTACGATTGAAATAGTGATAGAGTAACAATAGGCTTGTGACATTTCATTTGCGGGAAAGGGTTTCTAGGGTTGGCAACAGTTCATCACCCGAAAGGCCATGTTAAAAAAAAATTGTGCTCTGTCAAAGCTGGAAAGTGAGGATTAATCAGCTCCAGCCTAGATGTGGCAGCAATAACCCATTTTTGGCTCTTGTGAACATCAAGCATAGCAGGAGGAGTTGGATACTTTCTGGAACGGTACAAGAAATCAGCCATTTTCCAAGCATCTTTAGGAATAGATCATATGTATATATATGAGTTCTACTTGAGGTTTGGAGTGAGCTGGATTTCAACTTAATCTAAAATGGGACATTATGGAATGTTACTTTCATTATCTCAATTGTTTGCATAAAAAATTATTTAAGCACACAAAATTCAACTTAAGATAATAAATTAATTAAAGTGAGATTGTTAAAAAATTAAGAATTTATCGACCAACATATGCCAAAGCACACATCGAGACTGCTTTGTGAAAGTTTGTATAAAATACAGCTGTATATGATAGCTTCTTTCTTTCCTCTATCTCCCTACTATTATCATATGGAAAATCTGGATCCTCTTCACCCATCACCTCCTCCTCCTCACAATGTACCCTTATCTGAATTACACTTACCTGGTTAGACTCTACCTGGCTATCAACATCTACAAACACCTACATAAGAAGCAGGCATTTAAGATATTGCCTAATTGGTTCTTATCTTTACTAATGTGTAATCTGCTTATAAATTATTTAATCCATCAAGGTTAAGATAATTTTGGCTGGTGGTAATTCACTCTTGGGAATGTTTACCTAACTCTATAGCATCATTGACACAACACACTTTCCTTCTCCCATACATAACATCTTTTGACTCTCTACCCTACTCCAGCTACATTTTAGTTCCCTGATTCAATCCAGTTCAACATTATTAAAGAATTGTAGCTATTCAAACCAGGTACTCTTTAGGACTTGATATCTAATAGTAATTGTTTTTTAAGTTGCATAAATTAAGAGGGCAATTAAAATGGCTTGTTGGTTGTTTATTGTGAGATAAACTCATCCAAGCAATTTTTTTTTCTTCTCTTCTGTGTTTTACATTTTTTTCCTTATATTCAACAAATTTTTATTTTTTTCATAGTAAATTTGTTTTATTTTTTTTTTCCTTGCATAATAAGAACCATACAAAAATGGCATTAAAAGCTTTTAACGATTGATTTATTTAGTGTTTGATTTAAGAGTTAAATGTCATCTTTTTCTTGCTCTACAAGGAAATGATTATGTGCATTTATATGTTTACCTTGGTCTCTTCTTGACTTTTTGGCTTCATTAAACACATCAAACACAGAACTTGATTATTTTCACACAAAGCTCTAAATGACCTCTTCATATTGAGCATCACTGATTTTGAAAGGGGGGGAAAAAAAAAAGAAGCACTCAGTATGAATTATTTCATCTCGAGCCTCTAATTACTCTCGTTTACACATGCAGTAAATATGACCAACTTGAAATTCAAGTTGAAACCATTTACTTCGTATTATTTTGCACACTTTATTGCATTCGGTACACTTTATCATATTTACAAAATCCAATATTTCAATATCCATTAAGAAATGGTGGGGCAATGTTTTTTCCTCTCTACTTTTTTTACTCATAGCCATGTTCACACACAAGCATGTATAAATGTTTTTATTATTATTTTTTTATATGAAATGTGCACACCTACCATTAATTTTGTATAGTTTTATGGTTGATTTTTGGGATTATAGAATAAATGTTTAAAATTACACTTCACACAGATATGAAGGAATACTGAAAATTCCTCAGTCTGGCCAAAAAGGAATTAAAAAAAAAAAAGATGTTTGGTTATTTGATCAGATTTTGGAAAGCTGGGCGGTTAATTTTTCAGCATCTCCTCATATAGAGGAGATCTGAAACACTATTTTAGAGTATGTACTATCTTCTAGTTTTAAGCAGATTACAAATTAGAAAATGACCTTGAGGCAGTTCTGCTTGTTATTTTAATCTGGTTATTCTGTTGTTTACATCAACTCGGATTTAAATTCCTGCCTGATTAATACTGGAATCTCAAATTTATTTTCAATTCAAATTCACAAAATGCCAAGCAATTTCCTCAGAAATGAAGGAGACACATTGAAGTGCTACATATGTGTTTCTAACAAAGTAGGAACTACAAAGAAACTTATACTTACAATCAGAATGAGACAGAATTTCTGGGACACATAATGAGGAAAGAGGACCTAAGGAATTAAGAGATAAGGTAAATTGAAAGCAAAAACAAAAAGTAAGGGAGAATGGTGAGGAAACCACTTAACATGTTTGTGTAACTAGGTAGTAGAACAATGACAAAGAGGTATGGTAAAAGGTCAGAAATTGCTTAGAGCAACAAGTTGTAGAGATCAAGGATCACTTACAACCATAAAGGACTTGACACAGAAGACAATTTTGTGTCTGAATCTGAAAAATATTTATTGATCTTAACTTTTATCAACTTGTCAACTAGCTTTTCCCATTTGAACATACAAAACCTGTTACCTGCAGATGATCACTGTATTGAATGAAATTGTGTTGTTATAAAGATGAGCATAATAGTTCCATAAACTGAGAGCCCAATTGTTTATTCTGAAAGTATAAAACAAACTTCTTTTTTTTCTTTTCTTTTTTTTCTTTTTTATACTAAAGGTCACTAGAGAGCCCATCAAGGTAGAAGGTAAAATAGTAAAGATGAATCAGGTGGTAGGGAAGGGAAGATGAGGAGGATAGATAGATTGATCTTTGACTTGAAGAGATTAAGATTCTAGTGTTCAAGGAAACATCCGCATAGGAGCCTATTCCACAAAGTAACCATTCTTAGGGAAGAAAGCTGTTTGAGTGGAACTTTCTCTTTGAAATTGGAATACAGAGGAAATGAGGTTGCTTCATCTCTGTGGAAGTAGCATGGTCTGTCCTAACCATAAACATTTGAAAAGAATGGAACTCATCTGAATATTTGCCATGGAAATAGCAATAGACTTACAATGTTGCAAAGAGGTTGTAAAATGAAGAATAAGTCTTCTACAACAAGACACCACGAACAATTTTGAATTCTGTCAAAGCTGGAAAGTGAAGATTGAGCAGCTCGAGCTCAGATATTTTTTTTAACCAATTCCCCCCACCACCACCACCACCACCACCAAGCAAGGCGATAATGCCACTAAGATGCAAGGGACTACTGGGAGTTAAAAAGAATGAGAAGACTTTAGAAAGAACCAGAAACCCATGAAGCAGTACACCATTTTTGGTTTAATCCAACTCTTGTAAAGATAAATCATGATAGAAGGAGTCTGGTATTTTCTGGGGTGATAGAATTTAGCAGTGGATTGTATATATGAGTTTCACATCAGGTTTGGCATGAACTAGAGATTGACTATATCTGGGGGTAGAAGGATATACACTACCTTCTCTGGGATAAGACATAGATGATTGAAGGTGGGGAGAGACACTTCATGGTGGAAGTGGGGATGGACATTCTTGTGTAGTGAGAAAGCTGTTAACCAGTTATATAGGTTTGGGCACTGGTTTTCTTACAAAGTCAGTATTGGTAATTTTACATGTGTATTTCTCACACACATCCCCCCCCTTCCACCTACACCTGCTTGGTGTAAATTGGAATGACCTGATTGCTTATTGTACCTGACACTGTACAAATAGACTAGTCCAGCAAGCACATTAATGAACAATTCTGTCACCAGTTTGTTTACTTTTGGTTGTAGCAGAAGATTTCCTTTGTTCAAATAGATTATATCTGATGAAGGTTGAAGAGTGAATCAGCTGAAATTTTGTATCAACAATGACTATACAAAGAAGATTCCAGCATCCAAACTTATTTTGGATACATTAGTGATATTTAAAACTTTTTGGAATATCTCTGCCAATAAATGTTGTATATCTCATAAGTCCTGTCTAATTTGATTTGTCATGGATATCCCAATAAAATACATCTGATAGCAAGGCCTCTGATCGGGATATTTTGAAGAACATGGAAGCTCGTCTTAATTGCTGTTCTTCCCAGGTTCATCCTGTCTCAGGTTGGTAGCACCTGTTAGGGTCTCAGCTATGGGTAAATAGAGAACCCCCAAACTGGGGTCAGAAAACTATGGAAGTATAAAAATACATTTTTATAGTAAAAATTTCAAGCAATAGATTTTTCTAGCTATAGATTTTCCCAGGTAGATTTTAACAGAAATCCTATGCTAGCAATAGATTTTCAGGCAATAGGTAAAAAACCTGTTAGGGATTTTAACAGAAAAACTATGCAATAGATTTTAACAGAAAAAAAAATAATAGATTTTAACAGAAAAACTATGCCCCAAATTTTAACAGGGCAATAGATTTTAACAGAAAACTATGGCAATAGATTTTAACAGAAAAATACTAGCAATAGATTTTTTATGCTAGCAAAATTTTAACAGAAAACTATGCTAGCAATAGATTTTAACAGAAAAACTATTCTAGCAATAGATTTTAACAGAAAAAACAATATTTTAACTAGCAATAGATTTTAACAGAAAAACTATGCTAGCAATAGATTTTAACAGAAAAACTAACAATAGATTTTAACAGAAAAACTATGCTAGCAATAGATTTTAACAGAAAAACTATGCTAGCAATAGATTTTAACAGAAAAACTATGCTAGCAATAGATTTTAACAGAAAAACTATGCTAGCAATAGATTTTAACAGAAAAACTATGCTAGCAATAGATTTTAACAGAAAAACTATGCTAGCAATAGATTTTAACAGAAAAAACTATGAAAAAACTATGCTAGCAATAGATTTTAACAGAAAAAAAACTAGCAATAGATTTTAACAGAAAACTATGCTAGCAATAGATTTTAACAGAAAAAAACAATATTTTAACAGAAAAACTATGCTAGCAATAGATTTTAACAGAAAAACTATGCTAGCAATAGATTTTAACAGAAAAACTATGCTAGCAATAGATTTTAACAGAAAACTATGCTAGCAATAGATTTTAACAGAAAAACTATGCTAGCAATAGATTTTAACAGAAAAACTATGCTAGCAATAGATTTTAACAGAAAAGAAAACTATGAAAAACTAGCAATAGATTTTAACAGAAAAAATGCTAGCAATGATTTTTAACAGAAAACTAGCAATAGATTTTAACAGAAAAACTATGCTAGCAATAGATTTTAACAGAAAAACTATGCTAGCAATAGATTTTAACAGAAAAACTATGCTAGCAATAGATTTTAACAGAAAAACTATGCTAGCAATAGATTTTAACAGAAAAACTATGCTAGCAATATTTTAACAGAAAAACTATGCTAGCAATAGATTTTAACAGAAAAACTATGCTAGCAATAGATTTTAACAGAAAAACTATGCTAGCAATAGATTTTAACAGATAGCAATAGATTTTAACAGAAAAACTATGCTAGATTTTAACAGAAAAATAGATTTTAACAGAAAAACTATGCTAGCAATAGATTTTAACAGAAAAACTATGCTAGCAATAGATTTTAACAGAAAAACTATGCTAGCAATAGATTTTAACAGAAAAACTATGCTAACAGATTTTAACAGAAAAAACTATGCTAGCAATAGATTTTAACAGAAAAACTATGCTAGCAATAGATTTTTAAGAAAACTAATAGATTTTAACAGAAAAACTATGCTAGCAATAGATTTTAACAGAAAACTATGCTAGCAATGATTTTAACTAGAAAAACTATGCAATAGATTTTAACAGAAAAACTATGCTAGCAATAGATTTTTATGCTAGCAATAGATTTTAACAGAAAAACTATGCTAGCAATAGATTTTAACAGAAAAACTATGCTAGCAATAGATTTTAACAGAAAAACAATAGATTTTAACAGAAAAACTATGCTAGCAATAGATTTTAACAGAAAAAACTATTTTAACAGAAAAACTATGCTAGCAATAGATTTTATGCTAGCAATAGATTTTAACAGAAAACTATGCTAGCAATAGATTTTAACAGAAAAACTATGCTAGCAATAGATTTTAACAGAAAAACTATGCTAGAAAAACTATGCTAGCAATAGATTTTAACAGAAAAACTATGCTAGCATAGATTTTAGAGATTTTAACAGAAAACTATGCTAGCAATAGATTTTAACAGAAAAACTATGCTAGCAATAGATTTTAACAGAAAAAACTATGCTAGCAATAGATTTTAACAGAAAAAACAATATTTTAACAGAAAACTATGCTAGCAATAGATTTTAACAGAAAAAACATTTTAACAGAAAAACTATGCTAGCAATAGATTTTAACAGAAAAACTATGCTAGCAATAGATTTTTAACTAGCAATAGATTTTAACAGAAAAACTATGCTAGCAATAGATTTTAACAGAAAAATTTTAACAGAAAAACTATGCTATTTTAACAGAAAAAATAGCAATTTTTAACAGAAAAACTATGCTAGCAATAGATTTTTTAACAGATTTTTAACAGAAAAACTATGCTAGCAATAGATTTTTAACAGAAAAAACTATGCTAGCAATAGATTTTTAACAGAGAAAAACTATGCTAGCAATAGATTTTAACAGAAAAACTATGCTAGCAATAGAT
This sequence comes from Acanthosepion pharaonis, assembly GCA_903632075.3. NCBI lineage: Eukaryota > Metazoa > Mollusca > Cephalopoda > Sepiida > Sepiidae > Acanthosepion > Acanthosepion pharaonis. Next base: position 955,826 of record CAHIKZ030004020.1, read on the forward strand.
TTAACAAGAAAAACTATGCTAGCAATAGATTTTAACAGAAAAACTATGCTAGCAATAGATTTTAACAGAAAAAAAAAACTATGCTAGCAATAGATTTTAACAGAAAAACTATGCTAGCAATAGATTTTAACAGAAAAACTATGCTAGCAATAGATTTTAACAGAAAACTATAGATTTTAAAAAAAATTACAATAGATTTTAACAGAAAACTATCAAGAAAATAAATTTCCTTATTAAATGATCCAAGAAAATTAAATTTCCTTATTAAATGATCCATATGGGTTTTATATGCCGTTAAACAAACCAAACCATCATTTGAATCTTAAACCTTGTTTTGCTTCTTACTGAAATAATACTCCTGCTTTCTTTAGTTTTATGCCTTCTTTTTGTATTTTTTCTTACCTCTATGAAATGCATTTTTTAAATCCCATCTCAGGTAACTATAAAACTAGACCCCCTTCTAACAGAGAAAATTGAATGCCTTGAGAAAAGAAATGGTTTTAATGTTTACTATGGCATTCTTTTTGTTTTTAGGTTAATGTATGACATCTGCTTCAGTTTTGATATCAATATATAGCTTTTCTTTTGATTCTCTCTAATATTTGCTTGCTCTTGACATTAACAAATCTTTGTAATCCAGTGGCATTTTTTTGTTTGGCTGCTCTTGCATTTTATTGTTCTCTCTCATTAAACTTTCTCTATCATGTCATCCATCTTGTAAGATGAATGACACTTTCAAGTAATGTCTTCACTTTCTTTTCACGCTCTTTTCTTGTACTTCTCACTTGGCCTCTTGCTTTCCAGTCAACTTTGATTTTCAAAAATTTAAATACAATGTCACTTGTTATCTTTTTAATTTCTGTTCTTTTACTGTTCTGTATCCTTCATAATGTTTTTTCTTTTTTTCTCATCCTTTCACACTCAGTAATCACTTTCATCATGATGGCTTTATTGCTTTTTTTGGGGTGAAATGATTAAAAATGAAAAAAAAAAAAAACTCCTTGCTTAAAAAAAGACAGATTTATGATTTCAGCCTATTAAATTTTTTAAAATTATGACATTATCTATTTACACCCTTTACATTGTTTGGACTGTTGTCCTCATCTTTGTCACATTCATGATGTTTCTGGCGTGGTACGCTCTGAACTTCTTCAGGTGATATATGTTGGAATTTCAAACCGAACCCTTTATTTCAATGTACATCACCTGAAGAAGGCCGGAGCATACAATGGCCAAAACATTATCAATATGGCAATAAAGATTAGAACAGTGCAAACAATGTAAATAGTTAATATACCTCATCTCAGAATATCTGTCTATATTTCTGAGATGAGGTATTGTAATTATTTACACTATTTACATTGTTTGGACTGTTGTCCTTATCTTTATTGCCATATTCATGATGTTTTGGCTGTTGTACACTTTGAGCTTTTTCAGGTGATTGGAATTTTGAACTGAACCCTTTATTTTGTCCACTGGGGTAAATTGTTCTTCAAGGACACATAGCCCATTAGATAAAAGCATTGGTTGGATCCAGTGACTTGACCCAAAGAGTTGTGAGTTCAATACCTAATTACTGCAATGATGAATAAAAACTTGGGGAGTTGAGAGAAAGGGAGATAACTGAGATATTCAGAAGAGTCATGGCACATGGAACTTGAACAATCTACCCTGGTGGACAAAATAAAGGATTCAGTTCAAAATTCCAATCACCTGAAGAAGGCCATAGCATACAATGGCTAAAACATTGTGAATATGGTAACAAAGATGACCTTGTCTCAGAAATATAGACAAATAACATTATCTCCCTTAAAGTTATTACAGAAGACATGTTTCCTCCTTTTGTGGTTTATTACCAAAAAGGAAAAAAAAACCAAACCAAATGGATTCTAAATGAAAGAGAAAAAAAAAACTATATTTAAAATATTTACTTATAGAACTTCTCTATATACCATTGTATATCTTTGTTCTATTTTAAAAATGGCAAAATACTTACTACACAATTCATTTTAGAGACATGTGAATGAATTATGGTGACATTTACAGCAGACATATTCTTTCTAAAAAGTTTGACTCCAGTTTTTCTATCCCAATAGAATCATTAATGAATCCATGGGTAATAAAATCACTTGCTGCAGTGTTCATTATGTTTTTGAAAGTATTAAGAATATGTAAGAGGTACATAATATTGTTGCTTTTATATAAGTGTCAGAAATTATTTGATAATGTGATTTACTTGGTAATGTCTTTACTGTGCTCACCTCCAGTTAGGTTTTAGTACTTTATTATTAGAAAGTCTAATGACATGAATCCAGTATATAGAATTCTGCTTCAAATGGTCTTGTCTTCATTCTGGTGCTAAAATATAGTAGGATAATCAGAAAAATTTTTCTTGCTCACTTTCAGAATTTTCAGAATATTTGTATCTTCCACATGTTGACTGTTAAAATAACTTGAGATAATTACCAACTCATAATTTCTTTGGATATTTATATTTAAGTAAATATACTTATTTGCCAATTAAACACCCTGCAATCTTTTTTCTTCTTTTTGATACTTGATTCTTTTAAGTTTAACATGTTGGATATTATTATCAAATGGATATGATTAATTTTTTTCTTTGTTTAGAGATAACTTCTTTTTTTTTTCTTTTTTTTTCTTTTTTTTTTTTTTTTTTTTTATAAATATTTATCACACACTTGAGTTTTGGATTCTTTTTCACTTGAGATTCCTCATTTTTGTATTTTTCTCCTTATCTATAAAAAGAAATTGTATATTGAAGAAATTTAAAATTTCTCTTTGTTTATATAATTTTTGCTTCTGTACAAATCAAAAACCAAATTTACTCTAAGCTTTCAAGCCCAACACTGTAAAAAAAACAAAAATTCCTTGACTGTCAGATTCCTCGTGTTGCAGCATTTTTCACATAAGTACCGGGCCATAAAACTTGGTTTCTCCAGAAATATGTTCTGATTTTATATTAATCTTTTGTAACTTTTTGCTGTTGTATGCTTTGGTTGGTGGGGGACTCTTATAAATCATCAAGCCTTGTAATTCCCTCCCTACTCCCTTCTGATTTGAAACCCCCTTTCTCTGATTGTCACCAAGCACCTTCTCAGGCTCCATATTAAAGACCCCCACCCCCACCCCAACACTGTTTCATCCAAACCCTTTGATGTAAGTCAGTCGGGTAATATCACATTATGTGCTGTTTAAAGGTGTTTTCTGCTCCATGTATTTGCCAACTGGACCATACCCACTTAGTTTAACTATATTCTTTAATCTACTCTCTGCTAGTTCTTTTTCATCCATCTTGATTCTAGACAGTTCCACCCTTCTTTTGATATAGGTAATTTTTTTTCTTTAATACTTACATTTATAGACAACCATTTAGACATGGCTTGATTTTTTTTTCTTTCTTTCATCTTTATATTTTATTACCTTCCTTTTTGCTTTCATTATTTTAGTTTGTGTGATGGATGCTTTTTAGTTTCAACATGTTGCCCGTTTCTTTCTTACAACTCTTTTATTACTTAACATTATTCCTTTATTACTCCAGACTCAAAACAAGTTCAATTCTATAAAACATTTTCCAACTATAAATGAGCCAATTAACAAAACGGTGATTTCTTTCTTGCCTTTTGCTTTCTCTCTCTTAAATTCTAGCTTTAAAAAAAAAAAAAAAAATTCTCAGACATGCAACTGAATCCTTTTTCTAAAAAGATTTGTCAAGATAATTTGATTTTCCTAATTACTGTAGAAGGTAATAAACTGTTTAGCACTTTGATCATGAGGGAAATTTAGAAGCTTATTACCAAAATATAAGGATTCATCTTTCCCTCCATGATTTACAGATTCATAAAATGATGGCCATGTTTGAAAAAATATTTATATAGTCAATGCTTTCTTAAAATCATAAACCTTTTCACTAGACTTGCATTAGTTAGCTGAGGATTTTTGTTAATTGCTTCCTTCTCGTTATAAAATTAAGATGATTTGTCTAATTTGTTTAAGTAATAGGATTATATTTCATGACACCAAAAAGACTTGCTTTTGAGATTACCTGTTATTGAGATAATCCAATATCTTGGAACTTTGGCTACGAGAATTCTAAACATAAAATATAATTCTAAAAGAATTCTTGTTTGTAATATTTATTTCAGAAAGAAAGGGAATGATCGTGATGTTATTCATACTCTTCTTAAGACTACATTGCCAGTGCCATAAAATATATTGATATCATCTTAATTCCTTACTATTATTATTAGTATTGAAAGGTTTTCACACTGTAAGTATTTGAATATATTATCCATTATATTATCATTACTCTTTTGCAGAGCTTCTTTTTGTTGTTGTTGTTTTTTTGGGGTTTTTTTTTTTTTTTTTTTTTTTACTTCCTTGCTCGAGTCTGTCATTGGCATAATATACTGCCACCTAGATCACCAGTGCAAGGAAAATAATTAATAGGTGAAAAATTACAAAAAATACACATGACATATTTATATATAAAATGAATCCCATTGCTTATTGCTACAATTAAATAAAAGGACATAAATGGCGATTCTTAATATATTTTTTTAATTCAAATATTGAATTACTTTCATCCTTTAAGCAGATCTTTCTTTTTGGTTGTCTTTGTATTCATTACTATATCCCCCCCCTTATCTTTGATAAAATTACCACTCAAAACTGTGATGCTGTGTCACAAGCCAATCGCTTCTCTATCACTATTCCCTTGGCAAATTTTCAGACAAGTTTTATTCTTTAGTTCCACCAGTTCAGACCTGTACAAATAGGATATGCCAGACCACTTCCACAGATTTGAATCCCCCTCGTTTCCTCCACATTCCAAGTGTAAAAATAAAAGTTCCACTAGGATAGCTGTTTCCTAAGAACAGCTACTTTGTGGAACAGACTCCCAATGTAGGTGCTTCTTTAATCACAATAATGTTAACCTCATCAAATCAAGGGGGCAATCATTATCTATCCTCCTTATCCTCATAATCTTCACTTCCTTCTACATTCCTCTGACATTCATATCACACACCTCCTTCATCATTACCATTTTAACATTATACCTCTTCCCTGCGTGACTCTCAAGCATTGTATTTAGTGAATTACCATATAAAAAAAAAAATCACCCATTTTCACAATAACGGAAACTTTCCGTGCTGTTGGTAATAAAATAAACACCAGTATAAAATAAACACTTTCAACACGGTTTACATGCACACCCACCTATTAAAATCTATATACTTTTTTTCTGGGTGAATAAACACGTATATTGAAATTTTATTCTTGTTTCATATTTTTTTTAATATTTGTTTTTGTTGATTAAAAATTCCTGTTTGTTTTTAAGTTGTTTCAATAGTAGTAGTAGTAGTAGTAGGTGGTGGAGGAGTGGTTACATTTGTGATTTACCTTCTTTACTACATAAGCATTTTAAAAGTTAAAGTTTTCATTGGATGGATTTATTTTTGAATGTTTATGAAATACAAGATCTAAGCCTGGACAATGTATACATAAACTCTTTATCTTACTTTCCACAAATCTATCAATCCACCCACTAGTGCCCCTTTCTTAATCTGTAAAATTTATTTCTCTTCTTCCCTCCTCATCCCCACTAGTTTGTTTGTCTCTGTCTCTCACTCCTACCCCATTCTCCTCAGTCATATCAAGTTTTTTCTTCCATCTTTGAACCCACTACCTAATTACTGCTGTGGTTCTAATCATCCTATCCATATTTATAAACTTGGGTAATCAATCCTTTCAAATTATCTCTGTCGAGTGCACACTGTAATCTGTTTGTATCATTAACCCAGATTTTTCACTAGGAATGTTTTCGCATTGAAATCTTCCAAAAACTTGCAATACCGAATCCTTATTCTTGCATAAATTAATGCCTACATAACTTTTATTTATTATTGGGAAATTAGGGAAAAAATAAATTCCCAAAATTATTTCCCTTAACTGTCCAGAACTGTAAACACTTCTTTCCTGCAACTAAAAGGTAATTTTATAAAAAAAAAAAAAAAAAAAAATGCCAATCTTATTGGCTATGCTTCTATATGAATAATATATTTGGTAGGTAACAGGTTTTAGATAATGAAAAAGATTACAAATAATTTTTTTTTCTAAAATTTCATCTTAAAATGTTGACACTTTTTGCATAAACTTTATTCTTTTCTTTTCCTGAAACGAACTTAAAAATTTGCATTTTCTTGCAGGATATTCGTGAAAAGAATCGAGGTGATGCTTTTTTTAATCACTTGTCCGGTATCAGTGAATCCATTTCGGCTCTTGGATGGGTTGGCTCTGTAAGTATTTATCATAGTTTTATTGAGTTTTTTTTTTTAAATAAATCTTTTGTTAAATCTCTATATCACTTGGATTATCAGTAAAATCTGTGTCTGGGTTGAGGCAAATGATGTACTACTCACAAATTCTGATGATGATATTTGGAAAGTTAATATCAGTTGTCATTATTCCAAAAAGTGTTTTTATGAATACACTCAAGAATTCTTTTGTTCTAAAATGACTTCATTATTTTTTTTTTCCACCCCAGAACAAACCATTCCCATTCATTAAGGAAATGGCTGATTCTGCTCTTTTCTACACTAACCGTGTCCTGAAGGATTTCAAGGAAAAGTAAGTATCAAAGACAAAAGATTTCTAAACTTTGAATTTTACGATGTCAACAGATTAAGAAATAATAAAAAATAGACTACCTAGGGTGATAGTGCTTTAGTCCTCATCAAAGTACTTCTTTGAGACCTTGGACATATCCCAGCATACCTTTCACAAAGCAGTCTGCAAAGCTCTTTTTTAGTTTCCCCATCAGCCTCCTCATTTTTTTTTTCTCTGGGGCATTATTCCAGTGGTGCATCCCCACCACACACACACACACACACCATTGCCCAAAAGGTTGTAGAGAACCAAATTAACACGATAGTGAGGGTAATGACAGACTTGGCTGCTGCAACAAATTACCAAAAAGAACTGTGCACAAGCTATAAAGATTCTACTCATTCTGTCATTCTGATTACAAAAGTTACAATACACAATGCTCACTCACTTCTGACAATGTAACTCCATAGAATGTCTGTTCACAAATGTGTAATAAGGTCCCTTTTGATTGGTTATCAAAGCTGCACAACTGATTCTCCAGTATACATTCCTGACAATTCTTGTACATTTCTCAGAGTAATACAAAGTATTATAAAAAATTGCTAAAGTAAATTCTTTTATATAATAAAATCTGATTTCGTTTATTACCACAAAGAAAACTGACTATATAGTCACATGATCTATATAGATGTCAGTATATGAGAAAATCACTAATAAAAGACACTGTACTTATTGTAATAATATCAGTTTTGGCAGCACTTCATCAACATATAATGTCGACATCTTTTATTAGTTTTGAGTTCTTCCTTTATTTGAAATTTTGGTTCAAGATTAAGAGATTGAACAATATGAATGGATGGGCCACTCTGACACTTATATTTCTCTTGACACTGTGGCTGACTACTATGGCTCAACAGTTGTCTTTGACCATAATAAATACATATAATCGCAACTAAGTTTAATTCACATGACTTGATCATGTACTTGGCTTTCATTAGACCATGTGTTATATTACACTGACATTGAACTTCTGAAGTCATTCTATACTGACATCACATTTATTCAAAAGGAGAAAAAGCTTGACATTCTTATAATCATTTATCAAAACAGTAAGAACTCTTTTCCTTTTTTTTTTTTGCCTTATATAACTTTCAGTAATTACTTTCTAACAGAATTCTATCATGACAGGTATGCACAGCTTCAGATCCCTACTTAAAAAATCCTTTGTAAATATATCCAAAGGAATTTATGAAGCTATAAATTTAATCAAATAAATAAAAATATACGTAACAAGGATTTAGGTCTGTGAAAGTCAATCTTTAAAAAGACTTCTTTTTTTTTCTTTTTCTTTTCTTTTTTTTTCTTTTTCTTTTTTTTTTTTTTTTTTTTTTTTTTTTTCTTTTTTTTTTTCTTTTTTTTTTTTTTTTCTTTTCTTTTTTCTTTTTCTTTTCTTTTCTTTTCTTTTTTTTTTTTTTCTTTTCTTTTTTCTTTTTCTTTTCTTTTCTTTTCTTTTTTTCTTTTTTCTTTTCTTTTTTTCTTTTCTTTTTTTCTTTCTTTTCTTTTTTCTTTTTTTCTTTTTTCTTTTCTTTTTCTTTTTTCTTTTTCTTTTCTTTTTTTCTCTTTTTTTGTTCTTTTCTTTTTCTTTTTCCTTTTCTTTTTCCTTTTCCTTTTCTTTTTCTTTTCTTTTTTTTCTTTTTTCTTTTTTTTCTAAGCATTTCACCCCAAGCAAGGCAGGAGTGCCACTAGCATGCAAGGGGTTACAGAGAGTGAGAGCAACAATAAAGAGAGATGTTTGAGGAAAGGACGTGGATTGGGATCAAGGCATCAGAAGATATCAATTGACATTACATTTGAATATTTAAAGATTATAGCTATCAGGGAAGCAAGTAGGAGGAAGGGAGTTCCACCATCAGGAAATGTGGAAGAAGAAGCTGTGGGAATAGAAGAGGAAGCTACATTTAACTGTTTTAACATTGAAAGGGTGGGATCAAGATACCAACCTAGTAGCATGTTTAAATTCATGCTGTTGGGGTATCTATGAAAGTAGCTTGTCAGAACAATTGCCATGAAAATATTTGTAGAAAAGACAGAGGGAAGCCACAGCATGTCTGTGAGAAAGTGACTGTAGGTAAGACACCAGATCAATATTATTGAATATAAGAAAAGGCTGTATTCAAGAAGTTTGTAACTTTTAATACAACAATTCTATAAGAAAGATACTCAGAATGGTAATCTTTAAATAGAAGTGTACAATTCTTTTAGATTTGACAGTTGCTCTACTTAATATGGTATTTGAACTTTGAACTCTGATACTTGAAAGATTTTAGGAAGATTGAAGAATCTGCAGTTCTTTTAGTGATGGTAAATGAGAATCTGCTTTTAAGAATGACTTAGGAGTTTATTTTTGGACAGCCAATTTGTATACTATATTATCAGGGAACAATTATTTGTTGACAGGCTGACAATACCATTGGTTACTACATGTGTTCATGCCTGTTAACATGCTTTGGATTAATATTTGATTAACTGTAAGTTTGGGGTTTAGAGGGGACAGTCAAATAGGAATGGCAAGCAAGTCAGATGGAGGGGAGTGCTTTTAACAGGAACAAAAAGGGAGATAGATGCCTGTTTTTTCTTAGAATCCACAAAAAATATACTGCTTTTTTTCTACCTTCATCTTTTCTTCAGGGTAGCATATGTCCTCTGTCACTCTTCTTGCCTAAATAAGCCTCTCGCCTTACCACCATATTCTCTTTTCTTTCAATTCCTTACTCTTTTTTTTTTCTAAGATGTTGGTGTATATTTTAAGTTTAAAAGGGTTTAAAAAAAGAAAAGAGAAACAAAGATAATTTTTCTAAGGAAACAGGAACCAAAATTTATTTACTTATTTTGAATATATGTTGTTGGCATGTGTTGAAAGTAAAGAACAGGAGGAAAAACTGTCAAGGTTTTTTTTTTCTTCTTTTAATGAAGTATTTTTTATGTCATGAAAAAGAACAACTTCAGATCAACCAAATGATGATTTTTGTTGTTTTTTTGTTTATAATTAAGTTGATTCAATAATAAAAAAAAAACTACTTACCAGTAAGGTTCTTGGTATTGTCTGGGCACAATGAAGACAATAAGATGAACATTAAAATAAAGACTTGTCATATTGTCTTATTTAACAGATCATTTGATGAAACTTTCAATAAAACTGAAGTTAGGATTACAAGAAAGAAATGGAGAATCTATTTTGCTCAATAATTGAGCCAAATATTGTTTTCAAATTATGTCTCCTCAAAGAAATAATAAGGATGATCTTTGCTTAATTGTTCACTTTTGGCAATATTTCAAGTTGTTAAAGTGTAAAAAGAAAGTCTACTTCCAAGAAAATGGACCAACAAGTTCTCAGACTTTCAAAATACAGAACAAAGTATCAATCCATTTATTTTGCTTTAGATTTAAAAAATGAACTGGAAGAGAATTTGTGAATTTAAAAATTCTGAGAATATTGCGACTGAACTTTTTGGAAGTGCCAGAACTCGGTATGAGAGGGGAAATGAGTTAGTTTTGATACATGACATTCCTTACTTCAGGCCAAGTCATAGGGCAACTGAAGAAGCCCTATTTGAAATGTCTGGAAGCAAAGATTCTTATTTTTGGTTTGGGTTTGTGGTAGTTTGCTGCTGTAGTCAACTTAAGAAATTCAGAGGTAAAAAAAAAGATTAAAAGCATTTTTGTCAGAAATATACTTTACTGAAGTACATAAAACAAAATTACTCTTAAAAATTTGCTTTAAGAGTTAGGCTTAACGTTTTCTTGTTTACAATGTCAGATTGAATTTATGGAATTATATGACCTTTTTATATAATGACATTCTTGATAAATGATTTGTCATTCATTTTGTAGTATAAAATGTTATATTTTCTTGTATTTTTTGTTTTTTAATAGTAAGTTAATCTAAAATTCAAAAAAAAATTTTTAAATACCTTTTAAGAAGAAAAACAAATTACTCATAAAAAATTAAATTTTTTCAGTAATATTTTTGTTATGAATAACAATACTATAGAGAAAAATATTAATTTTGTAACAAATAATAGCATTTTTAAACAAATTTCACAGTGGAAAACAGTTTAAGAAAAGGTTTTGGAAGAAAAGCTGTTAAAAATTAAACATAACATAACTTTATTAAAATTGACTTTTGGGGGAAATACTTTAACATTTCTAATAAAATGAGAAAAAATAAGATTAATGAATTATTTATTTAAATAAAGTAAAATTAAAATGTTACATTTCAGTCTAAAGATGGTAAAAATTCAACATTCTTTTTTCATGTTTGAAATACAGATTACATAAAAATAAAATTGTTCATTAGTGCATTTGTTTTATGAATAAAAATTTTGTAGAGAAGAATATTGCATTGACTTTAAGTGAAAAATGTTAAATTAACTTCCAATTAACAAAATCAAATTTACTAAATGACATTCTTTTGTTATTAGTGAATTTCAAACAAATCAAGTTTGTTTTTACAATGAAAGCATAAAAAACCTCAAAAATAATAAAAAAAACCTCAAACATAAAATAAGTCCAAAGGAAATAAATAAATTTTATACTTACTTTAAATAAGTTATTTCAAATGTAAAAAGCAAACATTTCTTAAGGCAACTACAGCAGTGAACTACCACAAATCAAAACTAAAAATTGTTGAACTATTATTGCACTATTACTTGGCCTGAAGTAAAGAACACCAGAATCTGGTACCACACACACACACACACACACACACACACACACACAGAGTTTTATTTTTATGTTATTAAAAATTGCAGTTAATTATTGGATACAAGTTGCTTTAATTGTACCAAATAAATGATTGTATTATTTTTTTTTTTTTTTTTTTTTTTTTCTTAAGGGATCAAACACATGTTGATTGGACCAAAGCATGGATTGGAACCCTTGGTGATTTGCGTGATTATACCAAGCAGTACCATACAACAGGAGTTTCCTGGAACCCACAGGTGAGTAATTTAAGTGCAGAGTTTTGTTTTTTCTTAATATTAACCTGGAAAGAACACACTAAGAAATCTTATTTTTGTTATGTAGACCCTATGTGTTGAGCTCAAAATGTTTAAATCAGAAACCAAGAAAATATTCAAAGGTAGATAAATAAGTTATTAACTGAATTTTGACCTGAAGTTTTCACTGTATTTTTATCTGATTGGCAACTGAAATAAGCACATTGATTAATAAATATTTATGCAAAACGAATTCTCTTTTTTATCAGTAAGTTGCAAAATTTATTTGTGTGTGTGTACACACACACACACACACACACACACACACACACACACACTTGAGTTGATTAAAGAATTTGGTCCAAGAGGAAAATAACAAGAAAAGACCTTCAACATCACAGACACACACATTTTTATCCCCCTCACCTTTTAAGTTCTTAAAAATGTCTCTTTTTAAAATGACTACAAAGAACAAATGGAATATATGAAAACAGCTGCTGATTTATTTTATATTTAATTTTTTTGGTGTCTGGGAGGGGGAATTTCCTCTTTTTTTTTTTTTTTTTTTTTTTTTCTTAATGTCTACATTGACAATAGTTTCTGTTCAATTCTGTTGAAAGTGTCTGATCAAATTGAACTCTTAAATTCTGCTGGATTTGTTCACTGCCTTTTGAATAGTTGCAAAGGTTCAGTGAACATCTTTAAGTGAACAACACTGACTCACCCTAGAATATAACAGGTATAAAATATGTTGCCCACTTAGTCAGCCTCACTCAGGTGTTGAAAAATAAATATATATATATATATATACACACACACTGATTTTTTTTTTCTTCTCTTTAAAGAACTTCTGTTGTGTTTGTGTGTGTGAGATATATAATACGACCATATTTTACAACAGGAACAAACTGATCTGAATCACAAGCACTGAATCTGGTTTTAGCCTGATAAAGATAAAAATTTATCAAGAAGTATGATAATGATAGTGTTTTCTTTGATGTCTTATAATCATTTAAAATTATCTAAAAAGTGTACTTTTTTATGACTCTTTGACTTGGGAGTTATATTTTATTAACAAGAAAAAAAAAAAAAATTATCACCTGTTGTAAGATTGTTTTTTCCCCCCTTAATGAAACTGTCTTATTTACTGATCCACTGGTTTTTCATACTGAAAAAAGAAATTGTAATAAATTGGTTTTATTTGTATTCTTAGCAAGGTAACTTGGTATTGCCTATAATCAAATAGTTGTTGATTTTCTCCCGTAAAGGTTGACAGCCTTTGTTTTCACCCTGCTGAATATAGCTTAGATGTTTGCGTGATTAACAAATATTTTTACACATTGTTCTTCCTCAATGATAATAATGAACTTAGAAATTTAACTTGATTATTCATTTATTTTCTTTACTTCTTAGCCAATAAAAATACCAATCAACTTCTCTTCCACTGACCCATGATCAGTAAATAGAAACAAACATATTCAAAGATTGAAAAAGAGTACATTCATTAAACCAGTTTGAAACAGGTTTGACGGGATAGAAAATTATGCATTCATTGCTAGAAATATTTTTTGAGGTTATTAGCAATAATGTTAAATGACCTGTTAATTGCATGCAAATGACATTTTTCATATTATTTATATATATATATATATATATATATATATAAAATGAGAGTGTCTTGTTATACAGCTAATCTAAGATTCACAATAGTTAATGAAAAAAAGCACAAAAAAGGGAGATAATTATAGATCTGTTGGTGTACAGGGAGGCATGGTGGAGTAACAGATAGCAGATTGGATTGAGGAATCAGAGAGCCGGGTTCAAATTCCAGTTGAATCCATTACATTCATTTACGTGCTAATACCCTTGGGAAAGGTATGAGTCCTCTTTTTCTCCCCACAGCTATGGGTAAAAAGCAGAACAGACTGGGTTCTATAGCCTTGGATGTCAACTGGTCTACCGCAGGAAAGAATGGCAACTTATGGGGGGGAGTTCTACCTCGTCAGTCATGTATCTTTTGATACATGATCGCCTAAGCATGTATCACGCATGACACATAACTGACTGGTGTACATATCTGATGATAATCTTTATAAATCCAACTCACCGATACTGAGACAAAAACTATATCACAGTGACAGTGGTTTTATATTTAACATATAAACACTAAAGGCAATGACACTTGTGTCAAAAATGTCTTGTATGTCAAGTCAGTTGTCTGAGTAAAGAAAAAAACCAAACAAATGTATTTACTGAAAAATGTATCTCATTAAAAACAGTAATGATTGTATTCGCAATGTATGTGTTAAAGAGCTAGGACTTAATCTTGTCAAAATTCATATCTGTTCCTGATACCAAGCAGTCAGCATATTTCAATCGTCCTTATATATTTAAGGACAAAATAAAATCTTTTTACAAAAATATGTTTGAAGAATTAAAATAATGACTTGAAATTTCCTACTTTATATGAAATATTCCATCTGAAAAACTTTTCTTTTCTTTTTTTTTAAATTTAACCTCAAAATAAATGTGCCTGTAGACAAATATAAATGTTGTTATTGTGTGTGTGTGTGAGAGAGAGAGAGAGAAAATGCTTAATAGTCAACTTTATATAGTAAATAACCCATTTTTCTTCATGTGCTTTGTTCTAAAGAAATCATTTTAATTTTATATTATTTTAAGAGAAGACTGAGTAATCTAGCATCTCTATATATGGATAAAAAAGGTAGGGTGCTGTTGGTGGTCAGCAAAAGTGATACAAGGGACACGTCAGGACAATCCTTGAAGACCTTAGTGTCTTCCCTAGCCAATTAGAAAAGCAGATCTTCCTCTTCTAGAGAATTTTTTTTTTTTTGTTAAGGATATTAATCACTATTAATATTTACAGATTTCATTATTGTTTCAATGGTTATTGATAAAATCTTCAGAATAGGATTTGCAATATCAAACTTTGTTGATTTGTTTGCTTTAAAATAGAACATTTTAAGTTTTTAAAATGGCTTCTTTCTTTTTTTTTCTTTTTCAAAATACATTTTTAAGAACCTGATGATTCTGAAGGCTTAGCCTGTATTAAAAGAATGTATTAAATCAAAAGCTCTAGGAATGGCCTGCCAGGGAAAATAGAACTGGAAAATATTTGTCAGTTATGTCTAAAAGCTCCATTCATTATGTAGACGTGAAGAAAGGTCATTACCTACCATAATTGCTTTTTTTTTTCTTGTAGTTAATCTTTTTTTTTTTTTTTCTTTTTTGTAGTTGTTGTTTTTTTTTGTTAATGAGGCTCACTACACTTCCAAAAACATAATTTGTAAGAAGTGTATATTTGGAACTCTTTGGAAGAAACTTGCTACTCGTAGCTTGTGAGATGAACATGTGAGTCATAGCTCAATGTTATGCACCTAAAAATCAATAAAAAAAAAAAAAACAATTTGGTTGAATCCATTCTCTATAATCTATAACAGATTCTTAACAAATGAACTTTTGGAATTTGATTCTTAAGTATACACACACACACACACACACACACACACACACACACACACACACACACACACACACACACACACACACAAAAAAAAAAAAAAAAAATTGTACAGTTTGGCTTACCTTGATAAATGTGTAGTAAGATGCCAAATTATTAGTGTATTATTTCATTAATCTACTAACAAATACCAATCACCTACATTAGTCAAGTTTGCATCTAATTAGGCTAATCTGTAATTAATGAAACTAATTACAGGTAATCTCTTCTATAAACTGATGAAGGTTGATGCCCTTGACCAAGATTAGTTAGTGTACTGTTCTTGTGACTTGTATTGGTGGTTTTTCCTTTCTTTAAACTATTTTGACAATATCTTTCATCTTTATTCAACATGAGAACAACATAGGAACTTTTCTGCTAAAATGGTTTTCCTTCTTTAGGATGATTTTGTTTTTTTCTTGCTCTGTTTGCAATTTGTGTTATTACCACTTCTAGGTACTTTCCTAGCATCTTTGCAAGATAATTTTTCAGCTTTTAATTCAAATGTTTAATAAACTAACAAAATAATACCAATAGTACATGCATATCTGCTTTTCAATTTATCTACCATGTATCATTCCATTGCAAAAATTGTACTTTGTAAGAATTCAGTACAGTACCACTTTATTCACCATTTTCAATAAACCCACAGTCACAGAAGTAACACCATTTTTGAGTTTTACTCAAGAAATGGTTGTAAAGTGAGAGATTAGTGATGCTGGCAATTCTGATATGTCAAACAGAAATCATAAACAGCTTCCTTTTTAACAAATATTGTAAAATTTCTTTACCTAATAAGAACAGAAAAGAAAAGATTACTAACATCTATAATAATAAATCTTCTATCATTTAGATAATTTTTATTACAGTATATTGTTATAATTGTTGTATTATTATTATTATTAATCTCTTATTGTATTTAATTCATAGATAAAAGTATTTATATGTATAGGAAAAAATAGTACATTTATAGATCATTGTTATCATGGTTTCAGTCATCTGGTGGGGTGGGGAAGGTTCTTGGAACATATCTCCTGATGATGAATAGGGGGAGGAACAACTGTATTACTCATTGCAAATTTTTCAATCTGACCTAACAATATTTTCATGGTTGAACATAATTTAGGCATCTCTTGTTAAGAAATTCTCTTAGTATTTGAAAAACATGTCACTAGATACCTTTGTAATTCTAATCGCATTTTATTCCTTATCAAGATCAAATATGAATCATGTGTGGACATTGTGATATTTTATTTTCTAACACAGAATTCTCTAAAAAGTAATTACCAACCTTTCTCTTTTCAGATCTTTTACAAAATGTTTGATTCACTGCTAGAGACTAAAAGAATTGATTAAATACAAAAATGCCTCTTTTTTGATTCTTCAAAGAAAAAAAATTCTTTTTTTGGTCTGCATTGTCATTTCTATAAAAATTATCAGTTATTATATGAACAATAATTTAAGATTCTTTTGAAAACAAGATTTTAAAATATATGCTCAAGATTTAATAAACACCAATGCATGCTTTTTATTCCAATGTTGTTTCTCGGGAAGAAAAGGCTCCATTTGCAAATTACAATTGACATTGTAATAATTCCATAACTTTTTTTTTTTTTTTACTTTCGGAATATGTTTTATCGATATAAGTATAAAAATTCAGGCATTAAATCAAATGGAGAAACTAATTTTGTTTCTTTCTTTCATATGGTGTATACACAAATTTTTTTTTTTTTTTTCTTCAATTCTTCATTATTATTTTTTTTTTATTGGGAGACAACACATTGATATATTTCTTAAAAGAAAGAGATCTTGCTCCCTTCATACTTTTGTTTTGACCCTTAAGCTAAAATATTTAGTCTTTGCTTCTTGCTTTTTATCTTTTTCCAACTTTATATCCCCCTCTTCTCAATCTGTTGTCTCAACTCATTTTTACTGTACTAAAGTTGTCAGTTTTAAAGTCTTGGTTGCTTTTCATGCTGTTTTAGTTATTTCATAAGCTTTGTCTTCAATATAACTAAAGAACTCTATAGATAATCCCCCAAAGCTATACACATATTTTTTCATAATTACAATTCTAAGAAGTGAAGCTCAAGACAAATCCCAAAGAATTAAAACAGAAAGAGGAACCACTTTGAAGTGACATCAAATTACTGTTATTTGAGTTGAAATTTCTGGCTTCCATGAAACTCTCTCTTATGTATTTATCTTGTTCCTCACTTTTTCTATTATCATGATTATAATTTCTTTCTTCTAATAATCTCTTTGGTATTTTTTTCTCTCTTCAATGTTTAGTATAGTTCAACTGATAAAGAGGGGGATACTTGGATCTATTGTAGATTTTACAAGTATCATTAAACTTTGTTGTCTTTTTTTTTTAAATAAAATCAGTCTTTTAAGCTTTTACTTAAATTTGGAGAAAAATAACATATATGATCATAAATTCTAAAAAGAAAGCTTGAAATTCATCAAAATAATTTTTAGAAATAGCATAAAAATTAACATGTTAGTTTTTGACTTTTAAACACAATTTTAATACTTAAAAAAATGTTTTAATTAAACCAGCATGCTTTGTTGATTTTTAGCACTTTGTTGGAAAATTTTGTTTGGAAATATCCCATTTGGGAGAGCATGATTTTCTGGTGTTGATTTTAATTTTATATCATCACAATACCTATGAAAACCTTTCAAAATTATGCAATTAATAACCAGTACATTCAAATACTTGTAAAATATAGATAACCAAATTCATTGTTTTTGGTTCTCTGCACATCAATAACTTTATTTTTCAATTTATAAAAAAGATAATTTTGGCTCATAATCTCAGACACACCTCTAATATGCACTTTAGACAACTAACAAAAATACAGCAATGTCTTTATAAAATGGATGTTTTTAATTCTGAAGGATTTATTTTCTTAACAAATATTTATCAAAGAGTGTACAAAGTGCAATGGGTAAATTGTCACCATTTTATATTTTAATTTTGCACATGCGCATTGTTTTCTTTTATTGACTGCACATTAGAGTAGGGTCAGTTGGGTACCATCTGTGAGGAAAAGAGCACCATGACACTAAACACTCTGCCAAATATCTGGAAACGGCATGATGTACTGATTGGCATTCAAACCAGAAGCTCAAATACAAACATTTGAGAATGTTTGGGTGTCAATCTGAGGACAGTGCAGAGGATTCGAAAAGAGTTGGATGAGTCTAATGGTGATTACAAAGGTATGGCAGCTCAGAAAACTCACTCTGAACGTTCTGATAAGAAAATAACTCCAAAATTTGTTGGTGAGGACCTCAGACTGAACACAGAGGCCTACATGAAGTGCCTTGAGGAGGTAGTGTTGCCATGGATTAAGAGGGTGGCTGCTGGAAGACCCTATGTCTGGCCACAGGACTCTGCACCATGCCACACAAGCAAGAAAACCCAGTCATGGCTGTCAGACAATTTCTGCGGCCACATCACCCCATACATCTAGCCACCTAACACCCCAGACTGCAATACACAATGTGTGGGGGTGCAGTTGATTGAGATACCAACAAAACTTCTTGTAACACCAAAGATGACTGAAGGCAAAGATTATGGCAGCATTCACTAACCATTCACAAAGAGATCATACAGAAGATTTGCAGGAGATTCCAAACTCGTCTGGAGGCCATGGTTGAAGCCAATGGCAATTTTATTGAATAAATTTACTCTTTAGAATTTCAAGATATTTTTGTGTACTTTTGGTAAATATATCTGTTAAAATGAGATGTTACTGTTTTCATTTTTGCATAATTTAGATGACAATTTATCCATCACACCTTGTAGTTTATTAACCCATGCCAAGTAAATACTCCAGTGTTTACTTATCTTCTTGAGAAACGGCCAACAACCAGACAGTCAATATAATTGCAAAAGCCTTATAGTATATTTTTTAACTTTCAGTCAGGACAATGGGAGAGAATGAAGCCACTGATAGCTATATTTACGATTATCACCCCTTAGCACAACCATACATGCCCAACTACATTCACTAAGTATTTGACTTTTCATCTATTTTTTTTTTTTTTTTTTTTTCTTCCATTCTACCTGGGCAGGTATTTTTAACTCTTTTCTTATCATTGCATTAGGGCAGGATGACTTGGAAAGTGGGAACTCGGGTGGTTGTCTTATACTCTGCTAGTGTGCATGGCACAGTCTGCCACCGCCACCACCCCCAGGGGGTTTGAAAAGTAAAATGCCAAAGGCAGTAACTGTTCCTTTTTTATTCTACTCTGTTAACCTGTCTTGGCCAGGTGATAGAAGGTTCACTGCCAAATGGTCACAGCTGTATGTCATTGGAGATTTAGCCTACAATGAACCTACGTGTGAGCTACCTTTCAACCTGTGAGTATTTTTTTCTGTCATGAGAGTGAGTAATGACAAAAGTGTGCATCTTATTACTTCCTGGAATTCCATAGACTTTATTGTATTCATTAAATAAACCCTGTTTAATTTCAAGACATATTTGATAACATTTAAAAATGTTTCACTTAGATTTTAGAGGGATTTTAGGTGTAAGCAATTAACTTTTTGGGATAATTTTATTGCTTCCAGATTTCTATACACTATTACTAACTAATGAGTTTCTTTCTCATATGTTAGTTTCTAGTTTTCTGAATTAAATACATAAATATTTGTTTAACTCATTAACCTATATTAGTTTTTCTCGTTATTACGGTTTATTAGGCTCTCTCGTTATTACGATTTGTTAGGCTCTCTCGTTATTACGATTTATTAGGCTCTCTCGTTATTACGATTTATTAGGCTCTCTCGTTATTACGATTTATTAGGCTCTCTCGTTATTACGATTTATTAGGCTCTCTCGTTATTACGATTTATTAGGCTTCCTGGAATTCCATAGACTTTATTGTATTCATTAAATAAACACTTAAATAATATTGTTATTTAGTAGGCTTTCTTGTCATTGTTATTTATTCAACATTTGTTATCATTTAATTGCTATTTACAGTGAGGCATAAAAATTTTCATATGGTACAGTCAGTTCCATTTTAAAATAATTAATTTTGAAACATATTCTTATAGATAAAAGTTATAATTTGATCTTAGTCATTGATTACTCATTATATATTCATTATATCCATGCTAATTTTAAGCATATTGGCAAAACTCCAAGCAGGTACACCCCCCAGGCACTACCTCTCCTTTGTGAGGTGGCTGGGGTCATTACCCTGCACCCAAGGCATCTCCACAAGGGGAAGTTCTGAAGTGGCTTGAGCAATTTTTCCATGGTATTGCCATTAAACCCTCTTTAAACCTTGATCTTGTGTCACATTTGGTTCCTTCATGGGCACACTAAAAATCTAGTTACCATTATGTGGGAACTATAAGCAGGATGTATTTCTGCAGCACCCTGTGTATATATGTGTGTGTATATATATATATATATATATATATATATATATATATGTAAACTTTAAAATTTCTCTGTTTATGGCAAAAGTGCTCTCAATATAGGAGATAGTGTATTTAGTTATAAACAGTTATTGTGTGAAACTGTCAGTTATTATGCAGTGTTGATTTCAATGTCGACCCATACACATGTGTGATGTCTTCTAAAAAGTTGCAGATAGTCAGAAACCAAATGAAAGACAATATTACTTGCATTGGAACTTTGATTTAAGATGATAGCTGCATAGATTTCATGATGTCTGTGGAACTTGATGTCCCAGAGATGAAACTTGGATATTGAACAAGCATCATCTCAGTCCCAAAGCAGTTGACTGGAGAACACTAGTTCTTGCACATAGGCAATTCTTTTTAGCTCTTCAAACTGCCTACTAAATTCACTTGGATTGTATATATGGTACAATGGGAAGATGGATCATTAAAATCTTGGATGTTGGTTCCAGTATTTCCAAAAATTTTACTAAAGTCACTTTCTTTTTTTTTTTTCATTTTTCATATTTATTTGTTTCATTTTATCATGACAAGGTTTCATGGATTTTATATTTTATTCTGTACACTTATCATAGGGGGAGCCTGTTTTACTGCCATCAACATTTTTAAGTATTTTTGTTTTCTTTGTTGCTTTTCTTTTTGGAGAGGAGGTTATTTTTTAATTAAAAATTTCTTTGCTACTTTATCAATAAGACTAAAGAAATATTTCTTTGACATATTGGTCTCAGCATATTGACTTAAAGAATTAATATCTCTAGTTTGATTTCCTGCACATTTATGAAACTATAAAAACCCATCTTGAAACTATATCCTGTCTAATTGATCAAAAGTGATGAAAGGACTCTGTATTGCTTGCTTTGTTAGCTAAAAATACACTTGCAAATAATGCTTTCTACTATGTGGTTTAAAATTTTCTTTTTAGTAATCTTTTATAAACACAGCAAATATAACTTCTTTAAAATTAACATACTTTATACTCTTTATGTATCATTTTAAGCATTTAATGAGATCAAAAATCCCCAACTTCAAACCTAACCCTAATTCATGATCCATGCCTAGGCATTTTGAGGGTTTGTAGGAAAGATAATATATTATTTTTTTCTCCAAACACACACTTGGCTCCTGGTATATTAAGGATTGGAAACACTATAAGGTATATTTTTAAATAAATAATAATAATAATAATAATAATAATTTTAGTGCTATATTTGTTACAAACCTGGAAACCCTTTCCTGCTCTCAACTTCAGACTTTATCCGTTGTTAGTTTTTTCACACCCTATATTTATATGGATGGATGGGGTAGAATATATATATACACACACACACACACACACACACACACACACACACACACACACATATATATATATATATATATATATATATATATATATATATATATATATATATACTGCCACACAGCAAGAATATTTTCTTTGCTCTTAACTGTACATTGTTCTTCAACACTTTTCACTGTGTGTAACCATGAAATAAAAACAATACTTACAAGCATCCCCCACCCAGCATCCATTCTTTTTTTCTTTTTCTTAACCTCCACCTTTCCAGTGCCCAAATTGCCTATACTTCTCTTACTGTCCCAAAACACTTTTACTAATGATATTAGCTGTCTGGATGCTGTGTTTTCACAACTGCCACTCCATCCAACTTTTTACTGTTATGATCCTACCAGCACACATGTTTTATCATCAGTCCCATCATTAACAGGGTGTTGCAGTGTGGGGAGTGGGCACACTACTTCCTTTTACTTATATGTACTAATCACACACATGCCAGGTAACTAGATCCCTGTTTACTTTCATCTTTAACAGCATGCTGAGAAGAAAGGCTTAACTCTCTCTCTCTCTCTCTCATATATATATATCCCATCCTGAAAATGTTCCTTTTCTTCACTTGTACTCCAACCATTCCACCACCCAGTCCCTTTTTCAACCACTCCCATCCTACCGTTGGATAACCTTTCTTTCTTCACCTCTAGTCAACTACACCACCTACCAATGGGATTTTCTTTTGTTACTATGACCCTCCAGTTTAGTCTCTCTTTTATAATGCTATCTCTACCCCTTTTTTTTCCCTTTTTCTGAAAATAGCTCTTAAGCAGTTATGCAATATTTTTCATTGCATAATATTATGAGAATTTAAAAAAAACTTCCACAACTCCTAAGATTGAAAGAAAAATAGATCTTAATTGAAAATATGAATTTTCTTAAATTTTTATAACTAAAGGATGCATGAATTACAAGCAATTTGACTTACCGCTATATCATGTTAGAACACTGGTTCTTGTACGATCACCAAAATTATGCAATACCAAGTTCCTAGATGGGTGAAAACTTAGAAATAATAGGTGCTGTAATCTTGGATGTGTGGGTGGTGTAATGATAACAGCTTGGAAATGGGAATTAGAGAGTCAAGTTTCAATTCCAGTCAGGTTCATTATATTCACGTCATATTTAAGTATGACTCCACCTCTTCTCCCCTCCCTAGCTATGGATTAAAAGATTTGTATCAATAAAATCATTATTAAATCAAAAAAATTCTTAAGATTTAAAAATATTTTCTGGCTTTAAGTAATCTGCAGAAGGTTAATAAACCATAAAAAAACAAACCAATCGATCAATAAAGGCAATTCATAAAAATTCCACCCTTCCAAAAATCAACTTATTATAATTATATAAGTTTTCCAATAATATTGCAAACAGAACAAACTAGAAAGACTTTCTTCCTTCCCTAACCCCCCCCCCCTGTCATTGGAGCAATTCTTTGCTTCAGGATGATGATATTATCTTTGCAGGGATAGAATTTTACAAATAATGCCATCACTTTCAAAAAGAAGTGCAGGATGTATTATAGAAGTACCCAACTTCTTAAGGTTAAAACCTGGACTAGATTGTTAAAGTTTGCTGTTCATTCATTTGGGAAAATGTGAAATTAGTCAAAAACAGAAAATACAGCTGATAGGACATTTACAAATTCTGACTTTTTGTTGTATCACAATGGAGCATAGAAAAACGAAATTTTGTTGCATACTGTATCCTGCCAGTAGGCTCACTAAAGTACTTATTTAAATATCTGCTTAATTTTGCAATTATCATCAGAACCATTTGCCACTGCCTGTTGCTGAATATTAATCCTAGCTTCCTTAAAATCAGTAATTCTCATTTACCTACAATTGAACCTTGAACTAAAGACTTTGTCCTCTCAAGGCCAACACTTTCAATTTTTTTTTTTAATCAGTATCACCCCATGCAAGGCAGTAAAGCTACTAAGACACAAGGAGTTACTGGATGTGAAAGAATTAGGAACAGACATATTAATGAGCAGGAAGTAGAAAAAGTAATCAGGCAGACAGTACATAGCGATTGACATTGCATTTAAATTTTTGCAGATTAAAGTTCGCTGGAAAGCATGGAGCCGAAAGTGAGTTTCACAAGCGATAAGTGCGAGAAAAGAAACTGCCAGCATAGAACTTACAGCTACATCTAGCCAGCTTAACTGTCAATTGATGAGATCTCGATGCCAGTCTCGTACTGTGCTTAAATTCATGATGCATCGGTACTATAGCAAAGAGCTCATTTAAACAATTAGCATGAAAGTATTTATAGAAAAGGCACAAAGGCAACCTTAAGGTGGTAGGAAAGTGACTGAAGCCAAGCTGCCAAATCAGGACCAATAATATTGCTGATTCTTCTTTGGATCTTATCAAGCAGCTGTAAGTAAATAGGAGGGGCACCAGACTATATGTGGCAGCGATATTCTAAGCATAGATGTAGGTGTTAAATAATGGTTTGATTCATATCATAATGAATTGGGACAACCAGGCACAGCCATTTGGGTGCTCTTATGATACTTTATGAGAAAATAATATATTTGAAGCTGAACACTTTCTAGAATACTAGTACAGTAATCATAAAAATAACATGGGTCAGAAGTTTAGTCTAGGATCAGAGCATCTGTGCTCTGTCTAGGAACAAAGCGTCACTCTCCAGCAATTCTATTTAGGATTTGTGCTATGCACAAAAGAAATATACATATATTGCAGCAACCTTTTCCTGAGATAGTAATAAGCTCA
The DNA here is from genome assembly GCA_903632075.3 of Acanthosepion pharaonis. Taxonomy (NCBI): domain Eukaryota; kingdom Metazoa; phylum Mollusca; class Cephalopoda; order Sepiida; family Sepiidae; genus Acanthosepion; species Acanthosepion pharaonis. The sequence continues at coordinate 980,511 of CAHIKZ030004020.1, forward strand.
TGGAACTCCCTGTCCTCAGTCAGTAGTAGGATGGACCAGTTCAAGGTGGGACTGGAGAAATGATTCATATATGACTTAATCCCCCCAACCCATCAGTTGCCTAGATGTAAGTAATCCATGTCTTACTGACACAAGCTTTAGCATAGATGAATGGTACTTATAGATATGTAAGATAGATTCTGGAGAGAAAAATTGTCTCATACAACACAGTGAACCAACTTTCTTAACAGCTGACCTTGCAATAGATTCAATATAGTCTTTCCACTTCATATCCACTGAGAACATTAGCCTGAGAAGACACTTTCCTGGGGATGTGATTTTGTTTTTTATTGTTTTTTGTTTTACTCACCATTTGGTTGTACATTCAAGCACCACCTCCAAGAGTGTATTATTTTGGGTACTTATTCAAGCCACCCAGTTTAATCTCAGCCATTCACTATTAATTAGATCTCTCCCTTTCCATTTTACTCATATCTAATACTTATTACCATCATTAGACCATGAAGAGAAAACATTCCAGTTTCTTTTCTAAGCTTCTCTATAGTAACAGAAAGAAAAATCTTGTGACTTTATGCCTCATTTGTTTTATTATAGTAAGAAGATTAATCATGCTGTCAAAAATGAAAATTTAAGTTATTTTTCAGTTGAATTAGTTATGTTTTTTGTGAGTCATCTAGGATAGTTATCAATCAACTCTGTTATCACTTATAAAAAAAAAAAAGAAGAATTTTACCTTTTAAATTATTTAAGTAAAAATATTTAATAAAAACCAATACAAATAAAGGGGTTTTATTGGCAACTTGTGTACTTATTGGCATCAAGTACTACTTCCTGTTACCATAAAAAAATACCTCATTACTAAGATTGGTTGCATAACCAATAAATATATAGTCACCTTGTGTTTTATATTATAAACCAGGCAATGATATGAAGCTACCTGTAAAAGTTCATTGTTACATCATCTCCTGTATTAAGATTACTATATTAATCTTTTATGTTAGGATTTGTATTTTTATTATTTTGAAGTGAGTGCAAGCTTTATCATTATTTATTAATATCTGCCAAATAACTATAAAAGAGTAATATAAGAACAAGACTGTCCTTCAATTACAATATTTAGTGCTCCTTAAAAAAAAAAACACATTATCAAATTCCAAATGTGATACAAAGATGTGAATGTGATATTCCATAAAAATAATTATTCTTGTTTTAATCCAGTGTTTTGCTTTCCCTGATACAGACCAACAAAATGAACCCACAAACATGTGTCCCTTTATTTTTTCTTTTCCCGTGCCCATCTACAAATCTATCTGTTCAAACTGAACAGTTACAAAAGTCAGTATAATTTATCACTGCAGGTGATTTTACTTTAATGCCCACCTGTAAAATATTGAGAATTGTAGGATTTTATTTTCTGTCTCTCATTCACCAGAAAGTGCAAATTAAATGATGTTAGAATCATAATTTTTACAAAATGAATTGTAAATAAACTAATAAAAGTGACAGTTAAAGAAGATATGAGAAAAGCAAATTTAAAGTTGACTTCTCTAGATTTTTTATTGTTTCATATACTTATTAAATTTTCAGATGTTTTGAGATATGCTTAAAAAAAAAAATATTTAATAATTTTGTACTTGCACAGCCAAAAAAGAAAATGGTTAGTTATCATGTTGGGTTTGCTGCAGAAATTGGTGGAACCAGTTGCAATCCAGCGTTGCTATTATTGATTTTGTTATCAATACAATTTTTATTTATACTAAATGTTGGGGTTTTAACAGTTGAACTCCTGAAGATGTCAGTAATCTGTGTAGTCAAGGGAGTATTAAGTTTGAAATTTGTTGGTTTAGGATTTGTTCAAATAAACATTGTGAGTCTTATCTATGGCAATATGTATAGAAGTACATTGTTTGCTTTCAGATTTACCAAATGTGACTGTTTTTGCTTACTATATAAACTTTAAATTGAAAGCAAAATGTCAGTTGATGGTATCTGTCCTTGTAAATTCTACTGTGCCACAGGACCCCAGTATGTCTCTGCTCTCTTGTTGTTCCTACTTAGCACACACACACATATATATATATATATATACACACACATACATCTATCCAACCAAATATATATATATATAAAAACCCATAATAGACTCATGTCTATTGCTGAAAGATCTTTTATGAATTCAATATCTGGCAAGAGCAGTGGATTTATAAATTTGTTCTTGATGATGAGAAAAAAATATTATCTAGATTATAATGTAGGTTCTAATTAAAATTGTTGTTATTGTAGTTGATAATATAACTGCAGCACCAATTTTTTTTTTTAATTCATTTCCTTCATGATTTACAAGAATATATTGAAAATAAGAAAAATAAAATCTGGAATTTTGGAGTCTTTCTACGAATCCTAACGTAAATGTATTTACGTGTATATCTTTAAAATGAAACAGTCGTCCCTCTGGGGTGAGCGTCTTTGTAATGTAGTTAAAGGCAAAATATAACTTTAACCTTTAACACTGTATTATTCAAGTATTCATTCTCTTTCCACTGTATACAACTGTCTCTCAACTGTAGTAGCCTAGTTGCAGATTTCAGTTGTGGTTGTTTCAGCTGTTGACATAGACGGATATGAAAACACAACCATGAATTTTACACATATAATTCAGCAATTAGACTTGCCTGCAATGGCAGGGGTGTGCTAAAACTTAAAATGTCTTGTAATCATATTGTTGAGACAAAATAAAAAAGGGAATTAAGTCTTTTTGTTCTTACTATGCTAATAGATAATCACATCTATGGAACAATCAAATAATCATGTTAGAAATTTTTTTTAAAAGATGTCTCTTTTTTTGTAATTTGTTTATAATTTCAGAAAAAAAAAAGATTTATTATTGAATACTTTCAGAATCTCTTAGTGATTTCTATTCTGTTGGTCATTAAGATTTTTTTTACAGTGCTGTTCAATAAAAGTGACTCAACATATCCTTTAAATTTAGCTCAACTTTCGTTTCATCGGAGAAGAGAACATTCTTCCAGTCTTCTACAGTGAAATTTTTGTAATAGTGAGCCCATTCAAGTCTCTTGGCTTTGTTGGCTTTGCTTATTGGCGGCTTAAATCTTCGTGTACAAGATTTGTAGCCTTGTTCTGACGGACTGTTGAAGAGGCAAGACTAACACCTTGCTCTTTGCTTAGAGTGGCTGCAATTTCTTGGCTATTTATAGTCCTATTCTTCGTAGCTTCTCTCCTGATTACCCTGCCAGTTCTATCATCAATCTTTTTCTTTCGTCCCTTTGTTTCCTTCCTTGGAGCAGGAGTGGCATCATTATGTGCCCTAAGCACTCGAGACAGTTGATTGCGAGGTTATAGCAATTTCTGCAATTTCTCTCATAGACTTGCCTGCTTTTGAGAGGGCAATAATAGATGCCTTAAGTGGTTCTGATGTGTGTTTGTACCCTTTCATCTGGTTAGTGACTTTAGTGGCTATTTCAAGCTGTTTTTATACTGTATGAAGCTTTCTGGAACACTCTAGATTTAATTTAAGCTGTTCTAGAATTATCTAGAATATTGTTCTGAGTGTATTGTAAAATGGTTTTCAATATTTTGTCAAAAGTTCTCTAAATTTACCAGTTTAATCATTAGAATGCAATATCTGAGTCACTTTTTTTTGCACAGAGTTTTTTCCTGAATTGCATTTATATCCAAATTTATAATTATCATAAACTTTTTTCCTAGGTGGTTGGGAAGGAGTCTTTATATTAGTAAGATTAAAAATTATTTTAACCCCAAAAACAATACACAAAATATATTTTTAGTAAAAAAAAAATCAGGTGAGTCATTTTTATTGAACAGCACTGTATCTTTGATTTGCTTAGATAATCTATAAGTATCAATCTCTGCTATTGTCTTGTTGTTGGGTCTGTGATTCCTTTCATGTATTTAAGGACAAAAAATGCTTAGGACAAAAAATTGAAGTCTCTTCTTCTGAACCTCTATTTCATATTTCAAGTATTACAAAGGATAAAAGATTAATTCAAATAAACCAATGAATAGACTTTATCACTGTGCAAGATTAAATCTGATATCACTTTCTTAAAAAAAAGAAATAAAGATAGTAATTTATCTTGCTTGATCAAAAGGCCAGAAGAGAATGCAAACAATTTTTGCTTTTATTTAAAACACACAAAAAAAAAAAAAAAAAAAAGAAAATTGAAAATCACCCAAGTAAATAAGGTAAAAAAATTTTTTATCTTTCAGCTGTGTGCCACATTTGTCAAAAGCCAATGTCGGGCACCATTTTCAGCCTCACTTATCTGCTTATTTCTTTTGGGATTTTCTGAGAACCATAAGATCAATCTTTTCTTTTTTTTTTTTTTTTTTTTTTTTTCTTTTTATAAATTCATTGTGTGTAAAGTATAAAAACAAAACCTCTTTGATTAAATTTTCGCCATCTTATCGCCATAGCTGAGTTGGATACAAAATATTAACTCCTGCAAAATGGATTTCTATCATCCCTGAAATGTGATGAAAACCAAACAATCTTAACATGTTTTTCTGATATAAAGGACATTTTTTTATTCTTGTAAAATAATAATTGTGTGTCTTTGACAATCGGCACAGAACCAGATGGTGGATAAATGAGAGATAAGAAAAATTGTTATACTCAGTAGTGAAGTTTTGCCTTGAAAATGAACATTTGAATACTTAGGTTCAAATACTGATCTCTTGTACCGTTGCAAGCACCCTGGCCTCTTTATGATAAATCTTTTATTTTATATATGTATTGCACAGATGTGATTACAGGATAGTTTTGGGCATTTTGCCCACCTTTGCCTTCATAGGTTCGGCAGCTATATATAGTTAAAAAAAATTCTCTATATCTTAGCACTAAGAAAAAGTAAATTTATATTTATATATATATATATATATATATATATATATACACACACGCACAGAGACAGATTCTTTAACATCTAAATTTACTTTTTGTTACTTTAGAAACTATTTTTACAATTTTGTTTCTAAACACATTTTCTATTCATCTGTATGCTAAATAATGGCAAATGTCTCTCCAATAACTTGTACAAAATAGAGAAAACTAAATTCTAAATGTCTTATATTTTTTTAAAAATCCCTTTAAAAGCAAATCAGAAAGTTTTCGCTTAAATGCTGTCAAAATGTAATTATCAGGTGAATAGAAAAGTACCAGCCATTCACAAAAAAAATAAAAGCAAATATTTTACACATAGTGTACATGTGCCCTTTGCTATTATTTAATATAAAGTTATGCCAACTGTTGAGTATATTGCAATTAGGAGAGATTTGTTTAGCTGTTTTATTAAACTTTTCTTGTTTTACAAACTGTTTGGTAGTGTCAAGGTAGGTGAGTCACCATTCTTGATGAAACTGAAATTCTGTCATTGACAGAATGTGGACTTGACAAAGCTGGAAAATTAAAAAAAAAAAACTTTCAGTCTTGAAAAACTGTCAAAAATGAAAACCATATGTGCAACTTGTTTGCCAACTGAACCTTTTCAACAGACTATACTGACTTTTGACAAGCATCGCTGGTGTTGACTATTTATGAAAAAAAAAAATCATCTCCAGATTGAATAATCCATTTCTTCCTTCACCTCCACTTTTCAGAGAATCATGTGCTGGACACTTGTCTCAGTTCATTACTCTCATCTTTAGTTCAATTCTACAATTTAATCAAGTTAACTTTTTTTTTTTTTTTTTTATAAAACGTGTGAACCATAGTCATTGATTACATATTTTGAAGCCATCACTTCATAACACTATTGGATGATTATGATGATGATTTTAATTGATATTTTGTATTCAATAAATAATATATATATATATATATATATATATATATATATATATATACATGCAATTTATAGTTACATGATCTGAAGATCCCTTAAGGTGTGAAACTGACAGTCACCATGCAGTGTTAATTTTGCATAAATTATCTAGATTTACACTCTATCTTCAATAGTAAGCAGACTTCCTCCATAAATATTGCAAATTTTAAATGTATATTAAATTATTTTTTATTAAAAGCCAATTTTTTTTCTTTTTGTTTCCATATCAGATAATGCATGTTTATATTTTTGTGTAAGAATTGTTCATATGGCTAAGTACTTTTGGCCATCATTGGTCATTATCAAGAACAGAACGTTATGGTTTTAAATGATCTGAAAACTTCCCTATTTCAGTTTATTTAAATTTTGCTTTTTTTTATATATATATATATATATATATATATATATATATATATATATATAGTATGTGTGTGTTTTTAATATTTTCTCTATATTATCAATATCATGTCATATTGAAACTATCTAAATTGTTTGCCAGTATAAATAATATTGCAAATAAATAGATATATAATTTTTTTTTTTTTTTTTTTTTTTTTTTTTTTTTTTATAAATTTCAGAAAAGTACAACCTTCACTTAATAACCACATTTTATTCCAATGTACTGGCCACTAAGGGAAAAATTGTACCTGTCCACTATTTCAGGCATGGTGCAATTTTTGCTGCATGTGTAATCAGTTTGAGTCAACCAGCTTCAGATAGTCTTTGCACCTTTTGTTACATTTCCTAATCTATTTCTAAATCTTTATACAGGCCAGTACTTGACCAAAAATTTAGAAATAAACAAATTCCAAAATCATCTTTATATTCTGTACAAATATTAGTCAATTTGTGGACTGTAAATATGGTACAAGTAAATTTTTATTTTTTTTAATTTATTCATCCTATTTATTTTTTGATGGCAGACAACATTTTGCCAATCAAAGTTTTTATACAATTACAATACCAACTGGTTGGATTTTTTTACTTCCTAACATTTTTTTTGCAACATGCTAACATGTGTTGAAATCCTCACAGTATTGTTGAAGTTATTGCTAACATTTTCCTAAAAAAGTAAAATTTGAAATACTTCTATTAATCTTGAAAACGTCTGCCCATTTGAAACTTTCTCTACTATCGACTGTGCATTATATTTTACCAGAATGAAAGGTATATATAAAAACTTAAAGATATGCAAAAAATAATACTGCAAATACTTAAATAAGTATTTGTTATTTTAATCATTAAATTGTTTTTAAAATAGTGGGAGTATTTTGTATGTTAAATAATAAAACTTTTAATTTTTCAAAAAAAAATTAATGAAAATTTATTGTACTAAGCTATACACCCTAGTAAAACCAACAGTACTTTGTCGTCATTTGCACTTTTCTCCAAAATTTGGTTTTGATCAGTCATGTATGGCTATTTTAGAGGATGTAACAGATGGACGGATTAATGGAAGTCATAGAATTTTATATACAAATATATAGTCAGGGGAGGGGTAAAACATTAACTGAGTAGTGACTGTGGTAGATAAAATAAAAATAATTAATTTTTTTTCCAAATTTTGAAATTTGGACAGAAAGCTGGTAGCCATTTAATTAAAATGGAATTAATGCTCTATCAGTTCCCTTAGTTTTTTGGGTTTTTTTTCTTTCTTTTCTAATTTTGTTTTCATCAAAATGAATGAAGAAAAGCATATATTCTGCTTTGTGCAAAATTCATTTGCTGGTATTTTGGGTAAAGGGAGCTAACTCTAATAAGTCTATGAAAAAAAGACAAACAAACCTCAGTTGCTGTTGACTCAGAAAAGCAATACCTTTTATGAGAAAATGTAACTAAATATTTTTAGTTTTCAGACTCGTTCAGATTTTATTTTATAGCCGACATATAAACAAACAATATTATTTACATGTGGCTCAACAATTCTGCCTAGGATGAGAATATTTGTACCCTCAGTCTCGGACAAATGTAGTATCTGTGTATTTTTTGTCAGAAGTGTTATACATATACACATTGCATTTTATATATGTGGCTGTTTGTATAATTTATTCATAAATAATCTTATCATTTTTACAGGTACTATGCAAATAAATAGCTGAACCTAAATAAAATTCCAGCTGTGATTTTTGAGTTTGTGCTGTACTAAGATTAGCTATATCAAAAACGGCTTTTTTTAATTTTTTTTGACTTTCCGAATATTAATCTATGCAGAATTCTCCTCACCAATGAATAGTTATGAAGTTTTATTTAATACTAATTGTAGAAAATGGCTTGTTTATAGGTTTAAGATGACGGTGTCAGTTGTGTTGGCACATTTTAAATTCAGAAAAAAATTTTAAAAAATTAAATATTTGATTTGAATTTCTATAAGTTGAATTTTTTTTTTTTTAAAGAAATTAGCATGCATACATACACACACACACACACACACACATATATAATGAGAGATAACTATATATATATATATATATATCAAGAACAGTATTGAGGAAATTTTATGACAAAGTAGAAAATCAACCAACAAAATCAACCTAATAAATTTCCATTCCCATCAAAACAACAAAATAAAATCCAGCATAATTCTGCCTAAGAGCTCTAAGAATATGCAGCTCAGATTATTTACACAAAGAAGAGAAATACATTGGGAACACTTTCAAATTTCTCCGTATCCTAATTATTTTATATTCAATTAGAAACAAAAGGCCAACAAAATATTCCAAAACAAAGAAACAGTCGCTCCTGAGAATCCCAGTGAATCAAAAATATATATTATCCTACCTACTAATTCTGTCACCTCTACAATTGAAAGAATCTATCTAAATTCAACATAAAAGTCATTACTACTACATCCAAAACAATAAAAAACTTAGTCAATACTAAAAAAATAAACTAAAACCTGATGGAGTGGTTTACTCGATTGGGTCTAATAATTGTTAAAATAAAAATACATAGGAGAAACCTCAAGGAATCTAAAAAGATTATATGAACACGACAGGGACATTTATAATAATACATCAAATGCATAACCCACAATCTTGACATAAAAAATACTACCAAGATCAAAGAAGAAAATAATTCACTACGACATAAATGTTGAGAGAGTGGCTTTAATTGCAAATTCATCTACAGTAAATTTGTACCTTGGCTCTTACAACATTTCACTACTCCTGGCAGATCTTCTAATATCACAGTATGGAAAACATACTTACAAAAGTGATAAAAAGAAAATGACTCTAAATGAATTCGGCTGAAAAAAAAAAAAATTCTAATATTCCCAGCATCCCTCTGCATGCACATGTGTAGTCCTAACAGCATAACAAAATTAGACCAATGAAGACTTGAAGGACAAAATATGTCACAAATAAACTTTTTCCACTTTATCATAAAATTTCCCCATATATATATATATATATATATATATATATCTCATTAAATCATTTAGACAAGTTTTATCTACTTATTTTTAACAGGATCCTCTCATAACTATGGGCAAGATTCTTAGTATCCTTATTAAAGGAAGAAAGAAAATTACCATATTGATGCATATTCATTTTATTCGGGGTATTTTCAGCATTAGCACACTGTTGTCATCTACATGGTAATTTTCTTTCTCCCTTTAATAAGAATACTAAGGAACTTGTCTAATTATTGGGGGCCATCAAAGTCACAAGTCATCATGACCAAGGGTGTGAGCGTTCAGATTGTTGATCACACTAGATAACATGTTCTCTCCCAGAAACTGTAACTAAAGTCTGCTCAGCATAGTTGCAGTATAAACCACAGGTGGGCTCTGTGGGTGTTGAACAAATACAAGCGTCTGCAATAGGGATTGGCTAGCCACCCTAGTAGACAGCTATTCTTGAATACAAGTGCCAGCTATAACAACAATGTAATATCTTAACTTCTGTAGGGGAGATAAGGATGCATTATCAATAAATATATAAAATCACACTGTATTCCATATTATACAATAGGTTAAATGCAAATCAACTCTGTAAATTTATAGTAAAGGAAATGTTCTTCTAAGCTTATATATGTAGATAATTTTATGATAAAGAATCCAATATATTTTTCATAATTAAAAAAAAAAATATTGAAATATATGTATCAAACTACTGACATCAGGGAATATCCTAAACACACACACACACACACCCTTTTTTTTAAGTGAACTGGGCTAGTTATCAGGGGCTTAATTAAAAATATTTGCACCTTACATTTGCATATGTGTGTAATTTTGTTAAAGAAACCTCTTTTCACCTTTTCTTCTGCTCTCTCTCTCTTTCATTTTGAAAGACTGGCATCTTTTCATCAACTCATAAAGCAATATAAATTTACATGTTTAGATATCACATATCAAATATAGTTTCTGTCTGCAGTTTTTTCAGGATGAAAGTTCAAACTAAAACTTTCATTAATTTCACAAGTAAACTTATAAATAACTTTTGGGGGATTGGAAGTAGTAAGTGCTTGAAATTATATCTGAAAATTAGTGAATTAAATGGAAATATAGAATCAAATAAAGTATTTTCTTTATTTCTCTGAAACTAGAATAAATCAATGTTGGATAATCATTACTGTTCTAAATTATAAAAAAAAATAATCACAAAAAATTATTTCTTTTCTCTTCTTGAGAGTTTCATTGAAACTTTAAACTTTGAAAAAATGAAATTTTTGTTGTCACTCAGCACACAAACATAATATTGTTATTTTAAAAAAAAAAAAAAGAAATAGGTGACTTTTTCTTGGAAATTATTAATCAATGATAATTGCTTATTAATGATGACTTAATTGCAAGGTTAAATGTGGATCACACTCAGCAGAGGTTAGAGATAAATGTAGCTAATGTATCCTACCAAAAATGTTTGTGAGGAAGATGGAAGATCTTCTTATCTCTTTTCCTTCACTCTCAAAGAGTGAATGACCTCCAACCTGAATTTTTTGGCTATGGGCCTGACTTGATGTAATAATAACAGTCATGAAGTAGTATTTCTTTTTTCTTTCTTTTACACACTTGTATGTATGTATGTGTGTATATATATATATATATATATATATATATATACACACACACACACACACAGCATAGAGGGATGTCTATCCAGCTGTGCCAAATACTGTGTCTTTGAATGCATGTTACTTCTGTTGTCTTAGTATCCTGTGCATTTGATATTTATTTAGTCTCGCCACATACCAACAGCTTTCCTTTCCTCCTAAAATACCTTCCCAGGCATCTTTTCTCTTTTCCTTTTTTTTTTTTTTCCTTTACTTTCCTTCCCTCACTAGGTTTTTTAACTTTCTCACATTTCTCTAGTTGCATTATTTGTATGTATTTACCAAGGAAAAACCCTTCCTCCGTATCTATTTTTGTGCATGTTTGGCTGTTAACATTAGTCAAACTTTATAAATTACTGACACAGGCCCTGTTTTCCATGCTTGTCTTACCCACATATGTTCAAAGATTCACACTCCTTCATGCGCACATATACGCACACAGGGATAGTTTTTCACACCTGCAATTTCATATGTACATACATGTACAAACACTTATATGCACTTATACATTAATTTTGCTCATGGATTTAAAGTATGTATCTATCTACGTATGAATGCATGTATGCACGAATATACAAACACACACACACACACACACAAGCATTGTGCCTATAAAAAATGACAGGAGTATTTATGTAAAGAGTGGCACTTCTGCCCAAATGATCAAGATTTGTATACCCTCTGACTAGGATTAGTATAGTATCTGTGCAGTCTATTGAAAGTGTTCATTGCACATACACACAAGCTAAAAAAACATTACACTTTCTATTGTTTCGTCTTGTCTTCCAAATTTTCTTGTTTACTTTTGCCTTGCCAGTAGGGAACACCATTGTTTGTTTCAACTAACTCCACTGTGTTCTGTTTCCAGACCTCAGCCCTGTGCACCAATAAACATGCTCTCTTGCAAGATCCTTTTTCACTTAGGAATGTTTTTGATACAGCTTCACATTTTATATTGTCTGTTTTTTCTTCTTGGTGCCAGCTGCCCTTATTTGTGGACATAGATCAAGAACACACATTGCATTTTGCTTTCTAAAGCACTTAAAGATTTTGTGTTTTGGCATCACTAAAGACAGCCTCGTTTAAGCCTTTTTTTAACCAGCAAAACCTGTGAAAATTTTCCAGTGCATCTTTGTATTTATAAAATCTACATTAAATCATATTTTAATATTTTGTATATTACTTAATAGGTGAATAGATAATTTGCTATTGATGTCTTCCAAAACTTTCTCCATCTGGCATTTTTGTATTTAGTTTAAAACTAGTAATAATAAAATAAAATATTAATGAGCAGTGTATTGATCGAAAAGTTTGTGTTTAAAATACCAATAAGCAGATGAAGTAAAAATGATAATAATGATAATAGCAGAAGCACTTATTGTCTTTGAATCCAACATTTTAATTATTTGCCCTCATATTTTCTGAGAAAATAATCTTTCTGATTTATTGAACTGTTGTCTACAAATATAAATTTAAAATTATTTATATCCTTTTTATAAATTCAAATTATGTTTATAGGTATTTACTAAGTTTACTTTGGTCTGGCTCAAGGCCACTAATAGAAAGCACCCAGCAAAGAATAAACTCATTTCACAGTAGATTAGCTTGATAACTATTGTTGTATGGGAAGATGCCATAGAATCTTTATGTATTTATTAAATTTAATTTAGTCTGGCACAAAGACATGGTGGATTTTTTTTTTCTCTGTGGTAAGGTCTGTCAATCTGGAAACTCAGTCTAGAAAATTCTGGCATTTTACCTGAATTTGAACACCAAATATTGGTACTAACACAATTTCCGTAAATACTTTAGCCACAAGCAGTCACACATTTGACTCATGAGAAACTTTCTGGCATTTTTTCTCTTTTCTCCCTGAAAAAATAAGAATAAAATATATAAAGTATATAATTCTACTATTGAAGAACTACAAATTTTAAAAGCATACCCTTTGACTAAGTGTATTGGGTGGGAAAACTTTACACCTGCCCAAATGGCTGTATTCAGGCTTTTAGCCAAGTCTGACATGACTACTCTGGCTGGTTAACAAATGAGCCATTACCACCCACACCAAAGTAGGTGTGGGTACTACTTAAATATTGTGGTTTTCATCAAGATACAAACTGACAAACTCTTGTAAGCATGGAGTGATTAAGATTTCTCTGATCTTGATAGCCACTCCTAAGTTTGAACTTGAGCCAGCTCACATAGATGATGACTTATATATTCAGCAGCTTTATTAGATGAGCCAATACCATGTAAAGAAATATGCTCATCCTTTTGAATAACAACTCTGTATAATTACAAATGATTAACATGTATTGCAATTGTTTTTTCTTTGAGTTCTGTTTTTTACATGGATAAATTTTTCCCAAAACTGGAGAACTAAAAGGGGGTTGCTCTAAAATTAATTTGAACTTTATAGATTTTTTTTTTCTCATAAACTTTAAATTGAATTTTCTTTTATTGTTATGGGATTTGTGTCATAAACTTAGAGAGAGACATATACACACACACACACACACACACACACGCACACACACACATAAACTCAAAGTAATGCAAAAATTGATCATAGCATAATTATTCCAAAACACCTACCAAGAAATATTAAAACCAAAAAATTTTTTTATAGAAAACATCCAAAATTGTTTGACATTTTGTCTTGGCATTAAAAAAGATACAATCAATATGAAAATTAAGTTTGTATCATTTTTAACACATCTTTGCCCAAAAAGGAAATCCTCAAAATCTCAAGGATTTGAAGGCCATTTTTTACTAGATGCCTGTTACCAATTAAATATGCTGAAATATTTTCCAGAATCTTCTGTATTAATCATATGCAGCAGCATCAATTTGTTGAAAATGGGTGACATATTATTGGGTTAGAAAGTAAAGGAGTTCTTTCTTAGCATGCACTCAAATCCCAGAAACTGTAACTAAGATCTTCTCAGAATAGTTGCAGAATAAGGCATAGGTGGTAATGAAATACAAATGTACTTGAGCTGCTGTCTGCAACAGGGCCCAGCCAAACTTGCAAATAGGTGTACTTGGAAACTAGTGATCTGTACTATTTATATACAACCAAGTGCCGAAAATTTCTCAGGATAACTTGTTTCCTAAAATCAGTATGTCAGTGGCCAACCATTAAAATACTGATTTGACATAGTCAATGAGGCTAAGAATTTTTCCAAACTGCTCTGTATATTTAGGCAATAATAGTTTTTCATTAATACAAGTATGGTTAAAGATGCAAAAGAAACATTTTCAATTTTTTTATTTAATTTGTTTAAATACAAAACAAATGAATTGAAATAAAAATAACTATTGGCTATTTTCAACCACTTCCCCCAATTTTCTGTTTCTCCCTTGTCCATTTCAAAATTTAAAATTGTGTTTGTCTAATTAGCAGGGATACTGACAAAAAATACAGACATCTTGAATGCTGAAATTGTACTGCAACTTTTTATAGATTTTTGCATATTTTGCTGCCCAGCCATGTCAGATCAGAAGAGTACAAACACTTGTTAATAGGAAAACATTGTCTACTTTGCTGAGGTCAATAAATTAAGAATAATACTCAGAGATCGTTAGAGGATGGGGAGAGTACAATGTTTGAATTCTTAACCAAGTGTCTTGGGATACATTGATATTGCTAATCTTGTTCTATGTATACCTGGGGAGTAAGTTGGCTGTTTCCAGTTCTTATGCATATTGTTCATTAAAATCAATGAAAGGTATCCACTTATATTCAATACTGCTTCTGTCAACTGCACATGCAGCATCAATTTTCTGCTTAATTTGAAATCTGAATTTCTTCTAAAAGCCATTTGATTCAGATTCCGTAAATCATCAACGATATTCGGTTGCAAAGGTAAGGAAAGGATATTCAAAGACTGTCTTCTACTTCTTCCAAGTCTTTGATTCTCACTCTTTAATCAAATAACTGAAAGCTTCATATCACATATTTACTTTAATCTTTGTACTTCTTACAAATCGGGCTGCAAAGTCTGTTCATTACATGTATATTTTCATATGCATGTGTGTGAATTGTCTTTATTTCCAATTATATATGTATATAATTGTATGTATATGACCAAATTATAAATGTCTGTAGATATGGATATGTGTGTATTCAACTAACATCCTTTCAGCTTTGTGTGAATCCTTTAGAACCTTCTTAACATAATTTGATTTACCTTAAACAGATTAAACATTAGATGCTTTGGAATGTGATGTGTTCGTACAAATTGACTTCTTCACTCCTGCTTTCTTGAGAAAGCAGTTGTGTGGTAAGCAAGGAAGCTAGTCTACCCACAAATGTCATTGTTAACCAAGTCCTGGCACAATTTCATTGTGTAATAATAAAGAACAGTATTGAGAAAAAGTAACATGTGGTTTCCAAATGATTCCCATACTCTTTTGCTTTGAACACTTCAAACGTAAGAAGTGGAAGATGGGGAGAATGGTAAATACATACAACTTGTAGTTTATGAGACAATAATGTTCTTTTGATATGTGTTTGAACATGGCGGCTGGCCATTAGGGGAGCGGAGAGAAGAAGCCATGTTGCAGCCTTGAGAGACCCTGCTCATTGGGCAGATGTTAGAAAGAGCAAACAGTTTTTACAGGCCCATGTTAACTTGTCGTTTTTATTTCAGATAACTGAGTGCACTCTGAGTAAACATGACATTTTGGGCGATATATATATATATATATATATATATATATATATATATATAATATATCCACTGCTCTCAAAGGGAAGGATTATTTGTTGAGGGTGTCATACAAATGGGTTAGCACTTTAGAATTGATCTTCATAAGAATAGTGTATGTGTTATATAGCATACATCTTTCCTTGTCTTGTTTATAACCATTTCTATATTTGCTGTGGATAAAGGGAGATTATCTCAAGCATATTAATTATACAGCAGATTGGTGATTTTATTAGTTTGAGGTGGATTTGGGGTAATTCTTTTTTTTATCTTTATTTATTTATTTCCATCCCTCCCTTTTTTTCCCTCCTCTTTTTCCTTTTTTTCCCTTTTTTTTCCTTTTCTTCCATTTATTTTTTTCCTTTTCTTCTCTTTTTTTCAATGCTCTAATCATTGTATTAACTTGGTTATACTTAAACAAATTTAGAAATAGTTTCATTTTGTATATATATATATATATATATCTCAAGCATTTACATTTTGTTTAGACAAACAGTTTCTACTCTCATTAAGGTCAACTTAGCAGCTGATCTCAAAAATGGCCTACATTCTGTTGTTATCTCGAGCAAGGAATGGCTTGTTAATTTTATTGCCTCCAAAACAGAACTGATCTCTTAATTATCTGAGACAACCCTTTCTGCTTTCTATCAACACGACTAATGCTAACCTCCAGGAGAGTGATTTGTTCCATCTTCCCAGTCTAATATTTTTTCTGACATGAAGTGAAAAGATTATATTGACTCAAATGCTAGGTTTGCTGCCTGGAAAGTTGGTTTTCTGTGTCATGCGAGACAATTTTTCTAGACAGAATCTATCTTACATATTTACAAGTCCTTGCATAGAATATTGCTGCCACATATGATCTGGGGCTATTTAGAGATCCTTGATAAAATCCAAAGAATCTGCAATATAATTAGTTTTATCCTGGCATCTCAGCATCAATCACTTTTCTACCACTATGATATTGCTGCCTGTGCCTTTTCTATAAATACATACTCATTGTTCTAATGAACTCTCCCCTATGCTACCTAAGTGCAATGCTAGATTGATGGCAAAGTCTCATCATTTTAGTTGAAATAACGAGATGTAACTGTAAGTTTTATGCTGTTTCTTTTCACATACTTTTCACTTGTGGAACTCTTTTGTGGCGTCTTACTTTCCAAAAGTTTAAGTGCAATGTCAATAATTATCTTCTGTCTTCTTAATTTCTCCTTTAATTTTTTGTTCTCTCTCCTTAATAATGTTTCCTTATATTCTTTCACACTCAGTAATCCCCTGCATGTTAGTAACTTTGTTGCCTTGCTTGGGGTGAAATGATAAAAAAAAAAAACTCAATGAATCACATAATGAAAAAATAAGAAATTTGAAAAATTTCTTGCACAGGTAGTTATTATTATTATAAGCATGTTTTTCATATTCATATTTTTGTTACAAGACATACTCACTCATTCAAAAGTTTCTTGAAGTATTCTATCTTTTATGGTTTGGTAATTGGTTTTTAAACATAAGCCAAATGTTGGCAATATTCTCATATTCGCCAAATTAAAATTCAAGGTTACAAGAAATCGTATTTTCATGAGCTTATGAAATTCTCATGACTTGGAATCATAGAAGATCATGCATGTTTGAACAATTATTGGAGAAATATCACACACACACACACATATACATATATATATATACATATATATATACACACACACACACACACACAATATTATTCAGATAACTAAACCTTTTCTTTAGTGTTGTAAATGTTTTTCACAATCCATTCTTCAACTCATGTCAGGTGAAACTCAAAAAAGAAACTTTGCTCAAGGGGAAAAATATACAAAATATTGATATGCCAACTGGACTAATCCATTTCAGCAATTGTAGGTACACCAGGTACCTAGATTATTCCAAATTATACCTGGAGGAGTTGCCAAAGCAAAGAAATATGTGGTTGAAATCTATACAAACCTGACTTATTAACTTCCTAGCAAAGCACTCTATGCTATCTCCTTCCTTCAACTTCTTCACTCTCCAATGACACTTCCTATCAAGTATCTGAGCCAGAGCAGTTCATATGTACCTTTCTACCTTCATACATGGCCCATAATACAGAATTTTCCTATCTCATCTTTCATTATATCTTTGTTATATTCCTCAAGGCTCATTTTTAAACTGACAGCAGGTTTCTCCCTGGTATCTCTTTCCACATATGTTATAAATTCTGTTTTCAGTCAGATTCATAAGTGACCAGAGTTACTAAAGTTAGGAAGAACATTACAAATGGTAGTTTTCCTACTAAACAGCACCCTGCAGATTTAACATTGAAAAATACTTTGAAGATGTTAAGGCCATTTCTCTTTTTACATAAGAAAAGTTTGCTGTAGTATTGGGTGTATAATATTCTCTTGTTGGTTTTCCTAGAAACAAACTAGCAATTCAGTTGTTCAGTCAGTATTGGTTATGTTAATAACTTTTAAATTTTTCTTTTTTTAGATAATGTCACTCATTTTTCTAACACAATCAATATTGTTGAAAGATCTTGCTTTAAATAAAGATTCATTTTCAGCAAAAGGAAAAATGTTTGATTATTGTACTGATTCCATTAAAAACAAAATGTTTACTTACTTTTTTCCTCGGTATATTTTTAGCTTGAAAGATCAAAACTTTCCTTTAACCAGAAAATTAAATTTTAAGGTCAACTTCTGATTTACAAGAGCTATTCTAATATAAAATATTGAATTCTAAGTCTAGGTATTACTTTCCTGATGCTCTACCCATGAAACTAATATCCAAAAATCTGTTTTTTTTTTTTGTTTTTTTTTTTTTTACTGGCATAGAATCTCTGAAAAAGCCATTAGATTTCTGCAAATCTTTTTTCTTTTCTTTTTTTTAATATTGAGCTGAAAAAAGGCTTATTATTATAATTTTTAGTTCTAAACACGTCCACTATTTCATCTCTGGAAAGATAAGTGCATCTTTATCTCTGCATACAAAGAGATTGCAATTCAAGATGTCATGACTAACTACCACTTTCTCTATGACAAGAACCAAGATGTTGCATTTGATACTTAAGAATAGAAAAACTGCCAAAAATAAATAGGTTCTATCTCTCTAGTCTTTCATTCCACTTAAGACAGGTGTTAATGAAGGATTTCTATCACTTAGCATGTGTTTTTGTTTGTCTACAAATGATTCTTAAAAGATTTTTCACATCCCAATTCTTCAGTGATATTACTAAATTTAAAAAAAAAATTCTTTTCTACTACCTACTATTTTTAAATTTTCAGCATGTATTCCAATGTAGACTGATTCCTGTAATTATCGCCTGCATTTTATTATGTTTTTCAAATTTTACACACAAAACTTTTAGAGAGTATGGCTGTTGGCACTCAAATTTTGAAGGGCAATAGGACTCTTGGGTTTATCGTTTTATTTACGTCTTTGTTTCAACATATATATAATTTGGTTTAAATCCAAAGAAAACATTTTCCAGATATACTGTTTTAAGTATTAGTATATGTACAAAAAAAAAAAAAAAAACTTCAAGTCTGCACGTCTAAATGATATAACCAAGACATGTTGAAGTGAGTTTCATTGGCACGTACTTTACTTTGGCAAGAATCTGGAGTTACTGCAGATATTTGAAAATATTTGAAAATTCTAAATGCCAAAACATTTCATCAACAGTTATTTATGTTATGTCTATCTTTCTTTTGAGTAATTCATTGTTAGGAAGCCTTTTTGAAAGTATATTGTTTCTTCTTTTTAATTTAATAGAAAAAAATTCTGTGTGAATAACATCAACAACTTGAAACTAAATCAGTTTTATTAATGATTGGATATGAACCATTTTCTTGCCAAAAATGAACCACTTGTAATATATTTTAAGCTCTTAAAAAGTGAAAGGGTTTTAACCTTTTTATATAAACATTAATCTTCGTAATGTGAAAATGATGTATCCGTCATTAATAGGATTGCTCCAATTTTCCAAGTAGAGAGGTTGTTATTTATTTTGGAAGTCAGCATTGAAAGCCTTGCCTTTTAGCCAGTCTTGGACACTATTCCTTTGTGTCAACAGTTTTGCCCACAAGGCAGGACACAAGAATTTACCCTTTCTGCTCCAAATATTTCAAGTTTTGATTCTTTCAGATAAAATAGAATCATTGTCTGTCCTTTGAGCATGAATCGATCACTGAGACATTACTACTGCTGGCACTTAGCAGAAAAATTGAGCATTTAAATTTCCTGTGTTTATTTTCTATTGACTTTTTAGTTAAGATCTTGAAGTAAAATGCAAATTATTGTGCATTAATGGTGGGCATCAACATTTCCCATATCCGTTTTATATTGTTAGGGTGCCATAGCAAATAATTCCTTTTAGCATTTCTCAGGGCAATGAGGATTACTTTGTGATGCCCATCTCCTCTCCAAATTATATACAGCAGGTGGTACTGAGGTACATGGTACCAACAGCAAAGACAAATCCCTGACCAGACTTATCAAATACACAAAATGGATTGCCTTCACAAGTCTCCAAGAACTCCAACTGCTAAGAAAGTAGTTTCAGGCCCTTCACATACTAATTGAATACAAACTCTTTGAGTCAGTTTGAAGTCTATTTACTAATTCTATTCACTGTATGATTAAAAACATTAGTTCAACTATGTCTCAGGATTTTTGATACTTTAAATAAAAATAATTTTTTCATGAAATGGTGCCTATTTGAACTCAACATTTCGAGATTGTGGCTGATATTAGTATCAGATTTTACAAATTATTTATTTGGTATAAAGTGTTGTCTGTGCTGTTAAGTATGAATATTACTTGTCTAGTGTTTTATAGGGAACTATATTTCAGTGGCCTTTTTTGGTAAGAAAAAAAATCAGATTGTTATTGATAATTTGTGAGTTTGTTTATTTTCCCTTCTTTTTTAAGCAATAATTTTTAAATTCTTGTTTTTTTTCCCTTTGATGATTTGGTAGGTTTCATCCATTAATAAAACATTTTTTATGTAGCCAATATTGTGAAAAACTTGAATTCTAGTTTGAAAATATTTATCATATAGCTTAGATTCATAACGTGACAAAATACAGACATATTCTAGACACCTTACTTTTCTCTGCAAATTTTCTTTCTGGATTAGCAAATACATTAGATACATCCATCTCTCTCTGATATTTATTGGATGCAAATTGTTTGCTTTCTCTAACAGCTGGCCAACTCCAAGTGCTTAGATAGGTTGGCTGTGTTGTTTGATGTTCTGTTTGTTTAGGAACATCCTCTGCGGTTTCATTTTGCTGGGTCCCTTCCACTAGAACACATGAAGAAGGGTCAGTCAGTTGGTTGCTTGGGTTATGAGAAGACATGATAGGGTTGGGGGTAGGATCTGGATTGGTTTGAATAAACTGTTTCCTGGTTTCTATAGGCTTCTCCATACCTAAACATTAGTATACATACATAAGTACCTACTTATATAAAAGAGATACATTGCCTGCTTGGTACAGTATCATTTCCCACCCAGGTAAAGAATAAAATAAAAAAACAGAATTTCATGTGTTGCTTCTTCAAAGCTGGAAATCCCTCCCCACTTAGACAATTGACACATTACAAGCTTTCTACACAATTTCCTTCTATTTGAATTTTTGCTAAACTTAGAGGAATATCTTTTTGATATTTACTTTACAATGGGCACTCCATTACTGTGGCCTCCTGCCAAGCATGCCTTACTACATACCTGTAACAGGAAATAGAGTAATAATAATAGGTGAATCTCACGCATATAATCAGTTTGATCTTAACTTGGTGTTCCCATTACTTAGTAATATTTAAGTGTAATATGTATATTTAGGCAGCATATTTTCATTTCAGCATGTTTGGTTAAATAATTTAGACATATTATGTCTATTTTAGTTTTAATCCTTTCAAGTCCATGATGACGACAAGGCTTACATTTTACTTGAATGATCATAGTTCAATCTCAGAACATTTAAAGGAACTCCTGTCCACATTCATGGTTTTGACAGGTATTAGTTGAAGCAAAAGCTTAAAATTCTGAAAGCCCCTTATATAAGAGAATTGTGGCTGAAAATAAAGTCAACTACGAATATAGCAGCAAAGTGTTGTACAAAAAATACTAAATTAAAATACTACAATTAAAAAAAAAAAAAAAATCTTTTTAAAAAAATTCACATAAGTTGCATAGAGGTTAAAAAAGATTTTGAATTTCTGATGTTAATGCTTAACACATCCATAGATATGCAACCCCCTGAAGATGGACTCAGATGAGATTGAAAGTACTTGGGGGAAATAAAATTATTTGAAAGAAAATTTGGTAATTTTTCTTAATCATTATTCTACAACAACCAAGAAATTAATATGTGGACTTGAATAGATTAAAACTAAAATAAATAAACATATGTCTAAATTATTTAAGCAAACACGCTTTATATATATATATATATATATATATATATATATATAAAATGTGTGTGTGTTCACATAGACAAATACTAATAAGCCATAGAGATTATACATATATATATATATATATATATATATATATATATATATATATATATATATATATATATATATAAAATAAATGTATACATACATTGCCAAGTGGCTAGAGTGTTCAGTTTCTGACCATGAGACCCTGGTTTGAATCTCAACATGGTAAATTTATTTGTCAAGATATCTTCTTAATGTTATGGACTAGGAAAGCAATCTCAGTATGTGGCACTTTTGGAAAGTACCTGAAATCCAAACCATAGGTTGACCCAAGTCTTTTAAGTGAAATTGGGTAGGTGTAAATGTTCATAAATTGTTGATGGTTGTGCTGCCACAAGTCCTCATTACTGAGGGCTTCAGCATACTGGCCTTATTCAAGAAATTGACCTTACCAGGCTATGTGCGCTCTCTCTCTATCTATCTATCTATATATATATATATATATATATATATATATATATATATATATATATATAAACTAACTATAGTCTGCAGTATAAAACCGCAGGCCTGCTTTGTGGATTAAGCAGGCATCTGTAATAGTTTGGCTAGCTGTTCTAGCAGACAAATGTACTGGGAAACAATTAGTAGCCAGCCATTTTGATACATGCATACTGTTCCTCATAGACATGCATTTACATTCTCATCTATATACATACATATTAACATCTATAATTCTTACTTCCACTCACTGCTGCATCCATTAAACTTGTGTGCCTATATAAATCACTATGGGTGAGTTGCTCCAAAGATTTGTGCATGGTGGTGACCATTAAATTTGCCCCCCCCGATGACTTTGCCCAAATTCATCCAATTACTATTTTGGCTGCCTATATTGAATACTACTTCTTCACAGCAATCTGCTTGACATTCCTATGACATCTCTTCATGATTCCATTCCCTGATGGAACGTGTACACACTGGAAGCTTGCTAGACACTCCATTCCTCCATGAAAGCCTTGAATATCCTTCTGCTGAATATAGTGTCTTTATCTACAATGAGCATATGTGGCAAGCCCCTTTCACAGATTACAGACTTAGTCCACGAGATGGGTGACTTTCATTGCTCTCTCTCTCTCTCTCTCTTCCCCTTTCTCTCAACACCTATCCAAAGAATTTCAGATCCTCTAATAGAACTAATGACTCCAAACTTACCATGATTTCTTTACAGAAAATCACCACAATCAACATTTGAATGTTCACCAGTTTGTCTTCTCTAATCCTCTATCCGCTTATTTCAAGTTGTTCATCTTCTTAACAAATGTACAAATTAATCTGGTCCTAAATCAAATTTCCAATTTTACTTTAAAACTGTTGCAAATTTGACAAGAATTACTTTTTGTTTAAAGATTGCTTAAATGAACTCTTTGTTTTGTTCTCTATTGATCCATGTGGATATATTTAGAAAAAAAAGTATTTTTTATATTTACCTACCTGATTAGAAATAAAAGTTCTATAGTAATAAAGTTAAATGTTTACTTACCATGACCCCGAAAGTAGTAATGAGTAATTTGAGATATATATATATATTTTTTTTTTTTTATATTTTTTTTCCCCCTTTTTTTTTTTTTTTTTTTTTTTTTTTTTTTTTTTTTTTTTTGTAAAATTAAAACTGCCACTTCATATGCTTATAATGGTAGCAGAATATAGGAAATTCAATATTTTGATGTCTCAACAGTTAGAAAATTCAATGGAGACCTAGGATGCTAATAGAAAAAAAAACTTTGTGCATCAGAATGCAATTAAATATAGTTGATTCCAGCTGAGAGTTTTACATATGACAATGACATGACAGAGTTAACCTAGGTTTTATCACAGCTTGATAGTTTAACCTCTTGATAGAAATCCCAATCTGAGGGACATTTAGCTGTCTTATAAGGCCCTACAAGGAGATGAGTGTTTGACATCAAGCATATAGACCCATTTGGGTTTGAGATGGTGGAAGCAGGAAATTTGTTAAGAGCTACGTTTGAACTGCTGCCCAGTTGTTTTCATCTGGTGATTTATGTAGAAAAGGATGTCTTACAGTTTAATCGATTGTTTTTAAAAATGTCAAAATATAGAATAATCAATATTAAATCTATTCAAATATTTTCAATGTTAAAAAAAAGATTTGTATATAAGTTTTCTGGGGATTACTCTTTATGACACAATGTTTGTCACAAATTAAGTTGAAGTTGGGAGAGGAAAAAATATTTTTATTTCTAAGATTTTACAAAAATCATTTACCATATACATTATTTTACATTGTCTTAATTTCTTTGTAAATAGTTCTTTTTCTCTACACATCTCTCAAAAAATATTCATTATATTTTAAAAACTTAGTTTGTATAAATCATAAACTTGTTTGAAATTAAACATATTAAATTAATTAAATAAACAGATTAAACATAATAAACAAATATTCTGTGTACAACAATTGCTTTAATTATTCTATCATAGACAAAACTTAAAATAATGGAGAAAAAACTATTAAGTGAAAGCTGTAAAAAAAAAGGGCTCATCGGAAAGATTTTCATCACTTATGCTAATCTCCTTTCGGTCCACAATTCTTCATTTCTAGGATTAAATATTTCTAAAAACTGTTTAGATTTGAGAAGTTAGTTTCAGAATGTTTTTTTGTTCTATAATATCTAATTATAAAAAAAACAAGTGCCTTTACTTCTAATGCTGAATGTTTATCGCATTAAAATTATGGAAATTTTTTTAAAGGTATAAAAATATATCAAATATTTTTTGTGAAATGAAAAGATTAAGTACAAGTAATTGTAAAGGATGAATAAAAAAAAAAAAAATGATTATTCTGGTGTCATAGATCAGTTTTCACAGAATGAAAACACCTGCCCTCCCAATGGCAGGATTATAGTAAAATAATGGCACTAGGATTCTACCCTTTCTGCATCTATTGGAGTATCTTCAGAATCTTTGGTATTATTTCTGCATAGCAGCAGAAAGATAAACTTGTTGAATATAACATTGTTATGCAAGTGCATTTTCAATTCATTCTTTGTAGTAAATCCTTGCTTGATATATGGAAGAGCATTTGTACACCCACTGACACCATAAGAATCTCACCCATGTTTCTTGGAGATGCAATATCTTTTGATCTTTTGCTTGATATATGGCTATTGTCTTTTTCTCCAGCATGAGTTCAATTCCTACACAAAGTTTAATTCGTAAGTTTTGAAGATCTTTCTTAAAAGTTTAAACTATGTAAAATGGCTTTCCAAAGTTTATAGTCAATAATTTTAATCCTACACAATATATATAGGGACCCAGTTTCTTTGTATTTGAAACAGGTTTATAAATAATTAATTAATTATAATTATTAATGATTTCTACAAATTAATATTGTCAAATTGAGTAGCATACAAAATTTAAATTCCTAGTAAATTTGCCAATTTTGACAAAGCACTTTAAGCGATGTAATGCTAAACATTCTTTTAACAAAGAATCTTTACGGTTACCTCATGAAACTTTCAGTTGAAAGCTGACCAGCTGAAAAATTATTAAAAGCAGCAAAGATAAGGCTAAAAGATACACTCAAATCTTTTTTAGATAATACTTTCTCACCTACTCTCTTATATAAGATCCATTTTGTGTTCATAGATACATTTTTTTTCATTTCTGTAAGTTTCCCTAATATATTGTAGAGAAAAATTGTAACAGTTTGTTTCATATACCTGCTTCATAATTATTATTCTTATGGACATTTTTGGTTCTGATTATATCCATAATAGTTTTGGATGCGGTTATAATTATTTTGTTATTGTTAAGATTGGAGTATGATTGTTGAGATAAATGTTTGTGTATAGTTCTTGAACTTTTCAACCCTTTGAATACCTCAACCTGTTTCTTCAAATTTTATTGATGCAATAAATCTATTTATAGAGTTTCTATGCAATCTTAGGTGGCAATTTTCTGTATTTTCATTTTTGGATAACAAAAAATTGTTCACAAGAAAACTGATTGGCTCAAAAAATAATATGACAAAGGGCCATAATTCCCAAAACATGAAAAAAAATTAAACCATTTAGCATTGTTCAGCTAAAAAAGTTTGGAAAGATAGTGCAAAAAAATAAAATTAAAAAAAAAAAATAATTTCAACATTGAAAACTTATTTGAATTTTTTTTTTTTTTAGACTATTTTCTTTAAAAATAAAAACTCTATCAGCAAAAGTTATGTGAGAAAAACCCTACCAATTATTTTAGAATAACTTGATTTTAATACCCAGTAGATCGTTGACATATAAAATCAGTGCTTTTAAAATTCACATAATGAGGGAATTATTGGGTGATTTTTATATATATATATATATATATATATATATATATATATATATGATTTGGTTACTTAAAGCAACTGTGAAAGTTGATTCCATATATAAGTTTGGATTTATTTGTTTCCACTTATGCATGCAATTGATTCTAGTTTTTATGTGAAATGTATTATTTATTAAGTCAGATTAGTTCTCATATATGCTTACTGATGCCATTTAGCCCTCTTGAAAGACTTGTGAATAAACACATCATATTACTTATAGCCTTTCAGTTTTATAGACGCCAATTACTTCCACCCTCTTATCCAACCTTGGCGTGGCCATTGTTTAGGTCTTGAAATCATCTGGGAATTATTTACATTGGAGTTTTGCAGGAAGAAAGAATATAGAAAGGCAATCCAAATTCTCTTGGGTGTTAGTTCTTCACAAGTATTCTTTAAGCCATTTTTTCCTGCCTTCCTTATTGACACAATCTTCACTTGTTATCATGAAAGAAATAAGTGATTTGAATGAAAGTTAGCTAACTCAGCAACACTGAGGAAGTGAATTAGTTTTTTAGTTTAGAACCTTTTTAAAATGATTATAAAAAAGCTAATCAGGATTAATGTTACATTCTAGATTAGAAGAATTTATAGCATAAAGCAGTTTATTGAAATTGAATTTAAGGAAAATAAACTTGCACTTATTATATAATAACAATATATACTATATATAACACATGCACACACACACACACTCTCTCTCTAAAATGTTATAGCATGTAACCTAAGATAAGATAGGGGAAAGATTTTATCTTTTTGCTAAAAAATAGGCTTGGAATTTTGCTCTATGTAAATTTAGGTTCATATGCTCTTGTAATAAGAATCCAGGAAAACCAGGCAGTTTTAATTCAATATGAAGATATCAGTGCTAAACATTTTATGGAATATAGTGATCCATTAAACTCTTTACTATTTAAAACATAATGATAAACATCCTTTTCCCACCTCCTCTTCTTACTGGATTTCAAAGAATTACTAAATAAGGGAAATGTCTTTTATTATTTATTTCAATATATACATTGCATCTTTATATGATCTTAACCTATAACGTTTCCGTTATCCTCTTTGGGGATTTTTCTTTCTAAATCTTGAAGAACATTAAGTAAATAATCAAATTTACATCATTCTGAGTTACCCTTTTTCTAATGCAAAGAGGCTGTTTGAAATCAAATGCTCAATGTTTAAATATAACCTTACAAAAGATCAGTCTTAATAACAAATCTTTTGACTGATTTTAGTAATGTGGAAATTCTTTAAAAATTTAGAAAAGTAAATTACTTTTCTAAATTTTTAAACCATTTAACAAATATTGTATTTGATGGTACTGCATACTCTCCACTCACATTTAATCACATTATTATAAAGGTAGGCAAAGTATAAGTACTGATAGTCTACAGCGTCTGGATATTAACCTATCAGAGACCTCAACTTCATATATAAGGCCAAAGAGAAATTTTGTTTATGAGTGAGATGTGGATGGTCTAATATGCCATTAAATATGGTACTACTGTTGTCTGGGTACTGGTTTCTCACTACCATCTAATTTTTCCTTAATAACAGCATTATTTAATTTCTTCAAATGGTACCTTGCCATGGAGCAATATTTAGTAATGTTAATCTTTCAGACTATCACCAAAGTAGTGAGTCTGATTCATAACTCAAATGTATGACTTTGTGCTGGACTAAGCTTATTTCATAGCATTTACCTTGTTTCAATCTTTTGCCAGCATATCATGCTTCTAATTTTTCATCCAAATATTTATATTGATAAGAGAAAAGAAAGGAAAAAGCTCATGGAGAGAGTGGGGAATGCATAAAAAGAAGTGACCCCCAAATCTGTTTCTTGTCTTCTTTCTGTCAACCAGTTTTTTTTTTTTTTTTTTTTTAATTCATTTCTGATGGTACTGACCATTAAGTCATAACACCACCCCATACACACATATATATATATATATATATATATATATATATATATATATATATATATATAATATATATATATATATACACATGAATTATTCACACAAAACTAATGCAAAGGTTAATGATTTAAATGGTGAGACATCCATCATCCATAAACAATTCAAATAGTACACAAAAACCTCCAGATCCGTTATGAATGAATTGATCCTTGTTTATATAAATTTCTGCCGTATTAGTTGTTATTTTTAGCTTTATTTATTTATGTTGTGTATGATACACCTAATTTACATAAGTGGAGTACCGACCATATAAATATGGGTTGGTACGAAGACGACGGAAGATTAAGAGATCGAATCCAGAGACTCTGCCCGACTGCGATTTAGTCAACCCATTCTGCAGGAACAGTCTTCCCAAGAATATACCAAAACTACCTGTAAATATTTGTACCTTTTTCATTGTTTCAATACATTTTGTTACGTACATTTTGTGTTGTATTATTATTATTCCATGCTTATTCAAGCTTCAACAATGGCGACGAGGTATAAAGAACTTTACGTTTTGGAAAAAAAAGAATTAATAATTGATAGCCTTCAATAATTGGGACAAGTGGAAGAACCCAGGCTGAAAAAAAAAATCATTAATTAAAAAGCCGAACATCTAATGGAACGGAAAAGTATTCTGAAGTTTGGACAGTTAAAACTAGTTAAAGGGCGACTAAGCTTAAAGGAACGTTCACTCAGAAAAATCTGGAAGGTGGCGTAAACAAATAACTAAAAAAAAAAAATGCTGGCCGACTAACTAAAAAAAAAAAAAAAAATGCTGGCCGACTAAAAAAAAAAAAAAAAAAATGCTGGCGACGACTAAAAAAAAAAAAAAAAGCTGGCCGATTAAAAAAAAAAACATGCATGGAATTAAAAGGATCACAAATACCACGTGTCGACTTTGAAAGGTAAGTTTAACTTGTAAAAAAAAAAAAAAATTGTTTTTTTTTTTTTGTTTGGTTGCTCAACAATATTTTATAAAGCAAGACATAAAATTAAAAAGGCGTAAGTTGTTTCAATTTTTTTTGTCTGCTTATAGTATATTCGTGGATAAACAATTTAAAAGTATATTCTTTGTTGCATGAACACTATCAGCTAAAAATGGAGGAATTATCCAAAGTCATAGCTGAATTGTTTAAAGCCCAGCAGTTGAGTCAAGCTGAATTATTCAAATCCCAGCAGTTGAGTCTGCAACAACAAAGTGAACAGGTTGCCTTATTAAGAGAACAACAATTAGCACAGCAGAATTATCAAGAAAGGCAAGAGGAGTTGAGTCAGCAACGTCAAAGGGAACAGGAAGAAATGTATGTCAAGATTTTGGAAATTCAAAAGTTAACATTGGAGAAATTAAACAACAATCAGGCAAATAAAAGTAACTCTTCATATTCTAATAACATCATATTTAATTCGTTGGAAACTTTCAACTATGTGCCAGAGCGAAGGAAAAACGTTTGAAGCGTTTTAAACGATATGAAGATATTTTCCACACAGACTGTGAAAACTGGTCTAATTCAAGAAAAGTCAGTCTATTACTAAGAAAGCTAGGTACAGCAGAACATAGCAAATTTGTAGATTTTATTCTACCGAGAAGAACAAATGAATTGGAATTCTCGGAAACAGTGAAAATTGCTAAAGGAGTTGTTTGGAGCAAATATGTCGCTTTGGCATAGCGATGGTTATGCATGAATGTCGCTAAATCCGACGATCAGGATTACTTAACTTATGCATCTATAGTGAATAGACATTGTGACAATTTCAGATTGGCAGAGATTACGGTTGAAGAATTCAAGTGTTTAATTTTTGCTCAAGGTCTGGTATCCAGTAAAAGTGCGAAATAAGGCGTAGAGTTTTGTCTAAACTCGAATCTGAACAAAACCTTACCCTGCAAAAGTTAGCAGAGGAGTGTCAGCGGGCCGTAAGTTTAAAGAAAGAGTCTCAAAAATTGAAGAAGCTGGTATTGCTTATATTAAAAAGTGAAGAAACAGTCAAATTACCCATCAGAAAAAAATTGGATTAAAAATTGGCGTATTTAAAAAAAATAAAAAAAAATTAAATGAAAAGAATGAGGAAGGAAAAAAAAAATGGTTCCGCCATTTAATTGTAGACAGTGCAACGAAAAGACATTGGGAGGTAAATTGCCCATATAGAAATAAAAAATGTTTCGTGTGCCACAAGAATGGTCACAAAAGGGTCGTGTTGTAAAACGAAAAAAAAGTCAATAGCGAATTAGTCAAACAAATTCAAATATCAAATCAGATAGAGATTTGAGGAAATATGTGACGACTGAAATATTTAAAAAAGAATATCAAATTTCAACTCGATTCGGGTTCAGATTTAACAATAATGAACTATAAAACATGGAAAATTTTAAAAAGGCCTACAATAATGAAGTCAACGCAAAACGCTCGAACAGTGACTGGAAAGGAAATTAAATTGAAGGCGAGGTTGTACTTCCCATGAAATTGAACAGGATAGTTAAAAAAATAAAAGTTTTCATTCTGAAAATGGAGAAAACTTGATGGGTACAGATTTTATTGAAACATTCAATTGTGGGATAAACCGTTAAACTCTTTCTGCAGAAAAGTAGAAAGTAATGTCATAAACAAGACAGGACATTATTGAGGAATTAAAAAAGTTTCGAAACTTTCACACCTGGTCTTGGAAGATGTAACAAGTTTGAAGCCAAATTCGAATTAAAGGAAAATACTATGCCAATTTTTAAAAAGAAACGTAATGTGCCTTTCACAAGTGTAGAGAAAATTAACGAAGAACTTGATAGGTTGGAAAAATGGGAATTATTTGAAAGTAGAATCTAATTCATGGGCTGCGCCCGATTGTGTGCATAAAAAAGAAATCAAACCAAGTCAGAGTCTGCGTTGATTTTTCGACAGGGTTGAACTCGGTAATTAAGGACTACCATTACCCGTTACCGAGTCCGGAGGAGATTTTTAACAAGCTAAATGGTGGAGTTATATTTTCAAAAAATTGACTTATCAGATGCCTATCTCCAAATTCCCGTTGAAGAGGAATGTTCGAAGTTACTAAGGATAAACAAGCATAGAGGGTTATTCAAGTACAACAGGCTTCCTTTTTGGTATTAAAGTGGCACCTGCCATTTTTCAACAAGCTATGGACATCATGCTGAATGATTTAGACTTTGCGGCGCTTACCAAGCGACATCATAGTAAGGAGCTTAATCGGTCGACAAACATCGAGAGCATCTCAATCAAGTATTTTAAAAAATTCAGGACTTTGGATTTAAAGTCAAAAGAGTCAAAGTCTTGAATTTGGTTTGGAGGAAATTAAGTATTTAGGGCACATAATCAACAAAATGGCAGATGTCCAGATCCGGAAAGGTCCATTGCGATTAGAGACATGCCGACGCCCACTAATGTGGCGATGCTACAAAGTTTTCTAGGGCTTGCAAATTATTATAATTTATTTTCATTAAAGGAATGTACAATTTAAGAGCTCCGTTGAATGAACTGCTAAAAAAAAGACAAGGCATGGGAATGGACGGTAGAATGTCAGAAAGCCTTTGATGAAATAAAGAAAATGCTTACGTCCGACCTCTTTTTAACCCATTACAATCCAAAACTGGATATTGTAGTGGCAAGTGACGCTAGTTCATACAGGATAGGAGGCGTGTATTCAACACATAATGCCAGATGGTTCTAGAAAACCAATTGCACACGCTTCGAGAACTTTGCTCCCAGGAGAAAGAAGTTACTCTCAGATAGAAAAAGAGGCACTGAGTATCATTTTGCCATACAAAAAATTTCACAGGTACATCCACGGCAGACATTTTATCCTTGAAACGGATCATAAACCACTGATCACCATTTTGGTTCAAAGAAAGGGTTACCCGTTTATACAGCAAATCGTCTGTTAAGATGGGGAACCATTCTTCTCAATTATGATTTTCACATAAAGCACCTATCATCCAAAAAGATAATTCATGTGGATAGTCTATCAAGACTAGTACCGAGGCAAGAAGAAAGATTCAAGAATCAATTATTGCAAATATCAGAGCAGATTATGAGGTGAAAAGCATGGTAAACAACATTGTAAGAGAGCTACCGTTTCGCTAAATGAAATTAAAAAAAGAAGCTGAAAGCGATGATTTCATTTAGAAATTAAAAAGCAAAATGGTAGCAAATGACCAAAAAGTGCAGGAGATTTATTCAATAGGTGATGGAGTTTTATTATATGGTGAGAGAGTAGTAATACCAAAAAAGTTGCAGAAAAGAATACTTGGGACTTTCATATGGGTCACCCGGTATTAATAGAACAAAAAGCTTAATGCTAAGCTTTGTGTATTGGAAAGGAATGGATGTGGATATCGAAAACATGGTTCATCGATGTAAGGGGTGTCGTTAGCAGCTAAGGCACCACCTATAGTACACAAACCATGGCCCAAGACGGATCATCCGTGGACAAGATTACACATTGATTTCGCTGGTCCAGTAGAAGATTTTTACTACTTAATAGTGGTAGATAGTTTTACAAAATGGCGGAAGTACTACGCTGTAAAAAGCCTACGTCCAATACCACAACAACTTTTTTTGCATGAACTATTTGCACGGTTCGGTGTGCCAGAGTGTATTGTGGTGACAATGGGACACAATTCACTTCTGAAGAATTTAAGGAATTTTGTGAGTTATATCAAATTAACCACATAACGACGCCTCCGTATCATCCGAGGTCTAATGGACTGCGCAGAAAGATTTGTCGATACTTTAAAGCGTGCTCTGAAGAAAGCCTCAGGAGTTCCAATGGAAAAGGCGCTTCAGCAATTCTTACAAGTATACAGAATCACGCCAAACCAGAGAACACACTCAAACATGGCACCAGCTGAACTAATGTTCGCTAGGAAAGTTAAGTCAGTGTTTGACAAGCTTTTGCCAGGAAAAATACAAAAAATACCATGTATACAGCGAGAAAAAGATACACTCCGGAGAGAAGGTGTTTTTCAAGTGCTATAAAAACAACGTTGAGTTCTGGGAATGAGGCATAGTGGACAAGAGAATCGGTGACCTGATTTACATAATCAAAGGGCAAGAATACTTATAAAAGGCACCAAAACCAACTTAAAAAGATTACGGTATAGAGCAAGAAGAGTGTATACCGGATGAGGACGAAGATCCCATTGATATAATGTATGATATGTTTCAGGTAGAACCTCCACAGAATACACCTGAACCAAGAAGATCCGTAGGGAAACGGAAGTTGACGGACCCATTGAACGTGAATCCAAAACAAAAAAAAATATTAAAATTAGGCAAATGGATCTACAAAGAAATAGCCATAATCATCAACCCATATAGGAAGCCAATTTGAAATCCAAAAGGGATTCCAAGGCTTGGGAGGAGGGTGTTGTGTATGATACACCTAATTTACATAAGTGGAGTACCGACCATATAAATATGGGTTGGTACCGGAAGACGACGGAAGATTAAGAGATCGAATCCAGAGACTCTGCCCGACTGCGACTTAGTCAACCCATTCTGCAGGAACAGTCTTCCCAAGAATATACCAAAACTACCTGTAAATATTGTGTACCTTTTTTCATTGTTTCAATACATTTTGTTACGTACATTTTGTGTTGTATTATTATTATTCCATGCTTATTCAAGCTTCAACAATTTATTTAGCTTGTAGTAAAAAATAACAACTAATACGGCAGAAATTTATATAAACAAGGATCAATTCATTCATAACGGATCTGGAGGTTTTTGTGTACTATTTGAATTGTTTGCGATGATGGATGTCTCGCCATTTAAATCATTAACCTTTGCATTAGTTTTGTGTGAATAATTCATGTATTTGTAAATTGATTGCACGTTTATTGTAATATATATATATATATATATAAATAAAATGTGCACACCCCATTTTAGTAATCATCCTAAGTAGAAAAGATTTTTTATGTTCATTAGTAATAAACATTGCCTTTGTAGTAATCAAGAGGGATCCACACTGATTTGTTTTCAGCCATTAATGGTAAAATATGTTGGGTGAAAAGAAATTTAAAGTTGGTTCACACATGATAGATTAATTGCTCAAAACGGCATTTAATTTTTTTAAAACTTAATTTTTACTGTTGATTGAAATTCAAAAATTCACTGACCAATTGTTAAAAATAACTGAATAAATGACCAAGCTGGTTCTTAATGCTAAATGAAAACTCGTATTTTTATTTGTAAAACACAACTTGTTTTCCTTTCCATCCTTCTTTTTTTTTTTTTTTTTTTTTTTTTTTTTTGATTCAGTCATTTCTTTCTGTCTTTTACCTTCTCTCTCTCTCTCAGCTTTTCCCTTTCTTTTTCATTATCATTCCGTTTCCTTTTCAACCCGTCTTTTTGTTCACACTTCCACTTGAGATTAAGTTCTTATGTCTAACACTGCAATTAGTGTTTCTGCTAATGAACCAACACAACTTTTTATATCCTATTTCCTTAAAACTTTTTCAAAAAATCTTTTTTTTCTCCTCTCACCATTATTGACTTGATTTTTGTCTCTGGCTTTAAACACCAATGTGTGTTCTCTTTGAAATCTAAGCTTATCCACTTGTGTTGATCACTGAGATATAATTAAATAACACTTTTAGCACAACATACATTCTTAGTCTGTTAACATTAAAACTATAGACCAAGAGCTTTAAATGTCAATTACTAAAATATGAATTATTCATTACAAAGGTATTTCTGTTGAACTGCTTTGAATATTACATCATAAAAACACCTGGCCTTGTTTCATTATTGACAGCTTTTGAAACTCCATGTTCAATTGGTAACCTTCAGAAATATATTAATATATATAATTACTAAGCAGTCATATAGCTATAGAAGCATTAAAGATTATATAGCCTCAGTTTTCAAGGTGAGAAGATTATATTTTTAATAAATAAGATACATCCTTTTTCAGGATTATTTTTAAGAGGGAATTTTTTTTTTTATGTGCATACTAAATTTTTATACAGAATTTTGAAACTCCTTTTCTGAGAGTAAAGAAAGAAATTTTGTACATCAAAACATATCCATATATAATTAATGATTATTGTAAATTTCTTCTTTTCTTTTTTTTAATAAAGAAAAAAAACATTAGCTTAATTTAAGCTGGTTTATTTTATTTTTTTAATCATTTCACACCAAGCAAGGTGATAATGCTACTAGGACTCAGTGTGTTAACGAGCGTGAAAGAGAAAAATTTAATTAGGAGAAATGAAAAAAGAACAATAAAAGAACAAGATTTAGGAAGACAGAAGATGATGATTGATGTTGCATTTAAATTTTTGAAGATTGTAGTTGGAAGGGAAGCAAGAAATCAGAAGGGAGTTCTACAGGTGAGAAAAGAAACTATTAGAATAGAATAGACAGTTGCATCTAGCTAGTTCAACAGTGAGACCTAATTTCCAGTGTTTTAGGCACTAAGAAAAAACAGCTTACCAGAACAGTTACCATGAAAATATTTGTTTACCAATTCAAGTTGGAGTGATTTCCAAGTATGCTTACTTAGATAGTCTTGGACATTGTAAAATCCAGATGTGGTTCTTGGAATAGCAGTAATTCCATTCTTTGTAATGTAAACTAATCCTTCAATAATTCTTCCCACAGATAATCAGGTTTGGCCCCAATTCTGTTGTCAAATAAATGTGGCAGATTGTTGATTTACATTTCATTTAACATTTATATTGATAGAAACCATGTTTTGTGCTGATCTCATTTAATGTCCCATTTATTTATATCCAGGCTTTCTTGTCATCTTTGTTGACAAAATCTGAATCTCTTTTTTTCTCATCACTGTTTTTTTCACTTCCTGTCTGTTAGCAACAACAATTTCTTTTACTGACAAACTGTTTAGCAAAATTCTAACAAAATATACCTTTGCATTTTAGAAGTCTTCATGGTTTTTGCTTCTCCAGTTTTATTTATTTTTTCCCTTAACAGTTTAACTACTAGAAATTTATCTCTAGAAAGTAAGCCTTCTTCTCTTACACTCTTAACATTTTTTAACTTCTTCTTTGTTTGTATTTCATTGTCCTGTTTTATGTGGATTCAGTTGTTATTGCTTCAATGTAAAAATATTGTATAAACACCCATACATACCAACCTTACTTATATTCTAAGTAATAACCTCATGATTATCAAAGATTTTATGATATTCACAAGATTATATTTTTAGCATGATTAAGTTTATTTCTACTTAACTAGTGTCACTGAGTTACTACAAAGTTTTAACCCTTGCATGTCCATTGAAGATGCATTCAACACTTGACAATTGAGAATGGGTACTAGTCTTTGAAAGAATCATTCACATTGACTCAATGATCCTGACCAGTCGACTTGAGGCTAGTATATTTGCTTATGTAACTCTGGCCTTGACATGCACAGTTGTTATGAGACTATAGCTGTCAATCTTGTCATGTCATTAGTCAGTGAGTGATTTAAAGCCTAATCCTATTTTGACTCACTCAAAATAAATCCTCATTTTCTTTCTCAAAGTTTACCTATTATTATATAATATTATATTATATACACCTTCTATTCATTGTTAATAATCACTAAAATCTTCTGCCTCAGACTGGACAATTCCTCCTACCAACCCAAAATCCCAAAGCAGCTTTGTAATGATTTCAATAACTTCTGGTGTATTTACAAGAGATTAATCCATTTTTTTTTTCTTTCTCTTCTGTTCTTGTATTTCCCCCATCACTTCAAGACATATTAGTAAAATGTTGAATTCTTGTGTTTGGTAGACCATCTAATGATATGTATTTTTAATGGAGAGACAATTTTTTGCTACCACAATCTCTGACAACCACAACACTTACACATTTCTGTTACTGTATGACATTCTATAATGGAGAGACTTTAATGCTTTAAAGACTCAAATCTTACAAGACGTTCAGCTTTTTATAATTTTGCACTTATCCATCTTCTTTCAATCCCTTTCTACGTTTATCTTTTTGTACACAACTCAGATTTTCATGACGTTACCTGGAAGGAAAAACAAGAAAAATGATCAATTATCAATTTACAAAAAAAAAATATCCATATGACATGACAGAACATGTTATTATATATCCAGGAGTAATAATTGGTTTTATATAGTTCATGTTGGAACCACAACTTTAGGTTTTGGTTGTAACAGAAGCTAATTTCAGTTAAATTAATATATTCCTGCATTCAAAAATTGAATACAAAGCATCATATCTTGCACTTATTTCTGTCTGATAAGTTCACTTTATAACATTGACTGAGGTCTTGTTTTCTTTTTTTGTTTGGGTGGGTGGGGGTCACAAAAACATTGTTGAATTCTACAGACACTTGCCTCTCTTACTATATATATATATATATATATATATATATATATATATGTAATTAGGAACCTCCACAAAAAACGCAATGATCTTTCTTAAAGCTTTTATTTTAGTTTTAATTTCAAGTTAATAGATTAAATTTAATAGTTCCAATAATCAAAATACTTTGTTGTATTTCAAAAACTAATTTAAATTGACTGGATTTTTTTTTTTTTTTTTTTTGCTAACATTGCTGATTAGTATCCCTTTTAATCATCTTTCATCACAATGTAATTGTCTTTTATTAAAAAATTTTCAAAAAATAAAATATACTTTTCTGAAACTTGAATAATTTTAACTGATTTAAAGTATACTTAATCTGATTTGAAACAGATTTTATTTACTTTAAGTTTAAAATAGTGCAGAAATGCATTTTTTAACCTGACAGTAACTGCGTTGATATACTGACAGTGATCTCATATCTAATATTTTTCTACAGAGACTTTATCTGTAAAATATAATTGAAGAAAATGACGTGAGCACCATTTTAATATAATTCTTAAGTTCTCAGTAATCTTAAAAATTTAAGAAAATATCTGTAATTTAATGTTTTATTGAATTTTAGAAATTTTGACTTTAAATTTACTAGTCA
The DNA here is from genome assembly GCA_903632075.3 of Acanthosepion pharaonis. NCBI lineage: Eukaryota > Metazoa > Mollusca > Cephalopoda > Sepiida > Sepiidae > Acanthosepion > Acanthosepion pharaonis. The sequence continues at coordinate 1,018,884 of CAHIKZ030004020.1, forward strand.
TTTACTATTATTATTCTGATAATGTTGTGTATACTTACAAAAATCGGTACCTTTTACACACACAAAAAAAAATTCAAAATTCTTTTAAAAACATTGGTGTTTGATGACTTGTATTAAGCTTTTTTATTTATGATCAGTAAATATAGTTTTCACTTAATAACAACATCATATAAATGGCTGAAATTAATACAGAATTTTCAGATTTAAAATTTAATAAATTTTTCTAATTAAATTTTTTTTTAAAATGCAAACATTTCTTGTAAAACTTCATTATTGATCAAATTTTTTTTTTTCTTAAGGCAAAATATATATATCTTATTTATAAAAGCAATTAAAAAATTTTTCCAATGTCATAGTTTTTTTTGTATTTTAGGATTCAGAGCAGATTTTTGGTAAATGTTGTTTCTAGTTGACAAAAACAAATTGATTATTTAAGTTCTCCAAGGAGTTCTGTTTTTAACTAATATAAATATGAAGAGAATGGAATTTTAATTTCTCAAAATTTCATATAATTAAGTGGGAGTAACATGTAAAAAGATATCTTTTTACCAAGATTTTCTGAAAAAAAAAAAGTTTCGTTCATTTGTAAGTAAGTCCTGAAAATTTCATTAAAATCCAAGAAATTATTTGATTTTTGCCAGTATTTCTAAATCAACACCAAAAAAGACACTAAAATTTCCAATACTAATCTTTGGCCCTCTCATTGATGCAAGAAAAACAAGGTTTTAAACAAAATTTCAAATGTGCTAGAAAGGATTAAAAAAAAATTAATAAAATAATCAAAAAAATACTTTGGTCTTTCCTCTTCATAATAACAAACATTTTGATGATAAAACTTTGCTTTTTCTCAAGTTTTGGGCTTTTTTTTCATCACGGTATCCTCTCCTTTAGAAAAATTTGGAGGTACCTGAGATAGATATATATATATATATATATATATATATATATATATATATATATATATATATATAGCAAAATAAATTTGCAACATTCAAGGATAATGGGTACATGATGTATATGCTTAGAGATTAGTAGATATTCTTGTAACATTTTGAAAGTCTTCAGTCATTTTGTCACACTCATACCAGTCCACCATCTATGTCAAAGTTTCATATTGTAATGCATGCTGTGAAAGAGTTCAGTGCATACAGCGGTCGTGCCACATAAATGCATATGTGCTCGTTTTGTTCAGATAGTCATTTCAGAGAGTTTGAGTACAGACCAGGTTCTGGATGGCCATATTGAAAACACTCAAACAAAGATCAACAGTGGCACATCACTGGGAATCATTTTCTTGCATCAGGACTACTGGCATTGGTGCCTTTAGCCAGACTTCCATTTACACCATAATGCCATTATGCACATCTCCAATGATACTAATGCTATTCCTACAGTAGTAAAGCAAAGTACTGTCCCAGTAGGATCATACCAACCTTTTTGAGATATTCAACAACTCCCCTAGCTAGCATAATCACCAGACCTGTTCTACTCCACTTAGCATATCAGACATGCTGGGACAATTCCTGACTCATTCATTTAGCCCTCCTACAGTACTTGTTCGTGCAATACATTATTCTATACATTATAAAATAATGTAGCAGAATGATATTCACCATTTTATGATTGTATTTTGTGCCTCTTTTGCCATCCTTGCTCCCCTTCCGGCCTCTTTTGCTGTCCTTGCTCCCTTTTCGGTCTCTTTTGTCACCCTTGCTCCCCCTCATCATTTTTGTCATCATTCTCCACCATCTCTTTTTCTGTCTTTGCCCTCTGTCTCTCTCACTGTCCTTGCCCTCCTTCCTTCACCCTCACCCACACAACCTCACTTAACCATCCATTGCTTTTCTCTCACAACCTCACTTTAGCCATCCATTGCTTTTCTCTCACAACCTCAATTTAGCCATCCATTGCTTTTCTCTCACAACCTCACTTTAGCCATCCATTGCTTTTCTCTCACAACCTCACTTTAGTTGTCCTTCGCCCTCCCCCACAACAAACAATTTTGCCATCCTTGCGTCCAACACAACAAAGTCTCTTTTGCTGCTCTACACCTATCTATCTCAGTTTGTCATTCTTCCCTCCTCGCCCTCTCTTCTGTTGTCCCTTCTCTCCTCTCTTCTCTTCTGTTGTCCCTTCTCTCCTCGCCCTCTCTTCTGTTGTCCCTTCTCTCCTCGCCCTCTCTTCTGTTGTCCCTTCTCTCCTCGCCCTCTCTTCTGTTGTCCCTTCTCTCCTCGCCTGTTGTTCTTTTCCTTCTCTTTTTGTGAACCTGTTCCTTCCTACATCTTCCAGTCTCTTTCTTTTTACCCTTTCTATTTCTTCATTTTTTTTTCTCTATCCTGTTTTTCATCACAGGTGCCCTTTCTTTTTATCTGCCACTACCCATGTTATGAAACAGCCCTACATCATTAACACACAAATAAATCTTTTAAAAAAAAAAAAAAAGGTGAATGGGGATGGTATAATCTAACCTGTCCACCCACTTTTCTTCTTCTGATTGATATATCTTCCTCTAACATCTGTCAATCTTTGTGAATGATCAGCAGATATGTCAGTTTAGAGGTGGAGCTTCAACTCCTAACTCCACCTCTTTTGTCTGTGACACTCCTCAATGAACATATCCCTTCATTCCATGAGGATCTTCTGTCATCTTTTTCTTCAGCCACTTCTTTACATCAACCAAACATGCTTTCAACATTAACCATGCTTATCTTCCTGCCTAAATGTTTAACATCATCTTACTTGTCTCTCTCAATTTCCTTTTGCAACCAATCAGGATTAAAAAAAAATAATAATAATTTATCAGTGCTATGAAGAAAATTACAAGTTTCCACATCACACTTTTCATATATAAAAATATATGAAGCCTTTACACTAACAAGACTGCTAAAAGCTATCATCAAGTTTAGTGTCAAAATTACAATTTTTACTTTTCATTTTAAAATTAATAAGATCTTCAAAAAAGATTATTGAATAAGGATATGAAAATATTACAGGCGTATTAAAAATATAAACTATTTTGCTCTCAGTTCAAAAGTTGTTTACCAAAATGTTTGAAATTGTTCACCAAAATTGCTCCACTTATTTTCACATCTGCTATTTTAATCTATTTTTTCCAATCAAATCAATTTCCATCATTTTAGGTTTTTTAATATTTCTTATCATTTGAATTACTAAAATATCGCATCTTTCCATATATTTTTAAGAATTATTCTATGAATAGTTTTAGAATTCAGTTCTCATGACTTTAACTTGACGCAATTTCAAAAATTTATTCAAACATTTTAGCTCAAGTTTTGCTCAGATTAAAAATGTTTCTTTCTGTTCACACCAAAAAAAAGAAAAAACGAAATATTTCGTGTCTACATGTACGTACAATTTCAGTAGAGAAGTTACATAGGAAACTGAACTTTGTACTATCCACTCATTACATCTGTAAATATTATCTATTACAACACACACACACACACAGTCCTATTAACTAAAAAAGTAACAGACTACAAAACTTATAGAATGGATATGTTTACTATTTTGTATAAAAGTGGGAGATATTGCTTCAAAGCTATCTTAACTGCTAAACCACCTAATCTTTTAACTGTTAAATTCATAAAATTGACTTTTGGCTGTAATTGCTATTACCAATTATTACTGTAGAGAATTTTTAAGTTTTTCTTGCTCAAGAACAAGACTACAATAAATGGAACAATCAATTAGCAGAGTTCTGTAAGATTTTTAGCCATTACCATTGTCCCAATTTTTCTATTTTATTTTTTGTTGAAACTTGATTAATGCATGGAATAATAATACAACACAAAATGTACTTAGAACAAAATGTATTGAAACAAGAAAGTGTACACAATATTTACATATAGTCTTTTGTATATTCCTGGTAAGACCGTTCCTGGAGAATGTGTTGACTGAGTCGCAGTCGGGCAGAGTCTCTGGTTGAATCTCTTGATTCCTCCCTCTCTTCCCTGTACCAACCATATTTATATGGTTGGTACTCCACTATGTAAATTAGGTGGATCCTACCACATTTTTCTATGACTGGAAATATGTCTATTTAAAAAAGTGGACTACTGTTGTATTTTAAACCATATATATATATATATATATATATATATATATATATATATATATATATATATATATATATATACACACACACACATTTTATTTTAGGATAATTACATCAACATGAGTATAACGCTACATAAATGCAATCATGTTTCAATGCGTACCAACACATCTCATGTTGGTACACATCAAAACATGATTGCATAAAAAAAAAAGAATATAGCTCTACTTTTGTATTGAGACCTTTTTTAAATTAATGTTGCGAACGTTGGAATTTATATTTGCTTCGTTCTCAGTTCACATGATATATATATATATATATATATATATATATATTATCAGGCATTATGATCGTGATTGTACTATTCTGAAGAGCATGTCTTACCAGCAAATTCTTCTGTTTCATCTGAACTCTTTCTACTGCATTTACTTCCCATTAGCCCACCAACCAGGTAACCTTTCCCTAACATTTGGTATGTGTCATGCCCCACCCTACATCTTTGTTGCCATTTAATCACTTCAGTTCAAGATAAGAAATATATATTAAACAAGTTTTATTAAAATCATCCAACAAAGTCTGTCCGTCTTTAATTTCTTTCATTACATTTTTACCTTTTGCATATTAGTTGTCTCACATCCAGATGAAAATTATGGAGAAACTGTTTCAAGTTCATGATGTATTTGAGTTCTTTTGACCATTCCTAGTCATTAACAGAAATGTCCTCGCTATCAATACCTTAGAGAAATGTTTTTATTGGCTTTATTTTTTATATATATATATATATATATATATATATATATATATATATATATTATTTAAAATATGATTTGACATGAAATCCCATGTTTTGAAAACAAACTTTTGATTTCAATATAATTAAAAAATTAAATTTCAGTTAAAACACGTTATTAAAAAAAAAAATTTTTTTTGAAGATGGAATAGAGCTTATTTTAATTTCAATTTAATTTAAATAATTATATTGAAGTTTTCGTTCTTGTTTTGAAAAACATGGACTTCTTATGTGGATGATTTGGAATCATATTTTTAAATAAATAATTATATTTATGCTCTACTTTTGTATCGAGCACTATTTTTTAAAAATAATGACTAAAATACTAAGGGACATTGGATTATTTACCTAACCAGTTCCTTCCTATTTTCTATATATTTTCACATATCATATATATATATATATATATATATATATATAGCTTTAAATGTACATATATTGTATACAAGGGACATATATAATGATTTGTAACTATATTTTAGGAGTATACATTTTAACTTGTAAAAAAAATAATCTGTTAGGTGTGATAAAACTTGACAGTACCTGAGAGTGAAAATATTAAATTTTTGAAGCACAATTTAAAATGCTGCTCACTGTAGTGATTGTGTTTAATGGGGCTTGCTTTTTTCTTATTATTCTTTTGAATATCTTTAATTTTTCTTTACAGTGAGTGCTCTATAATATTTTAGTATTTTCTTATGTTAATAGTTCTATTTTGGGTGTTTGTGATTGAATAGTGAAATTTGTAGGCATATCAACAAATTTTTGATAAGTAATAACCACCCTCATTTAAAAAAGGATACCTCTTGTGTGTGATAAGGAAGTGTTAGAAATTTCATCGGCCAACCAAAAGGTCTTTAAAAAATTTTGACGATAACTTTCCAGCACCTACTCAATCATGCAGAGAACCCAACTAAACAATACTTAATGAATATAAATTTTTAGATTCTCTTTTTGCAAGTGGGACAGGTTGTTGTAAAAACTTCCTTGCTTTTATTATGCAAATGAAGGTCATAATTTTCACATAAAACAAATCCTTTCTTTTTATGAACCAACCAAAAGCTTTATCTTTACCAGCACTTTTGACATGTTGCAAAGAATGTGACTTGGATTTATAAAATGTAACTCGTATTATTAAATAGTGTGGTTTGTAAACATTTGAAGAGTCGGGATGTACATGATGTCATTACTTTTTTTCTTACATTAATTTCACAATACCTCAATTATTAATGTGTTTGTTTAGACATGCATAGACATCATCAATCTGACTTAAAATTAGGTACCTCCACTTTTTTGGCATAAATTTTCGATACCTAAGTTTTAAAATGAATTTATAAAAATAAAAAAGCATTCTTGAAGATTTCATTTTAGTTTAAATTGAAAGCTAAAGGATTAAATTTATTATTTCCAGTAAGTAAAATATTCTGGTGTATTTCAGATAAAAATTATATAGATTAGAACATCAAATATTTGTTCGATTTCTTAAAATTTTCTTAAAAGAGGCTATTTTCTTAATTTTTAGAAATTTATAAACAAATTTATCAATTTTAAAATTCTTCCAAAAATATATATATATTTCTAACACATTATTTGAGTAGAATTAGAAAATCTAAAGTTAAATTAATCTAATTTGAAATAAATATTACTTACTTATTAAATAAAAAATAATACACAATCATTTCTTCATGGGTCCTATCTTTCTTTGATCTTTATTGACATATAGGTAAGATTTCAAGGTGATGACAGGTCTTATGGATGATTTTTAAACTATTATAAATTATTATAATTAAAATTTTAAAAAATGAAAAAATACTTATGAAAATTTATTATTCATCAGAAAAAATTTTATTTCTTCAGACAATAGTGTCCTTAATATAACTTATTTACAAAAGCAATTAAAAGCTTTTCTAATTGAATAATGTCATTGTTTTATTGCATTTATTATTTTTCAATTCAGAGCAGATTTTCAGTTAGAATAGTGAAAGTTTGAAAAACAAATTAGATGATTTACATTCTCCAAGGAGTCCTACTTTCATCTTGAGCAGTTTATAGTGTTACAATTTGTTGTTATTAATATACACTACTTACTTTTTGCCAGGGCGGAGATGTAAAGATGCCACCTACAGGTCCAGCTGGTTTTACTGCCCCACCTCCACCACCTCCTCCACCACCACCAATGGATGATGATGATATTTCAAATGCTCAGGTTGATATTGACAGAGATGCTTTGTTCAAGGAATTAAGTAAAGGAACTGAAATTACTAAAGGTAAGTAATTATATATATATATATATATATATATATAAGCTTAAATGTCATCCAATAGGGTGGCATTTAAGCTAGCTCCTGCAAAAGGCTCTTGATTGGGCCTTCATCACAATAGGTAGATACGATAGACAACAATAAACTACAGAAGTCGTCAAAATTGATCACTGCATTTAAGTTTTGCATGAATATGTAAGCTTACCTTTTAAAAGTTCAATAATTCTTCTGCCACCACTTCATTTAAAGACAACTTGATGTATGTAGGCCCTTACTTTCCATACAAACAATTATTTTTATTTCATGGGTGACTTTCACTGGATTTTACAATTTTTCCAAAATTTATTTCCAAGTTTATAAAAATTGTTATCATACAAAAAAATTTGTTGCAAAAATCACAAAAAATCCCCAAAAACAATCACAGTAATGAAAACTTGTGAGTACAAAATTTCAGGATTGCATGTCTGGATTCAGCTTGGGATGTTTTATTTTGCTCACAGACCCAGCCTGATTACAGTATCTTGGGCTACAGCTTCTAGGAATAAAGTTGAAAAAGTGTGACACACTGACACACTTTATATATATATATATATATATATATATATATATATATATATATATATATACACACACACACAAGGACTGACCAAAATTAACAATAAAAAACAAATGAAAACTGTAGACAAAGTTCGCTTTCTTCAGAGACAGTCATTCACTCCTGTTGCGGGGATTTTTTTTTCTCCTTGATTGCTGTAGGCTGATGATCTTTTCCTACATCAGCCTACAACAATCAATCAAAAACCTGAAAACTTTGCTTGGAGGAAAAAATAGCTATTATTAACTTCCCAGACCAAAATAAATTACTAAATAGACAATCTGAGCTCATCTCTAAATGCAGACATGAAAACAAATTTTTACTACATTACTTAAAAATTGAAAACTGAAATGAATAAATACAAATAAACAAAATAATATAAAAAAACAATGAAAATAAATTAACCCAAACAATTAACAAATTAACAAACCACTCCTGTTAGAATAGACGAAATAGAATAAATAAAAATAAAATACATAAAAAAACAAGTAAAAACAATCAACCCAAATAAGTAAATAGAGTAAATAATAATAATAAACTAATTATCAAACCAATCCCACCAAAATAACCGTCAGAATAGACTACAACAACCAATCCAAAAATTGGAGGTAAAAATAGCTATGACTGCTATATATCAATAAAAAAAAACATCACTACGTTACTCAAAAATTGAAAACCAAATAGAATAAATAAAAATATACAAAATAAAAAATAAGTAAATAAATAAAAAAACTAATAAAAATTAATCCAAATAAATAAATGAACAAATTAACAAATCACCCCCGCTAAAATAACTGTTATAACTAATAAAAATAAGCATAAATAAGCAAAAACAAGTAAAAATAATCAATCCAAATAAATAAATTAAAAACTGTCCACCCGCCAAAATAACAGAATAGACTATGGTAAGCAATTTAAACATTGGATGATTAGATAGCTTTAATTATCTTCCCAGACCAAAACAAACTATTAAATAAGCGACCTAAGCAAATCCCCACCCCCAATTTTTTACTACGTTAATAAAACAGCAAAAAACGAAAAGAATAAATAATACAAAATGAAAATGAAAAACAAAATAAATTAACCCAAACAAATAAATAAATTAATAAACAAACAAGCCACTCCCACAAAAATAACTGCTAGAATAGATTACCCACAATGCACCACTGACCCATATATATAAATAGCCGAAGAAATATCCAGCATTTGCAGTCTGACGATTGTGTCCAGCATGAAACAGCCTGTCACCTCTGAGTGTTGACTTCAATGTTCACTATATATATATATATATATATATATATATATATATATATATATATATATATATATATATAAAGCATGAAAAGTGTAATCAGAGAACTAAGTTCAAATTTCAGTCGATTTTTCTTTATTCACTTTCCACTAATGCTATTTGGAAAAGGCATGAATCCATCTTTCCCTAAGCTATGAGTTAAATAGCAAACTAGACCAGAGTCTCTATGAGTGACAGTCACTCTAAGAGAAGGAAGACTCCAAATTCAGGCCACACCCTTTCCTCTGTGTACTGTCAGTTGGAGATTTTGGGGCACACTGTGCTCTATTTTTATGCTACCAGATCTTCTGAAATGTGTGGCTGGTTCAGCACAAATCTTCACCATTTTAAACAAATCATTTCTCTGTACGTATGTGTGTGTGTAGTCTGACAGTTCAGTTCTAAACCTGAACTGTCAGCTTAAGTAGCACTGAATTTCAACAAGAAAGTCTACCATATCAGTCAAGAACTTTGTTACTGCTAGCAGAGCAGCCATGTTTACACCATAATAGCAGCAAGAAAACTGGTGCAATCAAGCTTAAAATTCAATCACATGACCGCAGTAGAACCAACTCTAAGCAGGCATGTACAGAAAGCAGTGTGATAAACTTAACAATATGTTATGGCAAAAGTGTGGATAATTTTTGACTTACATTCATATTTTGTCCCTTTAATTCAGGATTTGGATGGTTCTGCAAGAATAGATTTTGTCTGAATTTCTGGGATGACAACTTTTGATTATTTACACTATTTATATGCAGACTTTTGTCCTCATCTTTGTTGCTGTTGTCACAACATTTCAGCTATTGTACCCTCCGAATTTCATCAGGTGTATATCAATCCAGGTAACCTACATTAACCTTTCAATTCAGTATTTCCTATAGGTTATTCAGTTTGATATGCAACTGATGAAGTCCAGAATGTGCAATGGCCAAAACGTTATGATAACAAAGATGGACAGTAATCTACATGTAAATAAAAACAGATTCATTTTATAAAGGAATTTCATGTATTCCTGTGATTTAAACCAGAAAAACCATTTATATAGTGCTGTATACAGTTGGATGCACACTTTTTGTATGTTTACATATTTTTTTTCCATGTCATCTTAATGTCAACACCATCCGGACAGCAAAGGGAAGAATATACTTCATGACTTGGTTGAACTGAAAACTTTTTCTAATATGTTTGTTAAAGTAGTATGAAAAATATAGGTTATCTCCCCTTGGTTGATAAGAAACCCAATAGGGAATTGAGTCCATTGATCTGATAATAATGGGTAAGACCCAAATTGCCAAAAGCAAGGAGGCTCTTAGACCAGAGAGCTGAATGTATGTGTTTAAGACTCCTCCAAAGAACAGTTGATGCTGGCCATGAGCAACCTGAATCATGCTTCGACAAGCAGCAATTGGAAAAAGAATGTGAGCAGCATCAGATAAGTATTTCAATCAATTTCAAACAGATATATATATTTGGACCTTGTCATCAATGCCATGACATTAACTGCTAAAGGAATATGTTTTAGAAATTCTCTATTCTCGTTCTCATTGTATAATGTATTGTATAAAGTATGCCTTTTAAACTGTTCAATTGTCTTGTCTTTTGTTCATTTGCCACAATTCATTTGGGGAGTCACTAAATTTCCCAAGGTAGTGCTTGAGGATGAATTCTATCTCTGTATTCTTCCTGCTACCAATTGTAATGTTAGTGGCTGGGTCAGTCTGTCAATCTGTCCATTCCTTTGATTTGTCTTGATGTTATCAAGAAGAGGATGTAAAGATGATGTGCCTACTTAGTGCCGATCCAAAAATGCTTCCTGCCTTCTTGTCTGTCAATCAACGGACAATGACAGATGCCAGATGCAAAGTATTTCTGAAAAAATACCAGATATGGGGGATAAAAATCAAAACCAGTATTCCAAGGAAACGTCAACCAGTGAACAGAACTTTATTAAAACTTCAAAATGGTTGCTTATTTAGTGGAATACTTTCATGAGATGGGCTAAGTACCTGAAGATTGTTAGTGAACAGGTGACTGAGCTGAAGATAAACTTTTTCCATTGTTTTAATAAGAGGTACGCTATAATAAGCTCAAACACACTAATGATGAATTGAACATTCCTGCTCTTGGAAATGTTACTTAATAATTCCAGTATTTCTAACTAGACAAATGTTAGGTTGACAATTTTATTAATCAAAGACATGAAATACTGAATTCAAAAAGTTTGAATTAGAATGGAACTTGAATACTCACTGAGTGGTATGCATTGGAAAATAAATATAATGTGATAAAAGGCTTATGGCCATATCACATTAAAACACTAGTTCACCGAAGTTAAGCCATATTCAGCCTGATTAGTACCTAGATTGGTGACTGCTTGAGAATATCAAGTGTTATAATGGATTACAGTTCAGAATTCAAAATTAGAAAGCCAAGTTTAAATTCCAGCCAGGTTAGTCATATTAACTTATGCCCAAATAGTCTTGGAAAGGTATAAATCCACATCTTCCTCTGGCTATGGGCTAATTAATAGGACTTGTATCAGTAAATCATTATTATCTCCCCAAAATTCTTACAATCTGAAAGTTTTCTGGCTTTAAATAACCTAAAAAAGGTTGATAAGCCATAAAAATAACCAAATCAATCCAATCCAATTGAGTGCAAAGTGCTAGCCTCTGAGATCCATCAAGACATATTAATCTACTTCCTTCCACTTTGTTGTCAATGTGAGTTTTGCTGATAATGGTGTTTTGTTTGTTTCAACATTATTTCTAAAAGTCAAATCATAGTTTTAATTGAATATATGGCATAGAAAACAAATTTGGTTATTGTGGCTGTAAAAGAAAGCAGGATAATGGAAACTTTGATATATGCACACACATGTACACACAAAAAACAATTTAAAGCATTGTAAGTTCATGTCATAGTTTTTATACCTGAGTTAAGAGATGATGTGATGATTCAATGAATTGAGATGCTTTAATGAAAAATAAGTATCCACACACACACACACACACACACACACACGTGTCTACATTGAGTCTCTCATTTTTCTTCTCTTCCTCCTCCCACACCTCCTCGCAAGGCTGAATGTATTCATGCATAATTCAATTGAGATCATTGACTTACAAAAATATCTGAGCTTCTTTCTGTCAAAAGAGAGTGGTTTAGTCTAAAGGCACAGATGTAATACTTGCTTGCCAAAATGTTCTCCAAACTCACAAGAGATTGTGGGGTGGAGGAAATCATGAGGCTATTTTTTTCTCTCTCTCTCCTTTTCTCTCTCTTTTTTTTTTTAACCCTTATTTCATGGTTCACTGTCTTTTTGTGTGTATGTTTAAGTGATTAGATAAACTCTTGCTCACATCAGATGAACATATTTATTATAAAAAAAAAAAAAATGCTTAAATGAACATTTGAAATGGAAGGGCAGTCATACTTGGTGTTTGTTTACTTAGTCAAAAAAACTGTCAGTATTTCTGGGTAATTAACTGATAAAATAAATTTTGTATGTCAGAATTTCAAGGCTGCTAGTCAAGTGATAGGCCCACAAAAGTGGCTGGTTTCATTTGAATTCTGTTAGTACCAAAGTTAAATGCTGTAAGTTGGACCAGAATCATTCCTTTTTGTTTGTGTTCAATGCTGGTGTTGCAAAACTACACCACAACCACCTCCCCACAATTAATTTTAAGTTTATTATTAGTTTGGGTGTTAGAAGAACAGATTGTCTCCCTTGCACTCTGAATTATTGTTGACACTGCAGTTACACTGAAAATGCAGATCTTTCAGCTGCAATTAATAAACTGCACTATCAATGAATGAAAACTGCTTACACATTGTTCTTGCAAAATAAATACATGCATGTTATAATGAGTAATCTGTGTAAAGGCCAACTCGAATTCATTTCAATAAATTTGGAATATAATTTAAAGATTTTCTTCTTTTTTTTTTTTTCTCCTTGTATTTTTATTAATTCTTTGGTCTAAGGTTCTCTTAGTTTAGCAATTCTCATTTGTTTAATTCTGTTCAATTGACTTACCTCTACTGATAGCAGCTGAAAACAAAGAAACAGTTGTAATAATACTTAAAAATTCCATAAAAGTATCTAATCTCACAATTAGAAAATTCTACTACTGCTACTCAATAAGGTCTTGAGTTGAAAGAAAATGATTAACAGAATTTTTTGGAATGAGAAAACTAACTAATCAAGACTGTTTTCATAGCCTAATTGAATAATTTATCTTTCATTGTTCATGAATAGATGTCATGGAATGCATGTTAATTTTATCTAAAATTCCTGTCAATCAACTTAAAATAAATTGAATAAAAATAAAACATTTACCATATATATCATGTGACTTTTGAAGCTAATTTTAAGGGTGTAGGAATTTAACAAAAGGATAAAAAGCTTAAACATGAAACACTTGTGTTCATAGGTTAATGTTATCTTTTTTTTTCTTCTTCTTTATTGCTAGAGCTGAGTCTAAATTGAATAATTTTAGTTTCTTCCCTCCCCTATCACCCACTTCATACAACATGAATAAAATGCAAAGTTTATATCAAAATTTGATAAAATCTCAGGTAACCAGTTTTTTTTTTTTGTTATTGTTGTTTTAAATTATATTACTGACATACAAGACAAATGGGAGGCACAGTGGAATAATGGATAGCAGCTAGAATTGAAGAGCTGAGTTTGAATTCCACTTACTTATGTGCTATTACCTTTGGGAAAGCTATGAATCCTCTTCTTCTCCCCTCAGCTATGGGTAAATTGCAGGACAGACTGTGTTCTATAACAACTTCTAAGAGAAGAAAAAAACTGAATTCAGAACCAGCCGGCAGTGGGTTTGGCTCTGTCAGGCCATCTTGCCCAAGAAACACCACTTTTGCTGTGGGTGCAGTACATATGGTGCCCCTAAGACACAGGATAAAAAAAACCACTGACATACAAAACAAACCTTGAAATAAATAATAAGAAATAAATAGACAAATACAATAAATTCTTGATACTGAAATTTAATTTCAATTTTGTCTATGAAGAAATCAATCAAAGATGTTACATAGCAGGTACTAGCTCTATGGTTGTGTCCTTGTACTGGAGGCTAATGTTAATTCTCAAGACTAAAGAACTTTAATTGATTAACTTTAATGAAAGTAACCATCTGGTACCCAGTGCAACATATAAATAATATTGGCATGATGTCTAAGAATCCTATTTCTAATTGAAAGACTTCAAGAGGAAATTCATTTCTGAAATTCCTCCTGATATTTTATCAATACTGTAGGAGTTGGTACAGCAGATCAATGTATAAACAACAACAGTCCTCTCTTCTCAGATGATTTTACAATTTTATTTCAATCTTGTTTTTAATTTCCCCACTTGATATAAAAAAATAGAATTTGTCACCAAACAAGTTTCATCTTTAATAAAACTGATCAAGTTATAGTTTTTATAAATGTATATCTAATTTTTCTTCTATGAGAGATTTTTTGGTAGCAGCTGGAATAATTTATCTTCAAATTAGGAAAGGCATTGTCAGACAATTCTAAAATCTCTTAAACTTGTTGATAATATTTGTACTGAATTTTTAGACTTGGAGATGTATTTTTGTTAGTTTATTTATTTTTTAATTTCCTCTTCTATTTTTTGGTATTATTGTCCCAATAATCATCATGAAAATCTGATATAAAAAACATAAACTACTTCCTCAATGCGCTGTTTTGCGAATTTGTTTGCAAGAATAAAAACAAATGTATTTGGGTTTTTTTTTTTTTTTTGAAAACTGAAAAAGCAGTCCTGTTTGTTTTATCAATTTGTTCAAAGCAAAAGCAAATAAAGTTTGGTGCTAGATGTCCTATATATATATATATATATATATATATATATATATATATATATATATATATATATATATATATATATATATACACACACACCATAAAATAACATATTTTGTTTGTTTTCATCCTAGATCTTCAATTTGTGCTCAACATGTGTTTTCTTTCCCCATCTCGCTCTGACTGCATGGAATTATGATCTCTAATATTTCTTTCTAGCCCATGGCCATCGTTTTCCAGAAATTAGTCCCCATGCAGCTGAAGGTAAAATCTTGCACACAATCAAAGACTTAGGCTTGCACCTCTGCTGATATATATATATATATATATATAAATAAATAAAAGTGCACACATCACAGAACAACTATCTTTGCTTTGTAGTATGCCACCTTTGTGTAATGATAGCCAGAATGGAATGTCATTCTGCTATGCCTTTACCATTACGGTTCATCATTTGATTGATTTCCTTTCTTGTCTGAGAGAATAAAAATCAATACAAGTGACTAGCATAAAAATCACATTGTAAAAGAAAATTAATCTCACCCTCCCCAAATTGGAAATACATAAATCTTTTTTATTTTTTCTTTATTTGAAAAACTGAACTCAAGAATAAGGAATTACATTAAATTTTCCAAATTCTTCTTTCACTAAACTAAAATTTTCAAACTCAGTCAGAATAATTGTTGATAGATTCATGCTATCTCCCAGTCTTTTGAACAGGAGTATAGGTTTATCCCTTGTTTCCTATTTTAAAATGAGTTTCCAGTTCCTTCTAAAGGATTTTCCTTCTCTTTTACTCCCAGTAGTCCCTTTGCATCTTAGTGGTATTATTGCCTTGCTTGAGTGAATTGATTAAAAAAAAAAAAAAAATGAATTGGATTTATTTGTCAAAAAATATTAACTTTCTTGAATCAGAAACTCTATGTTGTTAAGGAGCTTGTGATTTAGTATTAACAGTTGCATTTTAAAACAATCATGTTTGTGTATGTATTAAGTTTAGCTTAGTCTGATATAGGTAATAATAATGGTGGTCCCAATGAAGATTAATTTGGTCCACCGGACTAGTTTGCCCTAGAGTAGGTACCCTCACATGTCATTCTTTATGTTGCCTCAGATTAACTTTAATCATAGAAAATCTGATAAAAGTTAACTTTAAAAAGTGGATGACAGTCTGCCTATAAAGCTGGTTTCAATTTTAGTAAAATAAATCCTAAAGCATTTAAGATTTTTATAAGTTTTAGGCTATTAAAGGATTAAGTAATGAATAATCTTATTGGCTAAATATTTACCCCTCTCCCCCCCCACACACACACTTTCCATCAAATGTGTAAATGTTGGACTTTCCTTAAATTAAGGGAATTTCTTTTTCTTCCCTCACCACACAATATCATTTTAAACTTTAAAGACTTCTAATTATTGGAACTTTCTACACAACCAAAAACATTTTATTGTCAGTCATTTTATGCTTGTAAAATTTTGTATAAATTCCACAATTGCAAGTTGATTATTTGTGCCAAGAATGTGCTTTGATTTTGGCTACAAAATATTAAAACAAAAAATTTTATTTGGTTTATTAATTTATCCATGATGTCAAAAATGATTGCATATTTTGTTAAGTCCTTATTAGAAGTGTTTTACAGATGTAGCCCAAAATAGATTTTTTTTACATTTATTAATTTTTTTATTATGCCCCTTTCATGGAGTTGGTCTTTCTTTTTTTTTCTTTTTCCTCATCCTCTGGCACTATAAAGATCTCCAGAACAGTTTGCCATTGTCATAATAAGGACACTGCCACCTAGCAGATAAGGGAGATATCCCCAGGGTAATATATATATATATATATATACATATATATATATATATATATATATATATATATATATATATATATATAATGAATACAGAATCTTAAAAAGTCCATTCAGGTGATAATTTATTTCGTGGACTCAGACGTCCATCTCTTCAGACCAAATTTTACAAAAACATTTTGTCAAATTTGGTCTGTATTCATTATTATATTTGCTCTGTTCTTACATTGAGCTCTCTTTGGAATTATCCCTACTAATTATCAAGTGAGATATATATATATATATTTGTAATAAATAACAAACATTAAGTTAAACATTGTGCATAAAAAGTGCTCAATATACAATGAAAATACAGAGCAATTTAAATTTTGGGCCAAAATAGAGTAAAAATTAAAAACCTTAATTCTACAACAGATTAATCATCACAAAGTAACAGATATGGATTGTGAAACCAAAATAACAGTAAGGTCTTTATTGTTTTATTAATTATTTTATGCAAAAACTTATATGCCAAGCAAATGTGCACTATATTATAAAAAATAGTTTCCCTTTGAGTTTGTTGTTTTTTTTTCTTCAAGAAAATCTTTGCCATATATGAATAATGGTTTAATATCACAAAATTACATTATTTTCTGCTTGTATTTTTTTTTATTCTCATTTGTTCTTATTTCAGGTTTGAGGAAAGTAACAGATGACATGAAAACTCATAAGAACCCCAGTTTGCGTAAAGGACCAGCTCCTTACAAAACTGCTACTGCTCCTCAACCATTCAAGCCAGTTGGGGGCACCAAGAATGTGGTAGCTCCAAAAACCCCAGTCTTGGAACTTCAAGACAAAAAATGGGTTGTTGTAAGTCTTTTTATTTATAAACTTTCATCTTTTCTTCTTTTTTCTTTTTTTTTCTTCTTTTTTTTTCTTTTTTCCTTTTTTCTTTCTTTTTTTTCTTCATTTTTCTTTTTCTTTTTTCTTTTTTTTTTCCATAAAATATTTAAATTATAAAACAACTGCATTGAAATAATAATTATCTGTTGGTGGATTTAATTTTTACTTTATCAAGATTAGAATTTGTAAACTATTGATTGTTGCAAAGGACTCAAGTTTTTTTGCAGTATTGTTTTAAGAAAAGCTGTCAGATTTTAAGATATCTTATTTGAAACCATTTTGAAAATTTTGAATTATTATATCTACCGGTGTGTCTGCATTAACCCTCATCAAAGGTTTAGCAAATGATTATGATTACACAGAAATTTTCTTATTTTCACTCCTGGATAGTAAGGTCAGAATATATTCATTTGGTCTCTAGATTTGCTAAGAAAAGGAAGAATAAAAATCAATTGAATAGCTGAGTGGGTGGAGATGGTATTGACCAGCCTGACTTTGAATCATAGAGAATTCTTTCTTCTAGCATTCCAGGAATCACAAGGCTAAAAAATCTTGGATTTCAAAGTAAGAATTTGAGAAAAAACCATTTGCAACATATGTCCTTAAGAATATGAACAAGTGCTACTATTCCCCCATTGTTGGTAATTTAATGATTAATATATTAGGTGTGTAGAAAAATTGTTCATGTTTTTTACTAGAGAATGAATAAACATTTAAAAATAGTTTTTTTGATGAAAACTTTTGTGTATACATAACACTTTTGAAGGTATTTATCAATCTTTCTATTATGGTGTATGAATTTTTAAAAAAGTTTACTCTACTTATTAAATACAGATCTATTGATGAATTTATTATGGGTCTAAAAAAATACGTTTTTACAGCAAAATTTGAAGTATATTTGTTACCACAATTTGTATTTATTCATGGCCAATTTCATGGGGTTTTTTTTCACACTAAAGATACTTGATACAAAAAAAAAAAGATAAATAAGAAAAAAAAACAGAAAAAACGTTTTTTCTTTTTTCTGTAAACAGGTTTTTCTTTTTTATTTTCATTTTTTTCTTTTTCTTTCCTTTTTTCTTTAAAAAAAACAAACTTTTTTGAAAACAATCTTTTCCTATATTAACCATTTTCCTATAAACAATATTTTCTTTTTGCTATAAACGCAAATTTTCTACAGACAATATTTTTTATGAATTTCTTCAAAATTAATGTTTAATTCCCTCTGTTCTATCAATTTCTTTTGATTCATAAATATCAATTTAAAAAGTAATCACTATCCATTTTTCAAAATGATTATCATCATCATTATTATTATTAAATGCATTTATTTCCAAATTACAAAGATGATATTTCTCTGCAATTTCTTTTTTAGGAGCATCACCATGGCAACCATAACATCTCCATTACAGAAACGAACATCAAGCATACAGTTTATATTTATAACTGTCGTGAGTGCACCATCCAAGTCACTGGCAAAATTAATTCAATTGTTGTTGGTAAGAATGTTTATTTCTTTAAGCAATTTGCCCTTTATTCTCTCTCAATAACAATGGCTTAAACTTTCCAATAACAAATAACAGTATTTAAATTTAAAATTACATTTACAGGAAATCTGTGCAGAATTGCACTCCTTTCTTGCACTCTCTTAATTTCTATACTGATGAGGATTTTTATGTCTTCCATTTATAATTCCTATGTAGTCACTCACGAGCGGGATAGCAAATGGTTATGGCAACCATTTATCTACCTTCTAGACACATGCTTTAGATTATAATTAACAGTACAGGTTGAGTATCCTTTATTTGAAATTCCAAAATCCGAAAGTTTTTCAGGTGCTGATATGACTTGCCACAGATAGAAAGTTTCAGAATGCACTGTGAAGGTTCCTAGGTAATGTGCAGCTGTTGTAAGTGCCCTCATTCTGCACTGGGTGCCAGTTCCCCAACCCAGCTACCTAGCCTACATTGGTGTGTATTTTTTGTTAACAATTGTCACAACACCTTCGTTCATGGATTACTTACCAGATGTTTCATGCTCACTAAAGATATTTATATAGTTTTTGTAAGTAGTTTTTTTTTTTTTTACATGTACAGAGAAAGTAAAAAACATTATTTTTACATCAAATCTTAATTTCACCACTTAAAAATTCATGTGAGCATTACATGACTGATATATTTACCTGTATCTGTATGTACACAAAATTTATTAAATTTTATATAAAACTACTTTCAAGTTTTATGTTATATAAAACTACCTTCAGGTATATATGCTGTGTTATGAAATTTAAAGGGATATTGTGTTTATGCTTGGGTTCCATTCCAAGTTGCCACCTTTTATAGATGCTATATACAAATTAAATAACCTCTATTCCAAAATAATCTGAAAATTGAAGCACTTCCTGTCCCAAGAATCTCAGATAAAGGATTCCACACCTGTATTTAACAAGAAGCACCTTCTTCTGTGTCTTTTATTATGGTATGCCAAAAACCAGTCTTAAAATGACTGGCAGTGGAACCTCTCATTGATTGAATTTTATGACTTTCCAAAAAGCCTAACAACTATGAAAATGATTTGCTATCTAATAGATGAATTTTCTATAATAACTTTGTAAACTGAAGATTTTATTTATTCATAAATGTTTTTTTTTCTCTTCCCCTTCTCATAGATGGGTGTAAGAAAACTGGGGTTGTATTTGATGATGTGATTTCTGCTGTCGAGTTTATCAACTGTGAAAGGGTGCAAACACAAGTAAGTTTGTCATCATTTCAAATTCAACATTTTTCATCTTAACTGAAACATTTGATATTTGCTTATGACAATATCTTTTTTTGTGAAACTTGACTTCATTATCAATTTTTTACCAATAGGTAAACATAAAACTGCTTATAAAATAAGAACAAGACAAGTTGAACTATATGTTCCATTGGTGTAAACAAATTCTCATATGTTATGCAAATGTCAAAAATATTTTAAAATTTTGTTTTTAAAGTCCAAAGTTTTAAATTACAGAAAAAAAAACAAAATCTGCAAAGTTGAAAAATCAGAATTCTCTAATATCGTAATAATAATGAAATAAAGTTGTAATAATAATGAAATATTAATTATAAAAACTGTTTCTTGACTATAATGGCACAAATTTTATTACTGAAACCAAATATCTTCTCTTCATCAAAATATTCCAAATCATTTTTCTACCAGAAATAATTAAATTTAATCTTTTGCTCAGTTGATTTTGTTAAAGACAGAAGTGATCCAAAGATACTAAAAATGTTATGTGTGTGCATATATATATATATATATATATATATATAAGGGGTGGTTTGTCTGGTTCAACAGTGACATCTATATGCAGGGGTAAACTCGAAGGTAACTAGATTCCAATGTAAGAATGGCAAAGACATCTGCACTAGGAGCAGAGGAAAAAAAACCATCAAACGGATCTAAGGAAATCTGTACAAACCTATTAAATAATAGCAACAACTAGCAGAATATGACTTATTTTTTTATGGCATGGATAAACCAGTAATGTTGCATCCTGGAATTGTCACTGCCTAAAATGGAAAGAATTAAAGTCAGAATTAGTTTGTTTCATTCCCTAATTCTACTCTCTCTTAGATTAATATACTTGTTGTTTTTTTGTTGTTTTTTTTTTAGGTGACAGGCAAAGTTCCAACAGTGAGTATTGAAAAGACAGATGGTTGCATGGTGTACCTAAGCAGCACTTCCTTGGAAACTGAAATTGTAACAGCAAAATGTTCTGAAATAAATGTTCTTATGCCACAAGAAAATGGAGATTATGTAAGACCATATTTATTTTATTTTTATTTTCTTAGAGAAATGCTATAAGAAATTACCCACGCAAAAATACCCCCCAAACTAATCAATGACTTCATCCATTCCTTTCAATTGGCTTCTGTTTAATTGTTGTCTTTGAACAAATCTATCAGACGTCAGACAGAAATAACAATATTTGGATATTTTTATTGTTATCCATGCATTTAAAGAGTGATATTAGTTTTAGATTTATATTGTTCATTATCTATAACCCGGGGTGGGGGGGAGCTTTTATTTTTTCTTGTTTTTTATTTACAGAATTTTGTGAGTGTCAATAAAAAAAAAAAAAAACACTATAAAAACAATCCATGTATATGTACTAAAATAAAAAAAGATTTTCAATGATATCTGCATATTATTTGGAATGCACCTTTTGAGTCATATAATTGGTACAATTTTGGAAAAGGTGTGAATGATACTCTGACATATCTTGAAAAGGGTGCACTGGGCAAAAAAAAAAAAGGTAGAGAATTACTGATTTGTACATTATAACTCTAGTTTCTACTTGGTGACTAATAAGCTTACAGCACCCCTCCCCCCAAATGTTGCTTTCCAACATCCGCCAAAAAAAAAAAAAAAAAAAAAAAACATAGAAACATACAATGTTTATGACAGTTTACTTTGCTACTGTCAGTCAGTTATGTGCCATGCATAATACACGCTTAGGCGATCATGTATTTTTTGACTGAAGAAGCAGATTTTTTCCCGCAGTAGATTACCATTTCTTTCTGTAGTAGACCAGTTTCCATCCAAGGCTATAGAACCCGGTCTGCCCATAGCTGGAGGGAGAAGATTCCTACCTTTCTGTAAGTGAATGTAATGGATTCAACTGGAATTCGAACTCGGCTCTCCAATTCCTTATTCCTAGCCGCTATCCATTATTCCACCATGTCTGAGTTGAGGGATATTTTCAGTGTCTAAAGATATTTATTATGACCAGTATTTAATCATGTTTCTGTTTAGTTTTTTTTTTATTTTTATTGTTAATTGCAACTTACAAAAATTCTTGAATATTAAGAATATGAATTTTTGTTTTCTTTTTAAGCAATTATTACAAAATTTGAAATATTTTTCTTGTTATTTTTAATATAAAAATGACTTACTGTAATTCCCCATGTATAATACATTTTTTTTCAAAAAAATAAGAAGAAAAATCAAAATCCAAATTGGATATTTTATCAAAGAAAAATTGGAGGATAATTCCAAAGCAACATTTTACCAAACACGCATTTTAACATTTTCATCATTTTTTTTTCTTTTCTTCATTTCTTTTTCATTTCTTCATATTTTTTTCTTTTCTTCATTTTTTCTTTTCTTCATTTTTTTCTTTCATCTTTTTCCTTTTTTCTTTCTCTTTCTCTTTGCCTTTTTTCTTTCTCTTTCTCTTTGCCTTTTTTCTTTCTCTTTCTCTTTGCCTTTTTTCTTTCTCTTTCTCTTTGCCTTTTTTTTTCTCTTTCTCTTTGCCTTTTTTTTTCTTTTCTCTTTCTCTTTTTCTTTTTCTTTCTTTCTCTTTGCCTTCTTTCTTTCTCTTTCTCTTTGCCTTTTTTCTTTCTCTTTCTCTTTGCCTTTTTTCTTTCTCTTTCTCTTTGCCTTTTTTCTTTCTCTTTCTCTTTGCCTTTTTTCTTTCTCTTTCTCTTTGCCTTTTTTCTTTCTCTTTCTCTTTGCCTTTTTTCTTTCTCTTTCTTTTTGCCTTTTTCTTTCTTTCTCTTTCTCTTTGCCTTTTTTCTTTCTCTTTCTCTCTTTGCCTTTTTCTTTCTCTTTTCTTTCTCTTTGCCTTTTTTCTTTCTCTTTGCCTTTTTTCTTTCTCTTTGCCTTTTTTCTTTCTCTTTGCCTTTTTTCTTTCTCTTTGCCTTTTTTCTTTCTCTTTGCCTTTTTTCTTTCTCTTTGCCTTTTTTCTTTCTTTCTCTTTGCCTTTTTTCTTTCTGTTTCTTTGCCTTTTTTCTTTCTGTTTCTTTGCCTTTTTTCTTTCTGTTTCTTTGCCTTTTTTCTTTCTGTTTCTTTGCCTTTTTTCTTTCTCTTTGCCTTTTTTCTTTGTTTCTTTGCCTTTTTTCTTCTTTCTTTCTTTCTGTTTCTTTGCCTTTTTTCTTCTTTTTTCTTTCTTTGCCTTTTTTTTCTTCTTTTTCATTCTTTGCCTTTTTTTCTTCTTTTTTCATTCTTTGCCTTTTTTTCTTCTTTTTTCATTCTTTGCCTTTTTTTCTTTCTTTTCTCTTTGCCTTTTTTTCTTTCTTTTCTCTTTGCCTTTTTTTTCTTTCTTTTCTCTTTGCCTTTTTTTTCTTTCTTTTCTCTTTGCCTTTTTTTTCTTTCTTTTCTCTTTGCCTTTTTTTTCTTTCTTTTCTCTTTGCCTTTTTTTTCTTTCTTTTCTCTTTGCCTTTTTTTTCTTTCTCTTTGCCTTTTTTTTTTCTTTCTCTTTGCCTTTTTTTTTTCTCTTTGCCTTTTTTTTTTTTTGTTTTTTAATATTATTTTTCTAAGTATTATGAAGCCACCCCTCTTTTCATGTTGGATATGATTCTTTTTTTATATACTGTATAAGTGTTTGTTTTTTGGGGGTTTTTTTTTCCTTAATTTTTCCTTCTTTCTTTCAGGTGGAATATTACATCCCTGAACAGTTTAAGTCTACCTGGAATGGTAAATCTATGGTGACAGTATGCAGTGACAACAAGTAGTCTTCCAGCCGTAATACTCAACATAAGAGCTAAAAACAAATCGAGCAAATCCTCTTTCCTTTATTTCTGTAGCAGATGTGCTACTGGCATTGGTATCTGCTTCATTGCACTTAGCAAGAACCTAAAAATCCTAGCGGCTTGTTAGGGTTAACAATTCTAATCTGTATGTTTTTTTTTTCTCCTTTTCTTTTTAAATTGTGATTAAAATTTCTGAAGATGAAAATAATTACAGTAAGCAAAACAATTCTCCCACCCTTTTGTTTTTTTTTTTTCTTCACTCTCCTTACAATCTTTGAGCTACTAAAAAAAAAAATTTAAATCTATATGTATAACAACAACAAGACCAACAACCACAAATTAAGACACTTGTTGCTACTGTCTTCCTAATAGTCATAAACAAAATTGACATCATCTTCTCCCTTTTACCTTTATACACTTTTCTTTTTTTAAATCCGTGTCATAGGGGATTTTCTTACTGAATCAGAACTTGCTTAATTTCTTTATCAACAACTAATGGCGACAAACAATAAATTCATTGACAATTTGATAAAAAAAAAAAAAAATGAATATATTTGTGAAATAAAGAAATCTTGAGTTGTTGCAGCAAAAAAACATGTTGGCTTTTTCCTCCCCAGAAGAATTACCAAAATTGTAGGAATTGTGAATTTCCTGTCAATTTCCATCTACAACTGTTTGGCTTCCTTTTGGTTGAAAAGGCAGACATCGCTTGCTGCAATTCAAGAAAATTTTCTAATTTTTCTTCTTTGAAAAACTGTTTTTTTGTTTTGTTTATTAATTTTAATATTTTCTTTTTAAATATTTATTTCTCTATTGCTAATTTTCTTCTTCTCCCCACAATATAATGTTAATATGGCATAAATGAAACTAAGCTTCCAGAATATATATATATATACACCAATTTGCTAAGTTTGGTCCTCACCAAGTGCACCAATACTATACCTTATGCCAAACTAGGATTTAATTATGAAAGCAGTTGTCACTTAAATATTTACACTGTCAACAAGTTTCACAGTTTTACTATTCCAATATTTTGTCTTGTAAAGCAGGGGGTTGGCAATGTACAGCATGCGTGCCACAGGTGGCACTCACCCCAGGCAATTTCCAATGGCACACAGCTGCAAATGGCATCACAAAGTTCAAAGCAATAACTACTACAATGCAAAGAAGATATTTAGCTGTTTCAACTTTCATATATACTAAAGTATATATATACTATATATTACTATATAAAATGTGTTGTAGGACAGGTACATTGACCTTGACTTGTATAAAAATACATAGGCTTGTTGGCATACTGAATGATTTTAAAACCCTAAGTTGGCACATAGTAAAATGTTGCCAACTCCTGTTGAACATCTTTATTGTACTTGTTTGGGTTGCTTAATTTTCAAAATGTAGACACCTTAAGGTAAATCAATTACTGCATTTCAAGCAAAGTTCAAGATTTTGCTGATCCTGTTTTGAAATTTGTTGGATGATTTTCAAAATTTACTTGATTAATACCATTTTTGATTTAAAATTGATTTTTGGTTGGCAGGGGATTGAATAATGGAATGGTGAAAAATTCTCTGTAACTTCTTCAGATTAATAATGTTTTTATCAATGGAATCTTATTGTATGGAGGGAGAGGACAAAATGTATAACAGGGGTTTTTCTATTTTGTCATTGAATTACCTACTATTAGTCTGATATACTGTTGTATATGATACAATAAGGAACAAATAGTAAACATTTATAAATATAAAATGGTTCACATTTATTTATTTTATAAGTCCCTGTGTCTGAAGTGGTACTGCCATGGTATTTCTTTTTTTTTTTTGAACTTGTGAACAATCATACAAAGTTCATAAGTCCAAAGTAGCAGAGACAGTCGACAACACTTTTAACATTAAAAACACAAAATTCATAATCTTTGCATCACTTTATCTACAAAAGTGAAAATAAATTAGTTATCCTAGTGGTCTTTACTACCGTCTTCAAGACAGAAATATAGTTAGGAAGAAAAATAGATCCAACATCACACTTCAGATACATTATTATTTTTTTTTATTTTTTTTATCATTCCACCCCAACTTTGGCAGAAGTGCCACTAGCACATAAGGAATTACAGAGAGTGAGAGCAAGAGTAAAAAGAATTGTTTGAGGAAAGGATAAAGAGAAGGACAGGGATCACGATCAAGGCATCGGAAGATGTCAATTGACATTACATTTGAATATTTGAAGATTATGGCTATCAGGGAAGTAGGAAGAAAGGAGTTCCCATCTCTGTCCCATAATGATTGTTTCTTTTACGTACACATTTCATAAACTAAATGGAACAATCATTATAGGACAGAAGTAGAATAATATAGAAGAATGGCTACATTATTTACATTATTTGGACTATTGTCCACATCTTTGTCGCCATATTTATCACAACGTTTCAGCCCTTGTACGCTCCAGCCTTCTTCAGGTGGTTGGAATGTTGAACTGAACCCTTTATTTCGCTCACTGGGGTAGACTGTTTTAATTCCACTTGCCATGTTTAATGGATGTCAGTTATCAGTTATCTCCTGTTAATTTCCCTCTGAAAGTTCTCCACTGCCTTAACTGGGTATTGAACTCACACTCTTTGGGTCCTGTCACTAACCAACACCTCTATCCACTGTGCCATGAGTATGAATTTCTGGCTATTATAAACCTAATGTTTCAGCAATCACTGCCAGAGTCGAGGAGGTGGCTACTTTAATAATCAGATTAAACTGAAAGAGGAGAGGTAACTTTTTCTTCTTTTTTTTTTTTTTTTAGCATTTCACCCCAAGCAAGGCGGGAGTGCCACTAGCATGCAAGGGGTTACAGAGACTGAGAGCAAGTGTAAAGTGGGGTGTTTGAGGAAAGGATATAGAGAAGGTCATGGATCAAGATCAAGGCATCTGAAAATATTGATCGACATTACATTTGAATATTTGAAGATTATAATTATCAGGGAAGTAAGTAGGAGGAAGGGAGTTCTGTTGTTGGGAAGTGCAAGAAAAGAAACTGTTGGAGTAGAAAACGCAGTTACATTAAATTTTAAGCATTCCACCCCAAGAGGCAGTTACATTTAACTGTTTTGACAGTGAAAAGGTGGAACCAAGATGCCTAGTAGCCCGCTTAAATTAATGTAATTGGGATGTTAATTGAAAGATGCCAGGATTTATGAAATGAAATGCTTGCAGTGTAGAAGCACTTACATTGGTGAAACATCTTGAAATCTAAAAGGCTACATCTACAAGCATAAAAAGAGACTCCTATGTTGGGTCAGCTCTTTAAAGTCACTCCTAATACCCAGGAACAAAACGTGCCATAACTTTGATTTGATAACTGCCACCATAATTAAAAAAAGAACATAATTCTTTATGCAGGAAATACCTTGAGAATTCGGATAAATATTTTACCATCTATAAAAGCACATCAAAACTACTATATTATTTCATCAACTTTAATAAAATTTATATTTGAGCCTTGAGCAACACTTTACCAGTGGTAGAGAAAAATGATTTAATGCTCAGCCACTAGTTGAACAGTGGGAAAACATTTGTGTTGTGTTTTGCTATTGGTTGTCTTATTTGGGTCGATTGGGACACAAAGAAGAATTCTGGCGATAAAGTGTAGGCATGCAATCATACTATCTCCCTGCTAAGTATAATGCTTAGATTTTTTTTGTAACTATTTTCATATCTATCGTGAAACATTACGTATCAATTATTTGCAAATTTTGACTCAGGAGCTCAGGCAGAATGGATTGTTCCAGAATGCAGGGGTCAAACGGTTAAAGAATCTAAGATATGTCTACCTATTAATGTCCCCCAAATCAACATGTAGATAATCACCAAACATAAATAAAAATGTCTACTACACATGCACACAGACATACACAAACTCTATCACCCAAATCCCATACACACAAACTAGAATTATGATGAACTTACACACAAATTATACACCTGAATGCATATAGTCTTCTTAACCAATGAAAAACAAATGCAAAAATTAAAAATACCAACATTTTATTTCCTTTTTCCCCATATCTCTTTTTCTGATGAATCTTTAATAAAAGTGGAACATATTAGATTTGTAAATGTTTCCTACTTGTTCTTTATCCTATCATTGTCAGATTCCAATCCATATTTGATCCCAAATTATACTAGTATATCCTATTTCCCATACCTCCTGATGAAGGACTGAACAATTACACAAAGGTAGAGGTGCTGAATATAACATCACGATTAGCTGAGTGATAAATTTGATATTTGTATTAATTCTAAAATATATATGTGACCATTCTTCAATTTCAAACAATACTATCACTTGCGCCATCCTAAAATAGGGGCAACACAAATGGGACTTGTTAGCTCCACTATGGTCTTACATTCACCTCTGCAGATGTGATAATGTTGTAGCACTTACATTAATATTTTGATGAACTTTTAAATGTTGTTTTAGTCCACTGAGGCACATTATTTTGTTACACTCTGTGTGTGTGTGTGTGTGTGTATATATATATATATATATATATATATATATATATATATATATATATATATATAATAATTATTTTTTTAAAAATATCTCTCCATCATGACACAGAAATTACTGTTTTGAAAATGAAGCTCAAATCCTAAAATTTAACTTTAAATTTTAAACTTAAAATTTGGAGCTCAGTTCCATTTTCAAGCAATGCTAAGAATAACTTAAAAAAAAAAATTATATTTACTTTATTTTTAGTTAAGTTTGTGGTGTTAAGAGAATTCATTTTTTTATTAAGGGGGTGCTGGATGTAGAAAGCAAGTGTATTTTTGTGTGGCAAATTTAAAGTTGGTTAAGTTTGGGTGGGGATGATTATTTCTGTCTAGCTACAATGACTTTCTTTCAAGCTGTCAATTTATTGTCTGGTTTATTTAATCTTATTTATTATTTTTAAGCCCCTTTTTATTCCTCTTTTAATTTTAAATATTTCATTCTTTATATAACCCCAAATTAATGTCATAAGGTTAATCTTCGGGTTTAATTTTATAAAAAAAAAAAAAACTTCTTCCCTTTAAGACAAATACCTTTCACCCTCCCCTGACCCCTGTCTTGTACCTTTCAGCTGACTGAAACATTAAAATGGATAAATTTTGTATTAGTTTTTCAACTGGTGTGTTTTTTTTTTTTTTTGCTATTGTTTTTTAGCTTTCACTGTTAAATTCCTATTCCTAAAACAAACTCAGTCCACACCAGTGCTGATAAGACAGACAACCAATGTTTTCATCTGCCGAAATAGCTTTTCCCCATCTGATGTGATTTTGGGTTTTATTGTTTATTAATTATTTGCTCTGTAATAATAAATACATTGAGCTCTTTTTGTAGATCAGTTTTAATATTTTATATTACTAGGATCCACTTGGATTATATACCAATGGATTTGTTACTTATATATATATATATATATATATATATATACACACCTACTAAAACCATTGAAAATATATGTGAAAATCTATTTAAAATTGGAATGTAATAAGAAATAAAAAATAAAAAAGGAAATCAAAATCAAATCTACCTATCAAGTTATACAGATAAGTCAAAATTAAATAAAATGAAAAGAAATTATAAAAATGGGTCAATCAATAAAGATACCTTATAGTAAGAAAAATAATGACAGTAAAGATAATATTAAAGATATTGAAGGTCACTAAACAAATAATAATTTAGTGATTAGAGAAAAGATATTTTTGTAATGGGTAAGTGATGAGAAATTTTGGAAGGATATAGAAAAGATGGACAAGCAGCAGAATATACAGTGCAATTGTCAAGTGTTTATTTAATTTGGCCAATATTTTATCATCCATTGACCGCTTTGAAAAATCCTTGTAAATTTTATTTAAATTTACAAGGTGAAAATGATCATTAACCTAATGTAATCTTAATTTCTATTGTATAAAATATATATATATATATATATATATATATATATATATAATAATAATAGCTGGCCACCTGTATTTAAGGACACCTGTCTACTAGGGCAGCTAGCCAATCTCTATTGCAAACACCTGCTCTGTGGTTTATACTGTAACTATGCTGAGCAGACATTAGTCACAGTTTCTCAGAATGAACATGTTATCTAGAATTATCAACAATATGAACAAGGCCAGCACACTCAAGCCCTCAGTCATGATGACTTGTAACTTTATGCTAGCACAGCTATCAACAGCCCCCATGGGTTCCAGCTACCCAATTTCATTCACAAGGCTTGGGTCAAACCATGGTATGGTTTTCATACACTTTCCACAGCTGCTGCACACTGGGATTGACCCCTCCAGTCCGATAATGTCAGGAAGTCTCCTTTCTGACAAATTGACCATTGTGAGATTCAAACCTGGGTCTCATGATCAGAATGCAAACGTTCTAACCACTCAGCCACGTGCTTTATATATATGTTCACACATACACCCCACTGGTTAATAAAAAGATTTGGTTTAATTTATTGTTGATACCTAAAAATCCTTTCAGAGAAAGTTTGGATTTCATTCAAAAATAAAAGTAATTAAAATCTTTTTGCCTGAAAGTGACAACAGCAACCAATTTTATTTTTATCTTGTAGAGTGTGTGGCCATTATTAAATATAAATAAATGGTGGAACTGCCCAGCAAACAGAATTGACAAAGTTTGCAATAAACAAAAAGAAAAAAGAACAGGGCGAAAATAATATATGCAAGGCAAATCAACAGTAATATAGCAAGAAGTTTATAAACTAAGAATTTTGGTTGACACACAAGCAAGCTCGGATGAACAAGCACATTCTGACTTCAACTGGAACTGAGTCGAATAAAACCAACAAGCTCAGAAGGAATCCCAGCATGCATTTGCAGGCTTCTGCCTATAAATTGGAAAGGGGCAAGTATTTTGCATTTTGCAGTCATTTCCTATGGAGACTAGAATCAATACCTCCACCACCCCAAAATTGAGTGGATGTTGCATTCAGCCGTGGCTGGAAGTTTGGCTGACAGACATTTCGCTGAAAAAGTAGAAGTAAAAATGGTAACAAGTAATACTTTAATTATTTTACTTAGCAGTATTATAAGTTAGAATAGAACTAATAATTACCACTAAATTTCAAGTGATTAAATTACTAAATCTAAATTTAAAGTTATAAGTTTTCTTATTTCAATATTTGTTTATTCAAATTTAGTATTTTAAAAAATATTTAAGTGTATTTGGCTCAAAAGTAGCACCTAATTATTTAAATTCATATTTAACAGTGAGAAAAGCTAGTTCATCCCTTTAAAATAATGATCATTTAAAAGCAAAATTGAAAGATCTTTCATATTGTAAAACCTTAAGATTTTTGCTATAGAAAAATGTGCTTTTTCTCAAAATGATTATCATCTTACAGTAATATTTGAAGTAAAGTATAATATATACAGAATAGATTTTTTTTTAAAATCCTGTCAAAAAAAATGAAAAATTATAAATTAATACAGTAAATAAATATAAATATATGTAGCAACATTACAATAAAGAGTGTGACATACATGTAAAAATGCCATTACATTTTCGGCCAAATGTCTGAGTACCCATTCAGCATGGTTGCCGTTAATGTTATATTTTTATAATAGTCTTCTAATTTTACCAGTTTCTTTTCTTTCTGTTAATGAATGTTTTGATTATAAAAGGACGCAAAATTCTAATCTAATTGTATTTTACCTTCATTGGTTTAATGTATGCTGTAGAACTGAATTTACTAAGATGAAAGTATTTCAAAAGTTGTATATTCAATAATGAACATCTTAGAATTATCATTGTTTCTTTAGTAAAACTATATTCCTTAAATGTCCTTTAATTATCTGAACAATATACACATTGTACTCTCTCCTGCAATGATGTCTTTTCCTTTAAAAGTCATTGATCAGTAATAAGTAATTTCAGCATCTACCTGAAAAGACAAACAAAAGTGAATTAAAAAAGAACAAACTATAGATAAATTATGTTTAATAATATTTCTTTAACAGGAAAAGGAAGTGCAATGATGGATCTTAACTCTAATGGATCCAATAAAGTTTGGAATTTGTAAAGATAATTTAAGGACACGCTAGATCAGTGTCGGCAAGCTACAACATGTGACACATGTGACACGCTAAGCAATTTCCAATGACATGTAGCTGTAAATGACATCAAGAAATCTGAACTAATAACTACTACAATGCAAAGAAGATATTTAGCTGTTTCAATTTTAATATATACTAAAGTATATATACTATATATTACTATAAAATATATTGTGGAATAGGTATATTGACCTTGACTTGTATAAAACTATGTATACTGTTGGTACACTGAATGATTTTAAAACCCTAAGTTGATGTATAATTAGCAAAAAGTTGCCAGCCCCTACCCTAGATTATAAAAATTGTCAAGGATGCTTGTTAATAGACTTACATAAAACAAAAAATAGAATACAATCATAAAATCCTGTCATTACTATTTTTAGAATTCATGACTTACCAGAAATATTTGTGTATAATATGCACAATTTTCCCCAGATTTTTAAGCTTAAAAGTTAGGTTTATTATAGATGAAAAGTAAATATTCACTTTCTTCTGGTTATGTGTTTCTATAAATGTAATGTTTTGGCAGAACGTAAGTTACATCTATGGTCAAAATTAACTAAAGTGTAACAAAGAGTTTAAATCACTAACCAATGTTTATTTTAAAAAAAAAAAAGAGAGATTCCCATAGATATTGAGTACATAGATAGTTTGTTTCAGTGACATCCGTGTCAAGGACAGATGTTGTGACAGATTTTATCTATGTTGGTCAGTATAGTCAATGATTTTGATATCTCTGATGTCATTGTTATCTATGTTTGCTTTGTTTGTAAACCTATCTGCACATTTGTTCTAAATTCTGCATAAAGTTTGTTTCTAGACTTAGTATAAATTATATAAATTTATTTTTAGTCAATACAAACTGAGTAAAATGGTAAATTTAACTGCTAATTCTAAAAATCTGCATATTATACACAAGATTTTTTTTCCCTACAATTTTGGAGGCCAGTATTAACAGTTGTGTATTATACATGAATAATTCTGGTACGGAAGTTGAGTAAAGGTGGTTCGTAGGGCAGTGTATGTTTAACTCTAGTATAAGGAATGGAACTTAAAAATGTTTTCATCCATTAAAAGTTGTTGGTCAGTCATTAAGTTTATTAATAAAGTTTATATTAGCTCTTAAGAGTTAGGAAAATCCTTTCCTGAAAATTATCTAAAAGGATTTTTGTTTCAAAGATAAAAATATTCACCAGTGTAATTTTAAAGCTTAACCTAAACATTAGTTAAGTAACTCTTTGCTATCTGTCTATACCTCTGAGATGAGGTATTTTGATTAATTGCATTATTTATATTACTCAGATTGTTATCCTCACCTTCGTTGCCATATTCACAACATTTGGGCTTTTGTACGCTCCGGCCTTCTTCAGGTGATTGAAATTTCCTCACAAACACATTGTGAATTCAATACCAGGCCAAAGCAGTGGTAAACCAAAAAAAAACTTGCAGAGTTGAGTTAAAGGGAAATAACTAAGACAATCAGAAGAGGCATGGCACGTGGAACTAGAACAATGTACTCAGTGGATGAAATAAAGGGTTTGGTTCAAAATTTCAATCGTTTGAAGAAGGTCGGAGTGTACAATGGTCGAAATTTTGTGAATATGGCAATGAAGATAAGGGTAATGTAAATAATGCAAGTAAATCTTTACTACATGTCAGCCATATTGCATATATAGTTTAGGGTTTTTTTTGGGTTTTTTTTCAACTCTGTAAACAACAAAGTAATTGGAACGTTAACCCAACCCCACACCGTGTGTTCATTGTAGTGACTAAAATCAACTTTTTTTAGTTTGTGAATTAATCAGATGAAGTACTACATTGACTTTTTTTTTTTTTTTTTTTTTTTTTTGACTGGGGTTCCTCCTTGGTTTATTTTATTTACTTATTATTTTGTTGTTGTTTTTTAGTATCTTGAACAGAATTCTTTATTTGATCACAGATAATGTATTGTCTTATTTTTATCTGTCATATCTAATGTCCTTAAAGAAATTTGAGAAGTTCTTTATAATGCCAATCTGCCTTTTGATTGAGTATTGATTTGAACTCAAGTTCTTATTGGGTATTTTGAAATAGGGTATTTGTTTATCCATTCTGAAATTTAATGTTTGTCCTCTGTCATTTAAACATTCTCCTCCTATATTCATCAACCTGTGTATTCCTTTCTTCTTCTTCTTCTTCAATGTTGTCCTGTGTTTCTATCAATTTAACTTCATCTTTAACTATGACACTTCAGTGAAGGGAAGTTGATTTTCAGGTCATTTTTCTCAACATTCATTTGATCGGGATTCATAAACTATGCAGTGCTTTAATTGGCTTTTATTTCTATTTTATATTTGCATTACAAAACAACTAAACTCACTCAATTACTATTTTTTCTCATTATCTCTAATGATTGTTTTTAACTCCAGAATTTGAAATTCAAATCATTTGGGTTGTACTTTTCATGTACACCAACCCACAACTCTAACACAACAGACACCAGCTTATGGCCACATCACATTGAAATACCAATTCCCATATGATCACCTAAGTAAACCAAAGTTGAACCTGGTCAGTAACTAGATGGATGGCCACTTGGGAAGACCAGGTGTTTAAAGCTTGGATGTGCAGGTGGTGTAATGGATAATGGCTAGGAATTGTTAATTGGAGAGCCAAGTTCCAATTCAAGTTGGGTTTGTGAGATTCACTTATGTACAGATATCCTTGGGAAAAGTATGAGTCCATTTCTTCTCCCTTCTATGGGTTAATTAGTAAGAAATGTATCACTAAACCATTATGTTTAAAAAAAAAAATTTACAATCAAAATATTTTGTCTATATTTCTGAGATGAGGTATTAGGTACACTATTTACATTATTCGAACTATTGTACCCAGCTTTGTCGCCATATTTTTCACAACGTTTCGGCCATTGTACGCTCTGGCCTTCTTCAGGTGGTTGGACTGTCGAACTGAACTCACTCACTGGGGTAGACTGTTCTAATTCCACATGCCATGTCTAATGAATGTCAGTTATTAATTATCTCCTGTTAATTCCCCCTCTCCAAGTTGTGATAAATATGGCGACAAAGATGAGGACAATAGTCTGAATAATGTAAATAGTGTCTAAAAATATTTTTTGACTTCAAATAACCTGCAAATAGTTAATAAGCCATAGAAAATGAATCAACCAACCAAGAGACACCAATCTAAAATCATAAACTGGTGCTATTACCATAAAGATACTTTTAATGGATATATATATATATATATATATATATATATATATATATATATATATATATATATATATATATATATATATATATATATATTCTTTTTAGGTCGAAGCAATCAAATTCTTTTTGTTTATTACTTGCAAATTGTCAGATGGTGGAGTGGTTTTCTATTCCTTTCTCCCTGGTCTGTAATACAAAGTTTTCTTTTTCTGGGGCTGGATACCACCTTAAGCTAGAGCTCCTAGTCTACTGCTATTTAATCCACAGCTGGGTGGAGAAAAGAGATTGATTTTTCCAAGGACATTGTGTGAAATTGAATACAACAAGAGAGGCCAGAGTTTGAACTCATCTTGTCAATTCCACACTATAATTGTTTACGCCATCAGCAAATAAATACCCAAGAACAAAACTTTTTTTTTCTTAGGATTTTTTACATTATTTTTTCGCAGGACAAAATGAGTATTAAAATAAAATTATAAATTTTCTCTTAATTGCTCTGACTCATGTAAGTCTTTCCTGAATCTTGGCTTTGAAATAAAAAGTGTCATTTAAAACTGGATTTTCATATGTTTACTTTAGATGTCTAAACAAAAATAAACTGGTGTGCTGGTGAGCATAAGAGGATAAAGAAATAGATTCATTAGATTTATTTACTTTTATTTACCAGACAACAGACAAAAACTAACTAACTAACTAACTAACTAACTAACTAACTAACTAACTAACTAAATATATATTCATTCAGGATGTGATGGATAAATTGTCATCTAAATTACACAAAAATGAAAATAACACTGACATCTCATTTTAACAGATATATTTACAAAAATTACACAAAAATATCTTGAAATAGTAAATTTATTCAATAAAATCGCCATTTGGCTTCAACCACAACCTCTGAATGACTTTGGAATTTCCTGCAACTCTTCTGGATGGTCTTGTGAAAGTTGGTGAATGCTGCCATAATCCTTACCAGTTCATCTTTGGTGTTACAAGTTTTTTTGTTGGTCTCTCACTCAACTGTGCCCACTCATAATAATCAAGGGGGTTGCAGTCTGGGGAGTTAGGTAGCCAGATATATGTGGTGATGCAGTCAAAGAAATTGTCTGACAATCATGACTGGGTTCTCCTGCTTGCGTAGCATGGTGCAAAGTCCTGTTTCCAGACAGAGGGTCTTCCAGCAGCCACCGTCTTGACCCAGGGCAGCACTTTCTCCTTAAGGCACTTGATGTAGGTCTCCATGTTGAGTCTGAGTCCCTGTTGGATGATGAATGGAGGCTTAATGTCATCATTAATAATCACTCCAAACATCATGATGTTGACTGAATATATCATCCAATTTTTTCCAATTCCTCTTCATTGTCTTCAGATTGACACCAAAACACTCTGAAATGTTCATATTTGAGCTTATGGCGCAAATGCCAAGCAGAGTACAGAATGCTGTTTCCAAATTTCTGGCAGAGTGAATTGCATCATGGTGTCCTTTTTCTCACAGATGCTACCCTACTATATATATACTGTGCAGTCGACAAAAACAATGTGCATGTGCGAAATTAAAAATATAAATTGGCGACAATTTACTCATCGCACCATATATATATATATATATATATATATATATATATATATATATATATATATAATTGATGTTGCCCAGAAAATAATTGGCATCTTGCTGACCCCCCCATCCCCCACTCGCAGGACATTTATTATTCTCACTGTCAAAGCAGAGCAGAAAACATAATAAAAGACAACAAGTGTACTGGCTACTACTTGTTTGAATTCTTATATGATGTTTTAGATGTAGTCATTCTAGGACAAAGCATTTGAGGGACAACTTTTATCCTTGGACCCTGTGTAAAATGAATGCTGACAAATTTAAACATTTTTTAAATGTTACTTTTCTTCATTCGATGATGTGCATGTGTGTGTTGTTTTTTTTATTTTTCCTTTTTTTGTTTCTTTTTTCCTTTTCTTTTTTCTTTCTTTTTTCTTTTCTTTTTTTCTTTTTTCTTTTTCACTTTTTTTTTCCTCTTTTCACTTTTTTTCACTTTTTCCCTTTTTTTTTTCCCTTTTTTTTTTCCTTTTTTTAACTTTTTTTTCCATTTTTTTCACTTTTTTTTTTCACTTTTTTTCCTTTTTTTTCTTTTTTCTTGTATTGGTATCCCTTGGAGGGACTGCTGTTCAATTTCACTGCACCAATAAGAAAAAAAAAAGAAATATTTTCTATGATATTAACTTTTCAAAATTAGCACAAAGAAATCTGAAAGTAGGAAATATTTTTAAAATGAATCAAATCTATTGAGTATAACATTTCCTGTATAGTTAGTTGTTTATTACAAATGAGTTGTGTGCAAGAGTTTCCTTGCCAAGTACAGTTTTCATCTGTGTATTCAATGTCTACTTTTCAGAAGAATGCAGGCAGAACAAAAAAAAAAAACTCTATCTAATTCACTTTCTGTAAAATCCATCAACCCAATCATTATCAAAATACAATACAAAATGGGCACTTGCAAACATAAAGACATCTATGTTTGATTCCTGGCCACATCGGCATGGAAAGTAAAGCAGACCTAGCAACCAAATCAGATTTAGATATGGATGTAGATTCAACAACCAAAATCACATACACTGACTTTAAGGAGGTCATTAACAAATACACTGAAAAGGAATGGCAACAGTTCTGGGATGATAACCTGCACAATAAGCTCTTCACAATTCAGCCCAAACTAGAAGAATGGTAACTGGCTTTCAGAAAATCTTGAAAGAAAGAAGTAGTACTGACCCACTTACACATTGGCCATACAAGAATAACCCATTTGTACTTGCTAAACGATAAAGATTAACCAGTATGCCATGCATATGAAACAGCATACACTATTAAACATATATTAACTGAGTGTTCAGACTTTGCTTTCAAGACAAAAATGCTATAAATATGTATGAGCACTTTGAGAAAGCAAAAGTAGATGATGTAATTTCTTTAAAAAATGGGCCTCTACAAAAAAAATACAAATCAAATGGGAATATCAATAAGATCAATTTCTCTACAAATTGTATATCCAAAAATACATCAATGAAACCAGGCTCTTAACAAAGATCCTCTTTACAAAAATACGTCAATGAAACCTGATCTACAAATTGATTACTTACAAAGAATAAATATTCTATTCATATGAATCTATTGTAAAAATCTTGTTGTCATTAAATAACCGAATAAGGCGTCGATATGCCATAAAAGAAACCAAACTAAACCTGCTATCTTTCCTGTGTTCTTATTTCTTCTCTCCTTCTCTCTGACCTCCTACCTTTCCTCCATCACAACCCTTATTCCTTCTCCTCTCTGTAGCATTCTTACCTGCTATCATAACTCCTTCACATGTTCTTATTTCTTCTCTCTGTCTCTCTCGCATTCTCCTACTTTTCCTCCATCACAACCCTTATTCCTTCTCCTCTCTCTAGCATTCTTACCTGCTATCATAACTCCTTCACATGTTCTTATTTCTTCTCTCTGTCTCTCTGCATTCTCCTACTTTTCCTCCATCACAACCCTTATTCCTTCTCCTCTCTCTAGCATTCTTACCTGCTATCATAACTCCTTCACATGTTCTTATTTCTTTCTCTGTCTCTCTCGCATTCTCCTACCTTTCCTCCATCACAACCCTTATTCCTTCTCCTCTCTAGCATTCTTACCTGCTATCATAACTCCTTCATGTTCTTATTTCTTCTCTGTCTCTCTCGCATTCTCCTACCTTTCCTCCATCACAACCCTTATTCCTTCTCCTCTCTCTAGCATTCTTACCTGCTATCATAACTCCTTCACATGTTCTTATTTCTTTCTCTCTGTCTCTCTAGCATTCTCCTACCTTTCCTCCATCACAACCCTTATTCCTTCTCCTCTCTCTAGCATTCTTACCTGCTATCATAACTCCTTCACATGTTCTTATTTCTTCTCTCTGTCTCTCACATTCTCCTACCTTTCCTCCATCACAACCCTTATTCTTTCTCTCTCTCTAGCATTCTTACCTGCTATCATAACTCCTTCACATGTTCTTATTTCTTCTCTGTCTCTCTCTACATTCTCCTACCTTTCCTCCATCACAACCCTTATTCCTTCTCCTCTCTCTAGCATTCTTACCTGCTATCATAACTCCTTCACATGTTCTTATTTCTTCTCTCTGTCTCTCTCGCATTCTCCTACTTTTCCTCCATCACAACCCTTATTCCTTCTCCCTCTCTAGCATTCTTACCTGCTATCATAACTCCTTCACATGTTCTTATTTCTTTCTCTGTCTCTCTCGCATTCTCCTACTTTTCCTCCATCACAACCCTTATTCCTTCTCCTCTCTCTAGCATTCTTACCTGCTATCATAACTCCTTCACATGTTCTTATTTCTTCTCTCTGTCTCTCTCGCATTCTCCTACCTTTCCTCCATCACAACCCTTATTCCTTCTCCTCTCTCTAGCATTCTTACCTGCTATCATAACTCCTTCACATGTTCTTATTTCTTCTCTCTGTCTCTCTCGTGATTCTCCTACCTTTCCTCCATCACAACCCTTATTCCTTCTCCTCTCTCTAGCATTCTTACCTGCTATCATAACTCCTTCACATGTTCTTATTTCTTCTCTCTGTCTCTCTGCATTCTCCTACCTTTCCTCCATCACAACCCTTATTCCTTCTCTCTCTCTAGCATTCTTACCTGCTATCATAACTCCTTCACATGTTCTTATTTCTTCTCTCTGTCTCTCTCGTGCATTTCTCCTACCTTTCCTCCATCACAACCCTTATTCCTTCTCCTCTCTCTAGCATTCTTACCTGCTATCATAACTCCTTCACATGTTCTTATTTCTTCTCTCTGTCTCTCTCGCATTCTCCTACCTTTCCTCCATCACAACCCTTATTCCTTCTCCTCTCTCTAGCATTCTTACCTGCTATCATAACTCCTTCACATGTTCTTATTTCTTCTCTCTGTCTCTCTCGCATTCTCCTACCTTTCCTCCATCACAACCCTTATTCCTTCTCCTCTCTCTAGCATTCTTACCTGCTATCATAACTCCTTCACATGTTCTTATTTCTTCTCTCTGTCTCTCTCGCATTCTCCTACTTTTCCTCCATCACACCTCCTTATTCCTTCTTCTCCCTCACAGTCATTTTCCCTCTTCCTCTCTGATGTTATTCCTAATTTCAGAAGACCAAGCAGTTATTACACTTTGATCTTAGAGACTAAAGAATAATTGTTGTATAAACGAACAAGCAGAATCATATAGAGAAACTGAAGATGGTGGCATCATTATCTCCATAATCGGCAGTAACAGTATCAGAAGGAAATGTTCTGAATGGCAAAAAAGTATTAGTCAACCATACCTCATAAATATTTGAATGAGTGACTGACATAACCTAATCTCAATGTAAAGAAGAGTAGCGATCATACATGTATGACGATCTAAGAAAGAGTCACAACTGAATGAGCAGCTACCGTGCCCATAACCCAAACGAAGATATAAGTTTGCAGCATCATGATTATTGTCGGAGGCATTAACAATGTCACTTACTTCTTATCATTCCCAGTTGTGATGAGCATTCGCGGTAATGTCAGTCATATCTCCAGAGAAATTTCACTTTGTGGCTGGCCTCGTTCGCTTCAGATGAAAATAATTCTTGTTTTTGAATTCTTCCCTCAGCAGAAAATCTTTCTTTCTGTTCTTAGCCACATTTTACTTCTTCACTCATTTATTTTGGAAAAAACAAAAAACTTGGAACCTTGTCACATGATTATTTTATTCCATAATATAAGTCTGTTTTCTTTAATAGATTTCTTTTAGATTTGGTTTCTGAGACAAATTGTTGAAGATTCAGTCTATGAAATGTTAGACCCCATTTTTTTTATTTCTTCATCTCACAGTGCATGCTGATTTTTTTTTTTTTTTTTTTGCAATTGAAATATGTTGAAAATTAAAACTTTCACTGCTGCATTGTTGCCTGGCTGTACTGACTGATTTGGGGAGAAATAGGAAATTACTTTTTGCTATAAATAAAAGACGGCACTGGTGAAAATTTCTCATAGTTGCCACAAATGCTCCAGATTGATATTTTTCAAAATGTATGTTGACAGAAGGCAATGTAAATTTTGTATAGCCATGTATGTCCACAATTGTAGTAGTGTTCAAGAACAGGCATTATGTTTTTTTCATCAGTCTCATATCTTGATAAATAATAAAAAAAAAATATACAAGGCAGAAAACAATCTCATCCTGACTTAGCACAATGTTTGAACATAAGAGCTGTTAGATAAATAGTTTGCCAAACCACTCTATCATGACTACTACCTAGTAACATTAGGGAGGGAAAAAAAGAGGCTGAGGTTTATAGCATTGACTGCATATTCCCAGAGCAGCAAGAAATTCCATTATTCCATTTAAGGTAGAATGAGGGAATGAAAACTTGAAAAAAAATTTCTCTGCTCAAGAATATCAGTGTTCTTTATAGCCAAAAAGTATTTATGTAACCAAGGTTGGGAAGCATTAGTTTTTATTGCCACAGCTTACAAGCAGTGATGCTAATATGTGATTTTTTATCAGCTACTTTTTATGTAGGTTTGATGTCATTTCACTTCTAAATTAACACGCTGAAACTTACATAAGTAATTCTTCCACCCATTTTCAGTCAGCTAACTCTGCAAATGTCTTGAGGAAATTGTTTCCAAATTTTTGAGCTTACCCTCCAAAGCATCTTTGACTATAAAACTTGAGTGGCAAGAGTTGAAAAAAAAAGGTTAGATAAACAGATAAAGCTAAAAGATAAAATTTCATCTTTTTGGGTCTCTGAAATTCTGTTTTAAAAAAATTTTCAGGTAACAATTCTAACTGTTTTTCAGGTGGGTCAGAGAGGATTTAGTAAAAGGTAAGACGTCCTAATGATTTGAGTTGACATACATTTGCTCCAATCTGTCTTCTGTTTTGAAAACATTGATTTGTAAGACTGAAATTCTCAAATTATGGGATTTTATGTTTACAAGATCATTACTCTGGAATCTCTTATTTTCTCTTAAATCTTCTTGACTTCTCAAGAACCACAATATAATTCTAGCTTATCCCCACTCAGTTGAATCTGTGGTGTAAACAAGAGACTGGTACCCAAGAGACATGGAGTTGGGATCCAACTGCAAAAACTGGTTATTATAAAATCATAAAAATTATTTTAAAGTTACATGTGTAATCATATGGCACAAGGCCTTATTTTGTAAAGAACACAGAATTAGGAATTAACAATTTTGATATGAGGTACATTTTTCCTCCAATTAAAAGATAAAATCAAAACTGAGTACAGAATAAAAGATAATTTTCTTTCTGAGACAATTTTATGACAAAGCACTTGTTGATCTCAAAAAACTAATGATGGTTTGATGCTCCATAAAATTGGTCTTATGCTAAATGGAGTTGTTTCTGATTTATGCAATCAAATGATAATTTGGTGTTCCATAATTGTGGCCTTATGCCAGACTTAATGAATTTGCTTACGAAGACATGATATTTGAAAAATGAAAGTGATATAACAAAAAACTTTTTTATATATATTTTGGACCATTTTTTTGTTTTTTCAAATAAATTGTCCAATGAGTATTTTCAGTAGTCATGAAAGATTTTTTGTGTGCATGTTAGGTCACAAATAAAAGTAATTAGTAATCTTTTTTATTTAATAGTGAAATGTTTTTCTTTTCAATTTTGTAACATGCATACAGATGTCAGGGAATTATTGGGTTGAGTATGGATGCTGCCCCTCCACACACACATACCTACTACTACTATTAAGTTGTAAATTGGATTGGAAATTAATTTATATTCAACTTCGGTTAATACTGTTAAAATGTTCTATTAGACATTTTGCTACAACGTGATGGTTTAGCTGTGTTGTCATAACAAACAATAGATAACAGATAATTACAAGAATGACTTTCTTTCCTCAAGATAGATGTGCACATACATATATACTATACAAATTTCACAACAAAAATATAAACAATATTTAATTTCCTGTTGTCATAATTTACATTATTCACATGCAAATGATTATTACAATGTTTTGGCCATTGTATCTTTCCAGAAAACACGATGGCTGAAACGTCATAACAGCAACAAAGATGAGGATAATATTATGGGTGTGTGTGAGAGTAATAAATATATATATATATAGATAACTGTAAATTAAAATATCTGAATCAGGTGTATTATTGGGCCACTGTTACAGTGATACCCTATAAACAGGCCTGGAAAACTGGAGTGGATACGTGGTGGATTTTGTTTTGTTATCGTGTCAATAATAAATCAACAATACAAGACAATAAGGTAAAAACAATAGGTCTGAACAATGTGGAATCTTTATTGAAAACAGATATCTTTTGTTTAATATTATTAGGAGATAATATTTATGGTGAGTGTTAGTAAGAAGTAATGACATCTCTGGTCTTTTAAATAATTTTATATTTTTAAATTATGTCAAAGATCTTTTATTTTTATCATACTTATTATAAAACCCAGGTTGTGTGTGTGTGTGTGTGTGTGTGTGTCTCTGTACGTTTATATACTGGATCAGATTTCCTACATTTTTCAACCAATTTCAACAAAACTTCACAGGACTATGTAAAATTACCTTGCGGTGGTTCTGACAGCACCAAAAATTGGAAAAACACAATTGTTTTTGCATGAAATCAATTTGAAAACACG
Organism: Acanthosepion pharaonis; assembly: GCA_903632075.3. Classification (NCBI taxonomy): domain Eukaryota; kingdom Metazoa; phylum Mollusca; class Cephalopoda; order Sepiida; family Sepiidae; genus Acanthosepion; species Acanthosepion pharaonis. The sequence goes on from CAHIKZ030004020.1 coordinate 1,062,992, forward strand.
ATTAAGTCACCAGAATGAAAGGGGGCCAACTAATATTGAGTTATACTTATTATAAAACCCAGGTTGTTTTTGTGTGTGTTTGTTTGTTTATATATGGGATCGGATTTCCTACATTTTTCAACCGATTTCAACAAAACTTCACTTTTTTTTTGGCAGGTAGTGTTTCTTAATTTTTTCTTTATTTTTACATTCAGAATGCTTTAAAAATTCTATTCAATCAGTAGACTCATAACAATTGAAAACAATGTTTTTGTTTGAATTTGGTTTTGACCAATTCGTAAAAAAAAAAAAAAAACTAATTAAGACATGCGTGTCCATCAACCTTAAACAACAATCTTTGTCAATTTTATTTTTCAGTATTTATGATGGTCGATACTTGATCTATCTCTTACTGTTACATCCCCCGGCAACGCCGGGCTCTACTGCTAGTATTTTATATTTTGCTGAGACTTTTATCCTTCCTCTTCTTGTGGTATTTTCTCATTTTTAGTTGGTATATTTTTTTTTTACTAAATCTTTTTTTTTTTGTTTACTTGTTTTGTTGAATATGTTTTCATTATCAAAGTGCGTTTTTTGTGGATTGTTCTTTTTGTTTTTAGAAGATGTCTTCTGTTGCATTTTATGTGTGTACCTTCTTCGGTAGCTAATACATATGAACCAGGTCTGTCTTGCTTTTTGATTATTTTTCTTTTACTGGAATTTTATGTGTACATTATCATCTGATTTTAGCGTTTATAGTTCTCTATAACTGCATGCACACAAAAACCAAACACTGTGTAGATTTATTATTAGGAAGATTTGTGCATAAAGTCTTCATTAGTTGTTCTGCCGGTAAAGATGGATTGTTCTTTAAAGAAGTTGTTCTTTAAAGCTAGTATAGCTAAGTAGGGATCTTGCTGACTTTCAAATGCTTTCTTAAAGTGTCTTTTTGATGGTCCCTATGTTCCTTTCTGCTAATCTATTTGAGTGTAGAAAGTTTGCACTTGTGATGTGCATTTGAAATCCCATTCTTTAGCAAATCTTTTAAAATCTACCAATTTGTATTCTGGATCATTGTCACTGATTACTATTTGAGGAACCTGGCGAAAGTGTTCTTTATCTTTTTAATTACTGTGGTTGACTCATGGTTTTTTAATTGATGAATATTTTATAGTCTATAGATACAACGTATGAATTATTATAGAGATGAAAGATGTCTTTTGCTACTTTGGTCCATGAGGTTATCAGGATATCATGGTTAATCATTGGTGCAGCTGGTTGCTGGTCCCGATGGTCTATGCCATGTGTGAACGTGCTTACCGTTTCCTTCATCTGACTGTTCATATTTGACCAATATATCACCTCCTTTGCTTGTGCTATGCATTTTCTATTCCTAAGTGTTCCCTGTAATGTTTCCTTTTGTAAAAAATGAGGAATAATTATTTATGTACCTTTCGATATTAGCCCTTTACATTACATTAGTTACAAAAGTTAACAATATTTCATCACAAATAGCCATAAATGGTGAAATTGAGTTGGGTACGTCTTTATTTCTTGGAGGCCATGCTGTTGTTGCATATTGGATTAGAGTTTGTAAGATTGGATTTTCACTTGTTTCTTTTCTATATGTATTGAGTTTGTGATCACACATCGGATACTGTTTTAATATAGTATGAATGCACGTGTTCATTTCTGTATCTGTTATTTTCTGAGTGTCATCTGATAGAGATACACATGTTGGCTATTATTACTGATTCATAACCTGGTATATATTTGGGATTTAACTCATATTTCTGTAATGCGAACAAATCTTTCAATTCTCGGGGTACTTTTTCTGATTGGTTTCTTAAAAATCTGTTTTAATGGCTTGTGATCATTTTCAATGATAAAATGTGTTCCATATACAAATTGGTGAAATGTATTATGAGCAAATACTATGCTTAATGTCTGTTTCAATAGGACAATTTTGTTCCATCAACATTGTCGCCCTTCATATATATAATGTTGGTAGCCACGTGTTGTTTTTGTTGTAATAACGCGCCTAATCCTCTTTTTTACTTGCGTCTGTAGTGATTTTGGATTAGAGAATTGCAAGATTGACAAGCCCCAGATAGAAACAACTCAAACTACCAATATACTTTGTTTTGGAGATATTGTAACTAGTTATTTCTGAGTATTTAGGCATTAATTTGCACATGTAGTTTGTCATCCCTAAGAATCTTTGTAGATCTTTTTTATTTTGAGGATTTGGCATTTGCATAATTGATTTCATGTTTGATAGGTCTAGTTTTATTCCTTCATGTGTGATTAAGTGACCTACGTATGTCATTTGTTTAGTTGCAAATTGCATTCCGATTCATTTAATTTTAAGCCTGACTTTCGTAGTCGACTGAAGACTTTTAATATTTCAATGTGCTCCTTGAGTGTGTCTGACCATGTTGTCTTAGGAATTCCTTGTATTTCTTTTACCATTATCATTATTTGGAAATGGAATACCTCACTTGTGCTGTGTATCCCATGTGGCAAATGAGTAAAAGAATACCTTTCAAATGGTGGATTGAAATGTTAAAGAGCTTTGAACTCTCTTCGCTTACAGGTATGTGCCAATAATATTTATTTGATGAGTCTAATTTTGTAAAGTACTTTGGTTCATTTCTGCAAATATCTCTTATGCTGTAGGTAGCTTGAAGTGCTCTCGTTTTATTGCTTTATTCAAGTCTCTCGGGCCTAGACATAATCATAGTTTGGCATTTGCTTAGACAGTTATCTGACCCCGTTTTCTATGGGGAATTTGTGCACGAGCCTACAGGCTCGGTTTTTCCCTGCATTAAAAAATGACCTTACCTTGTGGGGAGGTAAGGTAAATAATCTTGTTTTGGCAATTAGTTGGAGATTTGTCTCCAGCTGTGCTGGTCAAACTCTCTGCCTCCGGGCAGAGAGGATATGTCAAAGGGCAGAGTCACGTCTTGGGAAGCAACTACCTGACTCAGTTTTATACAGGAAATTTTTTGGCAGAGCCTACAGGTTTGGATACCCCATGTTAAATTCGGCCTTTGGCGTCGGGAGGTTGGTAGATATCCTTGCTTTGGGAATTACTAGCCTGCTACCAGATTCCCCATTTTTCAGTAGTGTCTTCTCTTTTACAATAAACCTCTCTTTCTTTCATCTATGCGCATGTTGCTGTTATCCTTTAGTTGAGTACCACCTTTGTCTGTAACTTCTTTTAAGAATACAACAGTGGTGACAAGGATTTGATTCAAACATGCACCAGTGGTGATTATGGATAGTTACACAAACAAAGCACTGATGAGATACATTGATATGCATGTACTTACCTAAAATATTGATCTAATTTGTATTTTGCCTTCTTTTACATTAAATGTTACAGACGTTGGAATTGTACTCATCTTACCTGGATAGATATATATGAAAATTAAAGATAACTTAATATGTTAAATTAATTTATATAATAATTATATAAATTAATAGACTCAACATTATGAATCATGTAATGATTTTAAGCTTAGCATGTGATAAAAGTTTGTTGCTGGAATCATAGTAAGCAATTTTAGAAAAAATCTTAACCCTTGGATTAATTTTCATTTATGACACTGAAGTAAGTATGCAGTTTGTTTAGTTTATTTTCCTTGAACTTGCAGTTTTTATCATTTTAAAAAAAAAAAAATATCATTAAAAATTTACCCATAGTTAATTTAATATCTTCCTCTAAGATTACATAACAATGAATGTATTGGTTATAAAATTTGTTTTTCTAAAGTATTTTAAAAAGTTATGTTTAATTTTAATGTTTCCATCACCCATAAATTGAATTGAATGAATTCCCCCACCACCCTAAAGAATCATCCTGAAATTTTCCCCAAAATTGCATCACAGGCCACCATGGTATCTATAACGAACAGAATACAGTTTATGTATTTCTCATTCTGCTTTCCAAGAAGACAAGAGAACTTTGGCTGAAGGCAATACTTTGAGTCAACACACCCAAAAGACATTTCCCTCTTGGCTAGAAAATGTTTATTAAGGGGGGGGGGGAATTGGCATCAAGTATTTTACCCAGTCTTCAAGCAAATTAAGACCAAGGATTACAAGTAAAGCTCCTATGCAAAATGCAAGTTGGCATAATTTCTAGAAAGACAAAATGATTATTCATCAACAGAATCATGCTATCAATCAACTATTCATCCAATGTGGCTTTTTTTGTGTGTGTGATTAAAATATTTGGAAATTGGAGATTATATATATATAGGGAAATCAGCCAATTCCACTACTGAGCTTTCAACCTTTTGGTATCTTCAGTCAATTGAATTCCTAGCAATTCTATTATTTTTTTTATAAATAAGCACCCTGTGGGAGGAGGCAAAAATCAAGTGTATTAGAAATGAAATATACATTCTTTTTATCCCTTTATATGAACTCAAAAAGGAACTTTTTAATATCTATACAATGAGACATCATTTCCAATCTTTGGTTTAAAAGTTTTTTGATTTCTCTTGTTGACTAATGTTGCTATGATTGTAAACTGGAGAGCAAAACCTTACAACAATCAGACTTTTTTCCTTTAATTCCCACAAAGGGATTGGCTACTTAAGTAGAATTTGTAAGATTTTCTAGCTTAAAGATATGTTTGTATCACCTTTCTTTAGATTACCCTCAGATGATGTGGAACAAACATCAGTCATCTTTCAGAATACCAGTTGCTTGGGATAATTCCAAAGAGGACATTAATCCAAAGAGCTCAATATAAGTTACAGAGCAATACAAGTCAAGAAAATCCATCTTGGTTAGAATTTATTTTATGAATATTTATCTCTTCAGACCCAATTTTTTTTTTTTTTTTTTAAAGAAAAAAAAAAAACAACAACAAATGGAATCAATCCATCCAGACCATGGAACAAGTTGCTATAATAAAAAATACTGCACGCTGTAACAACTGGAAGAAGTGATTCCTGTGGGCTATAGAGGCTGAGAATCAAGGAGATGATTATGGTTTCACCTTGAATTTCCCTGCCAGAATGAAAGTTTTGATGCTGGCTTTCACCCAGAAAGTGACCTCAGACATATTTTGGAAGAGGATGATAAAAAAACCCAAAAAAAAAAAAAAAACAACTTCATTTCAAGAGGTGTTGCGAAGGAAGTCATAGAATGAATCCCAATCAGCATGTTAGTAACATATTATGTTGGTAAGAAGTTCTTGCCTGATGGGAGAACGCAAAGAGATGTTTACAGATACTACCACATGACATGATCTCTTCTTTACCTCTGCCCCTAAATCAAGAGAAGTGTGTCCATCACTATTACTGGGAAAATGTTTGTGAAAGTCCACCACTTGTGTAAGAGATTGAGAAGAAGTTTGAGGTTTGGATGCCAGTTAGGTCAGAAGACGACACACAAGGTCCATCACACCCCTCCTTCCTGTGAAGGAAGGAGTCAAAATCAGCAGAGTACCACTGAGGAGTCAGTACTGAACAAGGGTATCAAGTTCACAACAACTATCAAGCAGAAACTAGATTTAGACATAGCCTTGAACAATCACCCATTTCCTCAATTGGTGCTAAGATGGAAAGTGAGACAGATCCTGGTAAAAGCCAAGTCGCCTAAAATCAATCACAAAACTGGGGAGTCTGTCAATCAGAACACTACAGAGGAATGAAGACATAGTCACATTGCCTTTGTCAGCTGGTAGTATCGTGATGAACAAAGAAAACTGGAAGACCTCATTAGAAAATGATAGCCATAGTAAAGGAAAGAATCCAACAATGAAAACAGAAAGAAAACTGTTGCAGATCCTAATCAAGAACAAGGACCACTTTACACCTAAGACATACAGGCAGTTGTTGCAGCATAATTTAAGCTACCTCACATATACAGTCTCCCCCAAATTCACAAAGACGGTATTCCTCTCAGGCCAATTGTTAGCTGCCAAGTCTGTGTGCCACCCTCTGCATCACTTCATTGTGGGCCTATTAATAGGAAAGTTATCCTATGTTCAAAACTCTTCCCATTTTGTGGGAATAATAAAAAAAATGCTCCCATCCAATTCAACCAGATGGTGAGGGTTCTCCAAGGTACCCACAAAAAGAGGCACTATCAGTAGTCAGGGACAGACTGACCTTGGAACATCTCAGTATATGACTAGATAACCTTTGGAAATGCTGGCTTCCTGTACACAAGCATACTTCAGAATGGGGCCCAGACATTAGAATCGGTACCACTAAAGCCAGCGAACGAACAACAGACATGCATTCCTGGATGTACTCGAACAGAGCATGATTCAAGACATCTGCATACTGCAAGCCAACATTCACTAGACAATATCTCATCTTTGACTCCCACCACCCACACAGTGTAAGGAAAGGGGTCATCTACTGCCTACAACATTGAGCAAAAGTCATAAGTGGTGATGCAGAGACATATAAGCAAGAAATTGTTAGTGTAAACAATACCCTACAATGTAACAGTTTATCTGGGTTTCATGACAGCAGTCTCCACAAACTGGGATAGAAGGGTACAAGATGATAACACTCAAAAAACTGTCTTAGTCTGCCTACCCTATGTGAAGGGCTTATAGGAAAAGGATACAAAACATCTGAGGTCCTTATAACATCAGGACAACTTTCAGGGATGGTTCAACACTACGCAGAGATCTCTTCCAAGTAAGACTACCTATAGAGGATAACATGATTAAGAACTGTGCAGCTCTGGCAAGAAATATAAAAAAAACAGGCCACCTGCTAGAGGTAAGACTGCAGAAAAACTAACAAGAAAAGAAATAGAAAAATCAGAGTCAGACAGATTTAAAAAAAAAAAAAAAAAAAAAAAAAAGGCACGTTACGTCTCGGACTAAAAGGCTTCGGTTTGAAATTCCACCTGACGATGGCCAGAGCGTACAATGGCGAAAACATCATGAATATAACAGTAAAGCTGTCCGAACTATGTTAAATAGTATTAACACAGTGTAACAAAAAAAAAAAAAAAAAAAAAAAAAGATAACTTAGAAAACTTTCTCATAGGGATCGTATGAAAAAGTTTTCTAAGTTGCCTCCTCGATGTACTTTTTTTTTTTTTTTTTTTTTTTTTTTATATATACTCTACAAAGTTCTTCCACATCTAGAGTAGCAGCCACCCAAGGCATAAGAGCCCAAAGTTTGGATGAATTATATTATTGCAATGAGAAAAGTAGGAAATAAAAGACTGAACGTGTTTGTGACATAAACAAAAAGTATTTCCTGCCTGGAAAAAAAGAAAAGAAAATAGCTATATTTAAAAAAAAAAAAAAAAAAAAAAAGCATCTCCAGCAATGAGTGATGAAAGATAAATAAATGAAGTCAGTCACCAAGCAAATACCAACTGGTCACACAAAAATCAGTCTTTAAAAAAAAAAAAAAAAAAATGAGGCAAATGTATCCTTAATTTTCCTTGAACCGTAACAGTATCTTCATTTTTATTTCATAATATACAAAGCATAGGAGAGAAAACAAATTGCTTGACTTTCAAAATTTGAAAGTAAACATTTATGGAATTTTTTTTTTTTTTTAATCTAACAAATGAAAACCAGCTTGTAACAATAACATCAGATGAACCATACACAGTTTGTATTATTTAACTGATATAATCAAGTTAATTTGTATTATAAAGCATTTCTACTCAATTGTTGACAACACTCCCTCCCATGAAAGGATGTGTCATTGAACAATCCTTTCTTCTTACAATATGAAGGAGAAAAAAAAAAAAAAAAAAAAAAAAACGAGCATACTGAATGTAGTTTTATTTTGTGCAGAAAATTGCTTCAAAAAATAAATATCTGCTTACCATATTTACTTTTGGAAAGTCAATTACAAAAGCAGAAAAGTATTCCATCAGAATTTTTTTTCTATTATCACTGGACAAAGATCAATGGTCAAATTATTTACAAAAATTAAAGTATTTTTTTTTTTTTTTTTTTTATTCCTACTCAACCATTTTCTATAAAATGGTTTCATTTTAGTAACTAAGTACTATCTTATTGCTTATTCCAATGAATTAGTATTGGACATGCATTGAAAAAAAAAAAAAAAAAAAGTTAACCTTGTGCTACAAACATTATGGAAGTGAAATTCATAGCCTAATAATTTTTACTTTTAACATCTGTCAAGAAATAAAACTTCTTAGTCTTCAAATGCATAAGAAAGTTACTTAAAAAAAATTGGTGGAGCCAAAAATTCTTTACAAAAGAATTTCCCCCCCCCAATTCAGAAAAGGGGCACTGCCTTTACAGATGTTATTTTCTACAGAGTATTTAGAACAGTTTAGAATTTAAGAATTCTATGATGGTCATAGAATTCTTAAATTAAAAAAAACGGTAATTTATTTTGTAACTTATATATAAAAAGTTGCTTGAAGGAAAATGCTACAAAAATTATTTTATTTATAGCAGGAAACCATTTATATCAACACTACAGTTATGTTTATTTTGAATATAAAAATATTTTTTAATAAATGAAATATTTGTTGGGACTTCATCTTTTAAAAAAAAAACAAAAACAAAACACAAACAGCTCTTGACAAAGATGGGGTGGTTGAACTTTCAAATTCAAGAATCCAAAAATATATTGCGTAGAATCAGTGCCAACTGCTTTTTTTTTTTTTTGTTTTTTTTTTTCATTTCTTTTTTTTTTTTTTTAAACACTTCATGACGAAGAACGTTGGAGTTTCAACAAGATTTAAATAATTTAAAGATTTTATAATTTTAAGAAAAAATTTAAAAATTCAATAATATTCAATACAAGTCTAACAAAACATCAAAAAGGGAATGTTAAAAAAAAAAAAAAAAAAAAGTTTTAATTTTTTTTCAAAATACACCCACAAACAATTTCATAGCAAGTTGACTCTTCAAAAATAGACCGGGATTTCTTGTAAAATTTGTTACACAAAATAAAAAAAATAAAAAATTTAAGCATTTCTTTAAGGAAGACATTTTTTTTTAAACCCCAAACATGGATAATGTTTAAAATTCAGCTCCAATAACAAATACGGATTTAATAGGTTATCAGATTTACTAATTTAATTAGGAGGTGGGGGAGCTTTCTTTAGAAAAATTCCCCTTAACAGATAAAATTTTAAAAAAATAAACAAACATTGATTATCTATTAAAGCTTTCATGGTAATATTTTGAAACTTAAGAAATGAAAAAAAATATTAAATAGAGTTTCTTTCTAAGTTTTAAAGAAAACAACTTTATACGTAACAAAGTATATCTCATATGGGACAAGGTGGTTGGGGGGGGACAATCAGGGGAAGCAACTCATGAAGCATTAAATTTCAAGCTACAGATTTCGCTCCCTTTACACGGTAATTAAATAAATAAACTAATTGCAAGTTACAATTTTCAGTTTGACAAAACGGAATTGACAGCCACTTAGAATTTTAATGGAAGATAAGGACAGTGTGAATAGTAGCATTTACACGCCCACACAAGAGTAAACTCTGGTTACTTTATAAAAGGGAGAAAAGTCTGTTAAAAGGACAACACCACAGTGAAACCAGCCAAGGGTCTTCAATGAAGTTATTTTTGTTTTTTCCCTTTATCATAGGCATACATTGAAATACATAGTAAATTCTCAAGAAAATTGTTGAATGCTTCACACTAAATTGACTGCACAAATGTTACAACTTGAGCTGAACAGTTATGTTAGGGTGTAATGATCCTGTCAAAGACCCCCATCATGTTAATGAACCATTTTAAATACAAAAAGAGCAGGTTTACAAGAGAATATAGTTGTCCAGAATTCTACAAAGTTTCAGTACATCAGAAATTGATGGTTGTCTACAAAGCAAGAAAATGTAAAGCAAATGAAGTTGAAGGAAACAAAAGTTGATGTAAGATGATTATGAAACTATTGCTTATACGTTGCTGTCTGCATCCAGGAGAAAATGGAGTTGCGACTTTTATTGTCTGAATAGAATGAGAAGCAAAACAGAAAAGTGATAGTATTTGGGGTTTGAATAAAATTCATTTTCAATGAATTTCCACTTTTCTTTGGAAAAGTGACAGACACAAAAGGGGATATGTGACTGCAGCTGCTTCACTTGACAACTTCATCCATGATGACTTTTGATGCAAAGGCAACAGAGAAAGCGAGTACGACTCCAACAATTGCATTGTAAGTCAGGGCAAAATTGAACACCTGAAAAAGATTATACATTTAGAAAGCGTAAAATTGTTGGCTGTTTTGGGGGCTTGTGAAAACTTTCTATCAAGTTAGAAGCACAAATTTTGAAATGTGAAGAGTTTCCATATTAACTATTTCTTAAATGTAAAAGCAGTTAAATACAGTTATAAGGTCTTAAAATTAGATATTTAAATTGGACAGAAGGAGACCATCTCTTTAGACAAGATAAACAAATTTTCAAAGTTGAATGTATGAAAATTATAGTATTTGATAAAAGTTTTAATAAAATTTAAAAAAACAAAGAAAAAACAATTCATGAAATTGTCACTGAAAACAGAAAGAAACAAATTTAGCATTTTAGAGAATTGTTTGCAAAATAATTCCAAATCATACTTACAGTCATTTGCAGAGGTTGTTGGTTGAGGAAAAGAAGTAAAAATATCCTCTCTTCAGTTGGACAAATGCACTAAAAAAAAAAAAAAAAAAAAAAAAAAAAACTGTCTGCAACTTAAAACAAGATTGTGGCTATATATATAAAATCTTTAAACGCATCCAAAAGTGTTGATTAAATTTAAAGTTAATTTAATATCCATCAGAATGGAAATGACTAATGAAGTGTCAAAGATTAGCCAAATTCTGTATACATTCACAAGCACAAAAAAAAAAAAAAAAAACACAAAAAAAAAAACAACAACAACAACAACAACACACTCCCCCTCCCCTGCCACAATAAAATTTCAACAGTTCAGTTGTATGTCCCAGAATAGTAGATATATTTATTGTAAGACTTCTTTGCAAATAGAATGAATATTCTGACAGATAATTTGGAGTTGCAAATTCAACATTCATATCAGGACAAAAAAAAAAAAATTTCCATTCATAAGATTTTGTAAAAGACAAAAGATGAATTTTCCCAAGTTTTTATTCTCAGAGGAACTCGATTAGGGGTTAAAAAAAAAAACAAAAAAAAAAAACGTAATTTATTTTGTAACTTATTTATATATAAAAGTTGAATGAAAAATAGTCAAGCTTTCCTATTGTCTTATTTATATTGTCTTGACAGATATTTTATTTATATGTGAATTTTCTCAGACACACACAAAAATTGAAAATAATTATGGCAATCATTCAACTAAATAAAAAAAAAAAAAAAAAAAAAAAAAAAAAAAAAAAAAAAAAAAAAGAAAAAAGGTCCTTTTGGAAAGCAAACAGCAATTTGGCTCAAATGACAAAAGTTGCTGCGTAATTCTTACCCGGATCATCCTCTGTCCCTCAGCATTGGCTTCGGCAAAGGCTGAAGAAATGAGCAATAGTAATAGTAAAGGAAGAATGAATTCCACAATTCCTGGCAATGTAGCTTTATTGGACATCCAGAAAATGATGTAGTTTCCACACCAAACAACAATGAAAACAATCCAACTGGCTAACCAACGTTGCAAGTTGAGAGAAGTTACTCTCATACGCCACTGAAACATTAGAAAAGGGGGGTTAAAAAAAAAAAAAAAAAAAAAAAATTATATATATGTGTGTGTTTTTTGAGTGAAGAAAACATGTTTACACGTTCCATATTAGTTGATTTAAAACAGTGCTCGATAGAGTAACCTAGAGCTTTATAAATACAAATATAGGTAACTATACTCATTTCGAAAAACCCTCAAATTTTTGATTTGCCAATAATCAAATCAATCGAGGGAAAAAAGGTTTAAAAATAAAAAAAAAAAATAAAAAATATCGCACAGATACAGGTTTGAAGCACAAAGAAAAAACCCCGATACAAGTAAACAACTAACAAAAGAGCTCAATACAACCATAGAGCAGACCTAGATAAAACTAGTGAGCCAGACAAACCTACCCAGGTTTCACCTAAGTGGATCGTCATATATATATATTATTGGACTGATGTGAGTTTGTGACCCTGGGTTTCACGCTATTTGCAATCATCAGACAAACTGATTAATTTTTAAATTTGATTTATATATGGTTGCGTAGTGTTTTTATGGAAGTGGGAGGAAAAATTGTCGTTGGGACATCACTCATACTTATGCAAACATACATATATACACACACATGCACTCATTGACATATGCAGACACACACATACACGCTCACCAGAGATCACACAAACAAACATGTGAGCAGTGTGGGACTGGGCATATATGTGTTGTTGTGCACATACGTATGCAATTGGTCGCTGTATTGTATAGTGAATATGACAAACATAGTTAGAAACTTGAAGTTCAGAAAACACTTGGACAATTTCCAGAAGAAAATTGTAGAAGACGAGAAAAAAAAAATAATGAGCTCCAATAAGGTATTCATATTGGCTGACAAGACTACGAACATACACACAATGGAACCCACAGCCTACAATAAACTCATCACTAACAACATCACACAATTATACAAGACAACCACAAAAAAAAAAAAAAAAAAAAAGATAAACCAAGAAGCTAAAGATATAGCCGTCAAATTAAAAATAGATGAAAGAATAAACCACATAGGTGAACAACAAGCTTTCATGACAGCAAAAGACCACAAAACCAACTTTGGGAGAAAAAAAAAACAAAAAAAACAACATTCTGCCTAATCAACCCTGCGAAAAGAAAAATAGGAAAAAAAAAAAAAATCAGCAAAAGCATATTAGAAACTATCAACACCAACCTAAGGGAAAAATTAGGTTTTAACCAATGGAAAAAAAAAACAAAAAAAAAAACAGCAAAGCTGTCAGACTGGTTTACTGCAATAAATAAAAAGAGCTACTTTCATCCAATTTGACAGTGGATTTCTACCCATCCATCATGGAAAACATTGAATGATGCTATACAACTAGCACAACATGTAAAAATTATGGCCGGAGATATTAAAATAATCAAACACTGCCGTAAATCTGTTTCACAATAATGAACCATGGGCAAAATTCAAAATCATGACCTATTTGATGTAACAATGGGTAGCTACAATGGAGTTGGGACGTGAATTAGTAGGCATACTCATCCTCTCGTATCTAGCCAGGATCCTAGAGAAAAACGACAGTCTATATAGAGATGATGGACTTATCCTGATAATAGAATCCAATGGCCCCAAATTAGACAGATTTAGGAAAAATAAAAAATAATAAAAATAAAAAACACCCTAAAAAAGCATTGGATTTAAAATAGAAATAAATGCAGATACAATAACAGTAAACTTCTTAGATGTCAATCTCAACCTGAACAATACAAACTGTACAAAGAAAAAAAAAAAAAAAAAAAAAAAATACCCACATCAATCAGCCACAGACTATCTGAAAACTCATCCAACAGATATTTTTTTCAATAACTAAAAAAAAAAAAAAAAAACACACACACCATATGAAAAAGAAAGTGGATACACACAACTACAATCCACACCACAACTGAAACAAAAACAGAAAAAGAAATATTATCTGGTTTAACCCACCATACAACAAAGCTGTCAAACATAGGAAGGACAGTCCTAAACTTAATAGAAAAGCACTTCCCTGAAACAAACAGATTAACAAAAATAACGTTAAAATCAGTTACAAAAAATATAACACAAATAATAAAAAGCCACAACAAAAAAAATAACAACCTACAATAATGCAATCAAGGAACTTCAATGCACCTGCAGAAATAAGACATGTGCACTCCAAGGAAATTGCCAACAAATGAATATATAAAGCCAAGGTAAGTGCAAACAGCACAATGTACTACATCAATGCCACCGAGGGACCATTCAAGAAGAGAAAAGACAAACACAACCTTTCATTCTCCAACAGAAAATACTCAAACAGCACTACACTATCCACATACATATGGCATTTAAAAGACAGAAATATTACACCAAGAATAAGCTGGAAAATATTGATAAAACCACCTATCTACAACAACATTACAAGGAAATGCCTACTTTGCCTACACAAAAAGGTAGCAATATTTTCTTATACCCAACAGAAGAATTTACTAAATATAAGATCAGAAATAATTTCCAAATGCAGGCATGAAAATAAATACCTATTATAAGAATTTATGCCAAACAGATAAAAAAATAAAAAATAAATAAATACCAACACTACTACATAAACCACCACTGGCCCTATAAACATGAAAAGCAAAACCACTGACAGTATAACACCAATTATTTTCTAGTTCAAACTACCATCATAATTACAATTATTGTTATCATCCCACCACTATTACTATGATCACTTCTACCACTTTACAATAACTATTTGCTGCTATAATTGTTATTACCATCACATGCTTCCCCATCACTATCACAATTACCATTACCATATCAGTCCACAATTATACTTCTCCCTCCCCCAGCAAAATTAATACCACTACATAAATACTAATAAGTATTACAAATTGGAACTTCTATTTACATATGTGCAATCACCAAAAACAAGCAAATAACCGGCTTTAACAAAACAGCCTTAAAAAATTAAAAATAATAGCAATTTTTACCTATCATAGTCTTACACAGACCCCATCACATGTATATACATGCATGCGAGAAAACATTCAGTGAACAAAAATAGAAAAATGATCTTCGTGTTGACAGCACAACAGACAAAAAATATTCATACGCAATCCAACATTGAGCACAGCGACCAAATGCGTACAACACATATGCGCATATATGCCCAGTCCCACACTGTTCACATATGTTTATGCTTGTGTGAACCCTGGTGAGTGAGTGAGCGTGCATGTGTGTGAGCCTGCGTACATCAGTGAGTGTACATGCATGTAGTATGAGTGTCATCCCGACAATTTTTCCTCCCACTTCCATAAAAACACCGATATACGCAACCATATATAAATCCAAAATTTTAAAATTAATCAATTTGTTTGACCTTCGCAAATAGTATGAAACCCAGGGTCACAAACTCACATCAATACAATATATTAGCTCTATCACTGATATTGTGTGCTTTTCCAATAAGTACCACACATATACAATTGCATATATATTTATATACACATTTCACACACACACACACACACACACACACATTTAAAGACATTTTTATGTTTAACATTCTTTTTATAGATACAAGTATTTAAGTAAATACTCCGTTTATAATAAACAGTATTATATAACATTTATAAACTTCAATTTTCTATGAATCTCTCGCGTACATTCATAACTGCTCATGGCATATCAAATGTTTATAAGCAGTAAATTCAACCTGGCCGAGCGGTAACGCACGTCAGGCTATATGACAGTTCCTTATAGGATACAGGTTCAAATCCTGTTGAAGGACGAATATTTTCTATGAAAATTTCTGACATTCAGGCCAGTAAATGTTATTTAATACTGTTTATTATAAACAGAGCATTTACTTAAATACTTGTATCTATAAAAAGAATGTTAAACATAAAAGTGTCTTTAAATAATTGTCCATTTCATAATCTTACTTATTATAAAACGCAGATTGTGTGTGTGTGTGTGTGTGTGTGTGTGTGTGTGTGTGTGTGTGTGTGTTTATATATTGGATCGGATTTCCTACATTTTTTCAACAGATTTCAACAAAACTTCACAGGACTACGTAAAATTACCTTGCGGTGGTTCTGACATCGCCAAAAATTGGAAAAACAATTGTTTTTGCACGAAATCAATTTGAAAACACGATTAAGAGGCATTAATGAAAGGGGGACACCTCATATCAAGTTATACTTATTAATATCGAGTTATACTTATTATAAAACCCAGGTTGGTTGTGTGTGTGTGTGTGTGTGTGTGTGTGTGTGTGTGTGTGTGTATTTGTTCGTTTATATATGGGATCGGTTTTCCTACATTTTTCAACTGATTTCAACAAAACTTCACTTTTTTTTTTTGGCAGGTACTGTTTCTTATTGTCTCGCACACTTTCTTTATTTTTACATTCAGAATGCTTTAAAAATTCCATTTACAAGACGATTGTTTATAATAAAATTCTATTCAATTGGTAGACTCATAATGATTGAAAACAATGTTTTTGTTTGAGTTTGACCAATGTAAAAAAAAAAAAAAAAAAAAAAAAAAAAAAAAACTAATTAAGACATGCGTGTCCATCAACCTTAAACAATAATCTTTGTCAATTTTATTTTTCAGTCTTTATGATGGTCAATACTTGATCTATCTCTTACTGTTAACATCCCCGGGCAATGCTGGGCTCTACTGCTAGTATATAATAAAAATTTAAAAATGCAGAGGCAATATGATGTCGAAAGAAAGTTATTAACAGATTAAAGATTTCATTGCTTGTAAAAGAGTTTCAGTTTCATCAGCCAATGACAAATAAAATTTACTATTTCAAGAGTTATTCGGATTGACTTTGTTTCACCTGATGTTTCACCTTCTTCAGATGGATATATGGAAAATGAAGTGAGGCTAATAAGCATCAAAACAATATATTTCTCAACCTGAGCAACACAGGCAATTCTATTATGAAACTTTTACAACAAATCTATTTTAGTCAGTCAAAGGAAAGGATATCTGTGCTATAAGCTCTTATTATATATATATATATATATATATATATATATATATATATATATATATATCCAGGAATCAGTCACTGTAGAACCAATAATAGCCCTGGCTTAAAACTACACCAGAAATACACAGGTCTTTCACTCTACAAGAATAGAGACTTTTCTTGCAAAACACTGAAATTTTTTAAAACTTATGTCTCTGAAAATCATATCTCATGACAGGCAATTCTAGATTTTGTATACTCTCTCAAATTCTTTCCATATAAAGCAGGAGAAAATTGAATAAAAAACAAAAGAGAAAATTGAATAAAAAAACAAAAGAAAAAAAACTAACCATTCTAGATTCAAATACCTTTTAACCACTACATTTCAAGTTTTACAAGAGTTGGAAACAATTACAAAACTATTTTCAACAGAGATATGACAAAATGACTGAAGATTTGTGCCCTAAATAATCAGATTCTATGACTAAATTGGTTAATGTACTCTGTCCACAAGACAAGGATATGGAAGATAAAGTCTTATCAGAAGTCTCATCAAAAAGCTGCTTATTATTTTGACCACTCAGCTATAAATAACTTCAAAATCAAACGAGCGATTGATTTTCCCTTTAAAATGCATTTTACTTAGAGCATAGCATGATGAAAAAGACGCCAAACTTAAAAACAAAGTTTATCGTCTAAATGCTTATTATTAAGAGGAAAGATCAAAGTATTTTTGGGGTATTTTTTTTTACATTTATTTTTTTAATCGTTCCTAGCACGTCCAAAATTTGTTAATCTTTTTTTTTTCTTTTGAGTCAGCAAAATTGACAGATGGCCGCCATTTTTTTTGATTTTAAAAAAAAAAAAAAAAAAATCTGTTTGAAATTCTATTAAATATCAATTATTTTTTCAAAACTTATTTTCAGAAAATCAGAAATTATGTTTATTTGAAATATTTTGAACCAAGCTTAACTTAGCTTCTGCGCCAAAAAGGTGTAATTTGAAAATAAAACAAAGCAGGTCAAACTTGTGTCACTTGACAGGTGATGAAAGACATTGACGGATTCCACAAGGATAATTTGTTCCACGGAAAGAGAAAAGTGAAATTATTTACATTTAAGTGAACAAATTATTTACCTCGTTATTTTTAATTAAAACTTTCAGCGCTCTATTTTTTTTTTTTTTTTGTACTTAGCTTTCACCTTTATGTTTACGATGCTTTATGGAAAATATATTATAAAGAAATTAAAATAAGACTTAAGAGCAAGATTAAATTTCATAAGAAAGGTATCTAGTTATAAACTAACTAGATACCTTTCTTATGAATTTTAGCAGAAATGTACATAAAATACTATAATTTTATGTACATTTACAACATTTTACTGTGTTATTTGTATTTCCATTTATTTTAATATTAATTTTGATATTTCATTTATGGAAAAAATGCCATAACTGAGATTAATATAAAAATAAGATCATATAAATTTCATAAGATGATACGGATACTTGTACGTACCCTTCTCAGTTGAAAAATCGAATAAATTTCTCCACACGTGTTTCACAAAAGTAAAGGCCTTAACAGTGGAGAACAATGCTTAACTCAAATAATGCAACTTAATTGTATTCTGGTTGGTCTTCCATACTTTATAATTACAGCCCGATTATAAACACAAAATTACATTTCTTAATTACTGCGGGTCTTCTGATTAGTCAAAACGATACAATTTATAACTTGCTAAAAAAAAAAAAAAAAAAAAAAAAAAAAATCTATCTCATAAGGACACTTACAAAAGCAGATTTTAACTAATTTTATATTTTAACAACTTAAATGTAAAAATCTATTATAATTAAAAAATAAATGATTGTATTAAAAATTCATTTTTCATCGAAAAATTTTTTTGCTTTCAGAAAACATTCTATATTCATAAAAACAACTAAAAGCAATTAAAAACTTTTGAAATTAAATAATATTTTTGTTTTATTGAGTTTTGTATGTTACAATTCAGAGCTGATTTTCAGGTAGGGGGTCCAATTAAAAACAAAAAAAAGAAAAACATGATTTGCATTCCTCAAAGCCTTGTCTTTTTAACTATTGTAATTACTAAAGTGGACTCGATCAAATTTTTAGAGTTTTCATAAAATTAGTTATGGGGGTGGTAATAAATATAAAAAAAAATATTTCTGCCATGACTTTAATAAAAGAAAACACATTTATAGTAATTTCAATTATCTGTGAATAGTTTCTGAAATTTTCATTAACATCCGACAATTATTTTTATTTTCGCAAGATTTTCCAAATTAATGTGCGTCATAAAAAAAAAAAAAGTGCTAAAAATTGTATGTGTTATTTTACTAGTTCTGGTGATAGAAAGAGAAACAAGGATTTTTAAATGAAAATTCAGATTGTTCTAAAAACAAGGAAAAATTTTTTAAAATAATTCAAGCAAACTTTGATCTTTCCTGTTAATAATAAACATTTAGACGATAAAATTTTATTTTCGTCAAGTTTGGCATCTTTCACCATGCTATGCTTTTTTTTTTTTAGTGATCTCGTGGAGGTACCTAATTTTAGTCCTTCAGATTTTCTAAAGTTGTCTCAGTGGCTGAGTTTTATTTTGAATGATGCGTCCAATATTTCTAAATATTACAGCAGCATACTTGTCCATATTTGCAATTCAGAAGAATTCTTGTTGAAAATACGTCAATACTTTTTCTTGAAAATAAACTAAAAATTCTTGAACCTATCAATATTAAAAAATTGAAACCAAACCTTAAATTAATTATGAATATTGCACAAATGTTTTAAAATGTTTACAGTAGATAGTACAAACCTTGATATTTAAGTTAACAGTTTTCAATACTTATTTAACAAAAAAAAAAAATAAAAAAATAAAAATAAAAATAAAGCAAACCTTGAAATCAACTTCGTTACTCCTGGAGTGTTCAGTCAGTTATGTACCATGCGTGATACACGCTTAGGCGATCATGTCTCTTTCTATACATGACTGATGAGCAGCTATCCATTACTCCACCATGCCCTCCCTGGAGGCCTTACTCAAGCTAATTGCACAGCACTAAACTCAGCATTCTTCACAAGTAAAAAGTTTTAACTTTCAGATTAACAAAGCAACAATTTTGTCTTTGAAAATTATGAACACTACAATAGTTGTCTTGGTGGGGAAAAATAAAAAATAAAAAACCACAACTGATGATGTCATTGTGCTAATGTTGAAAGTACTCATAATAAATAATATGCATCAACATGGTAATTTTCTTTCTTTCTTATAATAAAGACACCAAAAATCTTCTCCGTAAATATGAAAGAATCCAATTGGAAATAAGTAAACAAAACTTGTCTAAATTATTCAATGAAATATGCCTCTCTCTCATTATATATATATATATATATATATATATATATATATATATATAAAAAATAATGCCAGCATTCCCCAAATTTGGGCCAGATTTTATTTGCAATGCCTTAAATAACAAAGAACCAAACCATTTTAGGAGAATAAAGGAAACTGAAAATGTCATACACTCCATAATTTTGAAGAAAAAAAAAAAAAAAAAAAATACTTAAGTTTGACGAGTCAAAACAAAAATGGCAGAAGTGGAGAAGAGTTAAGGGTTAAGAAGCTGGTCTTAAAAATCAATATCTCAAAATTGTCAGTAAGAAATACATTGCAGCTACTTTAGACATTAAAATTTCAAAAATTTTCACAGAAATTACTCACAGATATTTTCCAATAAGAAAGAAGAATATCGTTGTTAGACATAATCAGAGGCTCTTCAACCTTTGATGAAACTGAATTTGACAAACGTTTGCGGACAGAAGTAATCTGAAAAGAGATTAAAATAAATTATTTGCTTAAAAAAAAGAAAAGACATTAAAAAGGTAAAATTTCATTAAGAAAATTCTATTGAGAAAAATGAGGAGAGGCGCACAAGACAAAATCTCACCTGTTCAATATTAATCTCATTTTGTTTGTCATTGTTGTTTGGACTTAAATTTGCGGCACCATTATTATTGACAGTCATGTCTTCCTCTTGACAAGGAATGGACAGTTTGGGTGTACTAGAGGAATTTCGGCTACCATAAAAACTGGAATCATCATCTGATTGGTAACCATCATACCACACATAGGGCTCACTGCTTTCTAGAAAAGACACAAAGTGCTAATTTAAAGACTTTATGCTTAAGATTTTTTTCATTTGGGTGTGAAGAATCATTCTGCTTTAATAGCACATAATTTCCTGTATATTTGGGGTTGGAAGGCTCAGCTTGACCCACTTCCCCAACTATAGCAGGAAATGAAATACTAATTTTTTTGTGCTTATTTAATTTTTTTCCTTTCAGAAAATCTGAATCATGTCAATTGAAAGTGTGGAAGTCTTAGATGAAGTTCCTTTAAAAGAAAACTAAAAGAAAATACAGAATGCCATAATTTGGGCTGATGAACAGATCTTGGCAAAAATGACCAAGACACTAGAAATATCCAGGAAGATATCGTGTTCATAATTCCATAAATAGTCGTAGATGCAGAAATTGTCAGCTAAGTGCATATCAAAATGCTTACTCAGAAATACACAATAGATTTTGAAGCCTTTACACTGATTTTCTTTTAACTTTTGAAAAAAGAATTTGTCACCATTAATGAAAGTTGGGGAAAAAGGCATTTTTGATTCCTGACAATCTCCAGAATAACCAAAGAGTTCATGCAGAATACAAATAAGCAAAATAAAATACCTAATTTTCTTTTGTCTTAAAGTACAAATTATTTTGATTTTTCATAATTGGCAAGGATTTACAATTTTCATATTTCCTTCTGTTAGTTATGAGCAAAAAGAGAGAGAAAAAAAAAAAAAAAAAAAAAAAAGTAATTGACATACCAGACCCAGCTTGAATGTTGTCAATATCAATATGTTTGGTTCCAGGTAGAGAAGACCGAGATTTCCAGTACTGTTCATAATTTTGCCCATCTGCTTCCAATTCCCGTATGAAGCGACGAATACCTGTACATAAGATTGATTAAAAAAGATAAATATGGCAACTTTAGAAGGAAAAAAGTTCTAAAGAATGAAAACTACTTCAACAGTCCAAACGTAATTCGCCTTAAAATAAAAGTAATAATAATAATAATAAAATAATAATAATAATAAAATAATAATAATAATAAAATAATAATAATAATAAAATAATAATAATAATAAAATAATAATAATAATAAAATAATAATAATAAAAATAATAAAATAATAATAAAATAATAAATAATAAAATAAATAATAAAATAAATAATAATAAAAAAATAATAAAAATAAATAATAATAAAAAATAATAAAAATAAATAATAATAATAATAATAATAATAATAAAAAAATACATTTGCGAGATTTGAGAGTCAGCTCAGGAGTTTTCATCTTTTGAGCAGAGAAAACCGCCAAACTTTTTTGCAACCCCCATTTCTCCTCTTGGGGAATGTTGCAATCTTGCAAGCAAGTCAATGTGCAGTGAGTTTCATTGAAAGTAGGCGCTCCAAATAATGTGACTTTGTGCCAACATAGCAAATACATTCTGCTTTATATAGACACCTCAGCATACAAATTTCAATGTTATATATCTGATAAAAATATAGCTTTAAGATTTATAATTATGGGTTAAAGGGATAGAGTGTATGGACACAGCTCACTCCCACCCCCATAATCTTACATGCAAACTATTTTTTGTATCTTTATTATGGATGTTTTTATTGACATGGTCACAATGAATTTGGCTGAACTATTTTCAGGTGTATTGTTTGGCAGATATAAGATACACCCTTGTGCAAATTAATTGAAACAAAATGAATAATTCCGTTATTTACTTTTTGTATTTTTCCAATGAAACATGACCCAGTTCACATATTAGTTAGTACTTAATATGTCCATTCCACAAAGTCTTTCCTTGCAAACTAACCCTAGATTCTCGATTGGATTTAAATCATGAGAGTCTCCAAGCCAGTCGATATTACTTTGATTTGCTCACTGGTAAGGCTTGCTAGTGTGTTCATGTAGTGTTACAGTTTTTGTATGCTTCTTTAGAGTAACATTCATTGCAGACAATGGCTGTAGGACAACTAATTGACAGTCGGGACAATAGCGTCTAGGCATGATAAAAATCTGATGCGATCACGGATGATGCAATATTTTTCAAGGACAAACAAATTTCATCATTTACCCCGAAAATAGATTCATATTACTGCACACCATTGCAAATAACCCAATCTGAGGAAAAAATAGAAGTCGATTACACCCTGTCACTACAGTGGGTCTAAAACTGAATGCATAGTGAAAGAAAGGAAACTAAATCAGTGGTTTCAATTAATTTACACAAGGGTGTATCTGGATTGTGTTATTTCATCCCTATTATGCCAGGTTATTTTTGTTCCTGCTGAACCATTGTGGTACTAACTGATCCAGGGATTAAACTGACTACTAAGTAACAATGCGATTTAACCAACTCCCATATTATCAAATTTTGCTGATATTTTGTTGTGACAGGTTTGTACTGGTTGTTGATAATTTTAAAGGAAAAAAAAAGAAAAAAAAAGAAAGATGACTAATTGTTAATATAATTTTATTATTTCTTTCATCTTGGTTGTTATAGATGCTATTAGAGACAATTTGCCTATAAAAATACAAAAACATTTGTTAACATATCAATGAAATAGAAAACAAAAAGATATATAAATCCCAAAGTGTATGGCTTATCAACTTACCAATTGTGTGGGTTCTGCAAACTGAGAGAAGCACGAAACCCACAAGACAATTCCAAATTAAAGCCAGAAAACCAAACCCAGTTTTGCCAATCATGTTGACAAGACAAATGGCATTATTAATGCGGATCTGTTTACATGGGTGCATGTTAAACTGGATGTACGTGTGGTAGATATTGACAGAGACAAGACCAAGGCAGAGGATGAATAGTAGACCAGCAGAGCTCACTTTAAAAATTGTCCGAGAATGCATCCGCACATTTTCACCAAAATTCTTATTGCTAATCAGACGAGCAGCAAGGTTGTTGGCATATACACCTGCAAATGGTAATTCTTAGACATTAGATAGCTTAGCATATTTTGACAAGAAACTTCCAGACAACAAAAATGTAATTTATAAAAAAAAATTAAAAAAAAAAAAAAGTGAAATAAGAGAACAGTAAATATGTTCATTTTATAATCTAGTCAAATTGAAGGTTTTTTTTTTTGTTAACTCTTTTCCCCCGCCATCCAAATAGATCATATATATATATATATATATATATATAGGAAAAGTTGAAAATGCAACTGGAGTCTTTCAGAATATTTAGAGTAACTTTAATGGTTTCACAGTTCTATGATTTTTCAAAAATTAAATAGAGATGAACAGACGTGTCGCCATGAGAACGATCAGTTTCATTTCCATTTCATACAAGTGCTTTTTAAGTTGGCAAATGAAACCCAGTTGAAGGCTGAAAGGACTTAATACAAATACCTACATTTTATTTGAAAATTTTATGTGAAAACATTAGGTCATAAGTAAGAAAATTGATTTAAAACAAAATTATATTATTTTTGTTAATTTTCAATTAAATAACCTTGAAGAGGAAAAAAAAAAAAAAAAAAAAAAAAAAAATAGAAAAATGAAATAAAACCAATAAAATAAAGAAAAAATTCACTCCTTACCCCCAATGATCTTTTCATGTCACATTTTATGACCCCACTTTCAGAAAGGACAGAATATTTCAATTTTTTCTGTAAGATTGTTCAGATGTGTTTTCAGCAGCCCTACTCATGAAGTAGAGATTTGATTGCCTTTAGCTTGACCATCTTTACCATTCTTATCCTTACTTTCCATAAACGATTTCTGAACCAAAAATGGAACCAGACATACTAAGACACATTTAACTTCCTTTCAATACAGTAAACATAAAAGAAATAAACGTCTGTAGCAGAAACTCAAGTTTTCTGTATGATTCTATCGTTGTTTATATTGAATGCACATCTGCACTTATAAAAACCTAAACAGCCCCCCCCCAAAAAAACACACACAAAACCCAGACATTAACAGTTGTTACATTTTTTTTTGTGTATTATAAATTGAAAAATAAAAATGCAAGAGAGAATTTTCAAAATGCTAATAACAAACATGGAAAATTTAGTCATGTGAGGTCACTAATTGCAAATTAAAGTTTAGTTTGTTTTTTTTTTTAATTTTTATTATAAAGACTTTAAACTTGGCTGCCAATGGACAAGGCTTTACAAACACATATTGTCAATGTAGACTGTTCTGCAACAAGCTTTGTAAGGGAAGATTTCATGAATTTTTCTATATTTTTGGAAATTCCTTGTGAATATTCAGTCATCTTAAACCAACTGGTTTTAAAATGCACATGCAACCCAAAAGCCCATGTCTGATCAAAAGAATGTTTACCAAAAATACAACAGCATTTTGAGACTCAAGAGCAGATTTCCAAAACTTTCTGTAAGATTGATTTTGAAAATGTCTGAATCCAGAGTTGTCAGCCATCATAAAGATCTGTGGTAAGTACAAAATAATCTCTTTACCCACTCCCTTCAAATTCAGGCTAGCAGATGAAAAAGATGGAAGGAAATTTGAAAGTCTATGTGACATTTTCTTTGAACCAATGAAAACCCAGCCTCGCCCCTTCATTTCTACAGAGTTTCAAAGCAGAAGTTGATGGCCATTTACTGAGATGGTTACTATAGACAAATTCACTCAAGGAATTCCCACCAAAGTAGCTTCATGGGAGAATAAGTCACAGGCAGAGTAGGGTTCACTGGTTAGCTGCCAAGTTACACATCAATGTTACATAACCAGCTCTAGATTTAATATTAAAGTTTTTTTTTTTGTTGTTTTCCACCCCACTCAAGAATTTAATATACTAGCCCATTGCAGTAACAATGGAGCGTGTCCCTATGTACATTCACACACAATGACAACCTAAAAAATAATTGACCTTCATACAATATTGACAGATAAGAGCCAATTAAACAAAAAGACAAGTTATTGATCCAGTCTTAAAAATAGATTATTTTTAGTCTGACTTTCCCCAGGTGTGCCAAAGTAAACAAAATTGTATAAATGCTTCTTTTAGGATTACCAAACTCACTGTGCAAACAAGAACACCTGAAGAAAAACTTCAGGAAACCTTTAGAAAAAAAAAAAAAAAAACAAATTGGCATTTGTAAACTCATGAAAACATCAAAATAGTGAAAAAAGTAAAGTTGCTTTCACTAGATTTCAGCTAAATATAATAAGTGTTAAATGTTAATATTTTAACAGATTTTTTTGTTACCTTCTGAAAGAATTGTACAATTAATAGCAATATTTCAATATATTATCAGTGTCAAAACAAAAAGGACATTAAAAGTCAGTGAGGAATTGTTAATTACATTTTGGCTAATCTATTCAAACCAGGTTTTTAGTTTTATTTGATGCATTGACATCACCAATCAAGAAAGGGATAAAAAAAAAAAAAAAAAAAAATTTTTAAAAATTTTAAAAGTTTCTCCCAAAACATTCCATCAAACTAGAAACAAAAAAATATGTTGCTGTCAACTGAATAGAAGTCAAGATTTTTCAATTACTCATTTCTTTAACATTCAAGTTTTCTTTAAAAAAAAAAAAAAAAAAAAAAAATTCTATTATAATTTTCTATTATAAATGACTGAAACAATTGAACTAGTTTAACTAATTTTTGTTATATAGTAGTGTGGAGCAAGTAGCCATGGGAAAATGGAAAAGTAACAGAATTGTCCAACAAACAGAAGTGACAAAGTTTGCCATAAGCAATAACAAGGAAAAGAAAAAAACAGGACAAAAAATAAAGCAAGCAAACAATATATGCAATGCAAAGCAACAGTAATATGGCAAAAAGTTCAAACTAAGAATTGGTGTTGACACACAAAAGCATGTTTAAACAAGCAAATAGACCAGGACTGAGATTATTTACATTAGCCACCCACACAAGGCAAATTTTAGCACAAGACCATATTTATATGGGGCGATTCCGAGCCTGTAGGCCTGGCCAAAAATTCCCCGTAGACCCTGCATACACGAGTCAAGTTTGTCTACCTTCCCAGACACGACTGCCTTTTGGCATAACCTTGCCTGGGTTCCTCTCTTCCTTCAGGCATAGAGCTTGACAAACCAGCCAAGTCAAGGACAGTCAAATTACAACAGACATTAGAACCAGAAGCCTTGGACAATCTGTCAGGGTCCTGACAGCCAACAGATTTTTGTCCAGTCTGTATTTAAGGAAACTAGATTTTAAAAAGATGTCTACTGAAGCTAGCCAGCTTGAATGTAAGGAGATTGAGATATTGGGGTAAAGCTGCCTGTCTGTTTTGTGATCTCTTGTCCTTTGGGGGTAGATGTGGCTGCGATCCAGGAGACACACTTTGTGATGTTGATGCTTGTGTACTATCTAGCAACTTTGTTGTCTATTCAGCATATGGAAATCAGCTGGCCAGAGGAGTTTCCTTGTTAGTAATACATTCCTTTGGTGCAAGGGTGGGCCTTGTCCATGTCGACACAAGGAGCTGGTTGACCATGGCCAATATTGCCATGAGCAGCAGTTCATCTTGGGTCGTTGTGGTTTATGTGCCCAACGACCAGATGGAGAGCGTCAACCTTTTCCGTCAGTTGGGACTGTTACTGGCCGATTTGTCATGCTTAGCTTTAATGGGGGACTAGAATGCCATCCTGGAACCCAAGATAGACAGGGGCAGGAAGCTAGCAAGAGGTCATTGGGTGATTGTAGCTTGGTTGATCTGATCGACAAGCCCAAACTCGTCAAGAGATACCAGCTTGATCATCTGGAGCAGGAGATGTGGACTCTTAAGTGGCTGTCACTCCAGGTAGCTAGCTGCCTGGATAGAATGTTAATTAGACGAGTCAATCTAAATTTGCTAGATTGTCCCACCAGTTAGACTATTCAGACCATAGACTCGTCTGTGCCTGGATGGTGTTAGGTGTTTAGCCTTGAATGGCTTGACACTGGAAGTTCAATCTGTCTTTACTGGACAGGCAGGACTTCTGGCAACAGCTGACTAGATTAGTGCAGCAGGAACTAGTGGGGACAGTTATTAAGAATAAGTAGTGGGAGAGGCTTAAGGATAGGATTAGGTCTTCCACCACCAAATATAGCCAACAACTCGCCTTGTATAAAGGCTAAAACAGTGACAACTCTAGAGGATAGTCTGTTTGAGGTGGAGAGTGGGGGGATTCCATAGAGATAGTACTAGTTAGACAGGCTCAGGAGTGTGAGGCTAGCAAGTGCTACCAGGGTCTGGTAATTAGACAAGTTAAACAAGCTGTCTAATGAAGTTGTGAATATAGGCATAGAATTGCATAAGGAAGAGATCTGTTGAGGCTCCGATTGATACATTCAGTCAATACCTCGGAGGGACGTACTCTGAGGTTGACCAAGGGCATGTACAGGAATTAAACAGAGTTAAATATTTTGTCCAAGATCTTGACAGAGCATTTGCGGTCAGTTGTTACAAGTTTGTTGGGACCAGAGTGCTGTGAGGGGATGAATAATTCAATGCAACCTGCATCTGGTCTGCATGATCATAGAGGGTGTAGAAGACAAGGAAGCCACACTGATCAATTTAGATCAGTCCAAGGTATTCGATAGGGTTGACCATTTGTACCTGGCTGCTGTCCTGCAGGCTGCCAGATTCAAACCAGACTTCTGCAAGTGGATCAGCTTCCTGTATCGCTCCCCCAGGTGCTGTAGTACAGGTAAACAGGAAGTGGTCAAGTGCTTTTGCACTGTCTCAGTCAGTTCGTTAGGGCTGTCTTACTGTCTTATTTTATGCTTTGGTATTGGAGCCCCTTCCTTGGTTTTGTGACCTTTCATGGCCTCGTAAGCTATTGTATCGTGAGGGGTTTGTGACAGACTTGTGGCCTGCTCGGCTTGTCAGCATCAGAGTTGCATTCTTTCTTGTCTTGGGCACCAGAAGCAGACTATCTCAGCAACCCTGAGTTTTGCTTATCTGCCCAGTGTGACCTCATGCTAAAAGAAATGGTTTATGCATGCCTTATAACATTGTCGTCATGTGCGGCCTATTCTGGAGTTAACAGCTCATACTGAACCCAAACATCTAGTTTTCATTGATCTTGCATATGCATTCAATAATTTGTTGCCCCTATATTCTGGGGTGAGATGAATGTTTCTCATGTTGCTAACCGTGACAAGAATGGCGATGTGGACATTGTGAATAGTGGAAATCTTGCGATACAAATATCGTTCTCATCCCAATCTTGTTGGATTCTTTGGGCATCATCTAAAAATGAGAATCAGACCTGATAAAAAGCAAAAAAGGTGGGTGAAAGTGGCGAGCTTGGTTCAAGTGAACAGAGCCAGCCTTGATTTTTTTTTTTTTCTAAGTCCTCTTTAGGGGCGGTTACCTGATGAATCCTCCCCTGCATTCTCTTTTGTTATGAAACATGTTGAGATTTCCAGTTTGTACCCCACTTTTTTTTTTCTTTTGATTTTTCCACTACAAGTTTTTTTTGTCCTTCCCTTTCCTCTAGGGAGAAAGCTTCTTGATTCTGCAGAATACAGTGACTGCTCTTTTTTTTTTGTCAGGTGGATTGGCCCTGACTAACATTTTGTTTATACTTTGATGTGCTATTTTTAGTCCGTTTCTTCCCCCCTCCCCCAGTTCATCCCCTCCATCATTTCATGTATTTAATTTTACAAGAAAAAAAAAAAAAAAAAAAAAATTTGTATATGAAGAAGTATTGGGATTTTTGTAGGTGCCCTGTGAAGATGTGGTATATGCTGGCTTGAATAGCGATGAAGGAGTTTTTATGGTTAATGAGCAAATTGTAATGGATGAATGAATGACAAGTCATTAGCTAGGTCTAAAAACTGAGGATTTGAATTCTAAGAGTGCATTCTGTTTCTCCCAATAAAATTTTTTAAAAGTCATCTAGAGCTCGCTACAAGTAGGGAGCATTTTGTTCAAGTTCAGATTGAAAAATTCAAGCATTTAAATCTTTATTCCACATTAAATTAATATATAAAAAAAAAAAAAAAAAAAAAAGTTAAATAATTTAAACATTTCATGTGAATTCCAATTAATTACTACAGACTTTATTTACAACTCCAATCCCCATTACCAATTGCATAACATTCATGCTATTTACTAAGATGAGGACAAGGCCATGCAACAAAGCGATGATGCCGACAGATTTTTATCAGTAAAAAAAAGTTGGCATCAAGTTAACATTTCTCAGTCTGTTATCAAAGAGTTATTAAAAGACGACAAGCATTAACATGATTATCAACATTTGAAACAATGGCAATAGAACAGGCCATTTAAATAGCATTAACAATTACAAAAAAATCAATAAGTCTATGCATAAACATTATTGAAATGATTGTATTGATTATCTTTGTAAATAGCAAGAAGTAGACAACTTCATCGACTAAATGCGGCATCGTAATTTATGACATGGGAATTGAGATTTCTCCCATACCATTTCAAGCAAATGTCAGTCATTAAAAAATCAAAAAGACCAATTTATATTAAACTGTATTCTATTGTCATTAGAAAATTAGTTGTATTATACAAGATAGTATATTAAAACAGCACAAAAATTGAACACTTTCCACTTATATATATATATATAAAAAGATACACATGTGCTGGTTTACAAAAATTCATCATACAAGAGTTGGAAAGATAAGAACACAATTTGATAGTTATTCACAAGTCCTTCCCCATCTTTTGAACAGGAGAAGAGGTTGATCCCTGGTTTCTGGACAAAGATCTTGTTTCCAGTTCTTTCTAATGTTTTGCTATTCTTTCACTCCCAGTAATGCATGACATTATCACCTGTAAGAATGCTAATAATTTGAAGAAATAAAATTTAAATTAAACCAAAAGTGAATACAAAGAACGAAGTAGGTAGTAGATAGATTAAAGGACATACTAAAAACAAAAGAAAACTTACTTTTATTGTTTTCTCATTTTGTGAGTGAAGGGTCTCGCTTGAAGATAACACTTATGCCCACTTGGGCATCTGATTAAAATGAGGCCCAATGGGCAATGTGAGGGGAAGTTCAGTTACCGCTGCGAGTTGGCATTTTTTTTTTTGGACAGAGACCTCTAAGTTGCAGATAATAATTTTATGGATACAAGTAGGAGAAGGAGAGAGTGAGGAAATTATTCTATGTCACTTGTTGATGGGGTGGAGAGTGTACGTATCGCTGGCAAAATGAAATCTCGTTGAATACAATATAGAAATCTGAATTGCAAAGAATTCGGTCAGTTGGTAAAATAACAGTTTGGTCAAAGCCATCCCCAAAGTCAAGGAAAGAAATTATAAGTGTCCAAGATGATAAATCTGGAAGATATCAAACTTTTTATGACAAAAAGGACATTTCTGATGATGTGAAGTCGAGACAGATAATTCTAATTAACGAACTCCTGCTAGTCATGCCATCCAGCCATGGGACCCAAAACTGATGAATGAGAGAAGACATACTACACACATTGAGGGGTGTTGGCATAAGTTACAAATAAGAGAAAGCAGGATTAAGTATAGCAGGTCAAGACCCTGCTACCTATACTCTCTGGAGGAAGGATTCACCGAATTTGGACATGCAAATTTCTTCCCAGGACACCATCAGCAGCGAGTTCCAATTGGATATTTGGAAGATCCTGGAACCCTAGATCACATCAGACCCCACCTCGAAGTTAAGCGAGGGTCCATAGAAGCATTCGATCAGAAGGGAATTAGAGTTACAATTAAGGCAGAGACAAGCTTCCATTACACCAAGGGGAGATGATCGCTTCACCGATCCCCCATGAAACTTTCTGCCACAGAACTCATGCCTTGTTCCAGACTATTAGATAAACAAAGCAGAGTACCCTGATGAAATTGCAAAGTGAAAGAATTGAGAGTCTATGTGAGAGATGAGTGCTTTGTCAACAGACTAATTTGCTGACTGAAGTCTGATTAAAAGCTAGAAACCAGACTCCAAATTGAAAACAAAGAAAAGTGTCATGAAATTAGATTATGAGGGAATGGTCATTAGACTGCATGCTTGTAAATTCTTAGACAAAAATGTGTTCTTGTATAAACCTCAGTTATATAAACCATGTTGATCTACACAACTTTTTGTCTTATAAGATCATCTGACCTTAATGACACCAATCCAGTGATATGTGGTAATGATTTGATTCTTGCCTGCTTTGGGATCAAAAAGGCTTGGATCAAAGTGACCAACTCAATGGTGAGCCGCAAGATTCAATCACGAACACACCATTGACTGAGGTTGGAACAGCATTGTCATGTAGCACAAGGACGTCCCAGAGTTATATTTTGCTTGCTTTAAAAAAAAAAAAAAAAAAAAAAAAAAGATTTTGTAAAACCCCAAACAAAAAGACACCCCAAACAAACTCTCCTGAATTTTTACGACTTGTGTTGAAGACATGCAAATGACACTATTACATCATTAGTGATTTTGACACTATTACATCATTAGTGATTTTGACACTATTACATCATTAGTGATTTTGACACTATTACATCATTAGTGATTTTGATTCTTATTGAATGCTCCACAAATCTGGCCTTAAATGTCACATCTTGGCTTAGTGATAATAGCTATTTAAAAAAAAAAAAAAAAAAAAAAAAAAAGAAAAAAAAAAAAGAAAAGAAAGAAAGAAAGAAAGAACCAAACCAAACACTTACCAATTGATACCCAGCCAAATCCAATCACAATTGAAACTAATCCAACAAGGACAGTTGTACGAGTATAATTGCTGCGAACATCAAAGACAATGTACCAAGCTCCAGTAACACTAAACATGAAAGCAAACATTAATGTGGCCATGTGAAGAATTGTTCCAATGATGGGAGTGTCCCCGGGATTTACTTTGATACCCAGGGATCGTGACAGAATCCTCCATGCCCATTGAGGAAATCTCCTGGATTGGTAAATTTGTTTACGACTTTGATTGAATTCCCGGGATGGACAATTAGAAGGGAAATTTGGTTCCAAAGAAGTGTAATACAAGACGGATGCTGTCCGAGTATTTCTGCAATAGAGAAATATACATTTAATCTTTAAACCAGAAGAGTTTCTATGAACAATTGAAATGATGAGGTTTTATGGCTCATCAAGTCCTAAATAGAAGTCATTTAACATATGTAAATAGTAGTTTCTCAAATACCCCCTTCAAAAATTCAAAATGAAGAACATATCAAAAGGGATTGGCTTTTACAGATTTCTATTGACTCTAGAACCATTTGCTCTGGGAAGGGGCCCATCAAAATGGCCTACCCTTGAAAAGAAAATGCAAGGGTCAAAATAGAATTTATGGTCGGGAGGGGGGGGGGAACAAAATAAAACAAATCTGTATTGCAATTTCAGTGAGCCTTAATACAGTAGAAAATGTTCACATTTAAAATTTAGAAAAATATTGATAGGTGCACTCCACAATGGAAAAAAAAAAAAAAAACTTCAAATTCTTGAAGCCCTTTATAAATATGATAAACAATGAGCATAGCAAAGATCTTAAAAATACTTAAATTATAATCAAAAAATTATAATTACATAGATAAAATCATGGACATAATAAATTTAATAGTTAATCTTTAAAGTAATTAATAACAGAATACATTCATACATGTTTAAAATAATTAAAACAGTGCATTTCATGTGTATGTAAAAAAGAGAAAAAAAAAAAAAAAAAAAAAAAAAAGAAATTGAAAAATCACAACTATCAATTAAAATTAATTTGTCTTAGCAATTCACACCAGAAGACGATCTCGCGTGCCAAAGTCCAGTGGATGAAAACATTGGTTGGATACAGTGACTTGACACAGATGAGAGTTCAATAATTTGTGTGTGAAATAAAATAAAAAAAAAAAAAAAAAAAAAAAAAAAAGAAAAAAGAAAACTGAAAGTGGCATGGCATGTGGAACTAGAACAATCTCCACTTATGCATGCATGCATACATACATACATACATGCGAGTAGATGCTTGCTTGGGCACATTTGGGGTTTATTCAACATCCACAGAGCTCACCAGTGATGTATATGATGACCTGTGAATTCATGCTATCAACAGCCCCCAAGGGTTACATCTACCCAATTTCTCTCAAGGATTGGGTCAGCCTGTGGCATGGTTTTCAGGCACCACACACTGGGATTGACCTCTCCAGTCTGATAACATCAAGAAGTCTCCTCCCTGACCCTGTGAACATGCCCATACATATATGTGTGATATATATATATATATATATATATATATATATACACATACATACATACACACACACACACACACACTATCCCTGATATTGGGCACTTTATCCCATAAATATAGCACATCTTAAGACTATATATATATCCTCAAGGGTGGGATTTGGGCATTTTTAGATTTATACTTTTTTTATTAAAGTGTTACAAAATAAATATCCCCTCAGACAGGCAGTCTCCCCCCCCCCTCACACACACACACAAAAACTTTAAGTTACCTAAAATTTTTTACTAAAACAAGTAGTAATATAAAACGTAAACAAAGAGAACATGGAGAAATATTAGTCAAATAGTTTTCTTATAAACCTTAAGAAATAAGAATCCTGGTGATTCTATACTGATCATGACCATTTCCTAATAATTTATTTACCAAACATGGATCTTATAAAACCTTAAATATTAACTTAAAATTTAATAATCCTTCTTAAAAGTGATTATTTGTTCGTGTCGAAATTTATTTAGTGATAAGATTGACAATTTTATAAAATATACTTATCTGATTTGAATTTTCACAATCTAATATACTAGAGTGCGGATGCCAAAGACTAGTAAACCTCCTTCCATAATGCTATAATATTAATTGTAAATAAGCAAATGATTTTATAGGATACAATAAAGTACCTACCAAGCAATACTAGTTTAAAGATTAAGTTTTAAAAAAATTGTTATTCTATTAAACTTTCTCATTTTTCTCTTGTGAAAAAAATAAATTCTAATTAATCATAATCTGAAAATGCAAATTTGTTTAAAACATTCATCTCCAAATATCTTGAGAAATTTAAAAATTTAAGTGAAAGGAATAAAAAAATATTACAATCATAAATACATTTTGATTAGAGGTTTTTAGCATTTAACATTGTCAAATGTCCATTTATTAAAAAGAAAAG
This sequence comes from Acanthosepion pharaonis, assembly GCA_903632075.3. Lineage (NCBI taxonomy): Eukaryota > Metazoa > Mollusca > Cephalopoda > Sepiida > Sepiidae > Acanthosepion > Acanthosepion pharaonis. Next base: position 1,097,827 of record CAHIKZ030004020.1, read on the forward strand.
TTTACTAAAAGAAAAAAAGTGAACAAATTAGAAACAAACATGGACAAAAATTACCTTTTCAGATTGTTGCGAGAACAACCCAATGGCTTAGCAACCATTACATTGGTAGCCATCTTAGTTATATTTCCAATGGTTATCAAAACCAACAATGACCCGGTCTGTACTAGTTAGAAACACAAATCATAAAATGTGTTTTTATCTAAGACCAAAGTCAAATTTACATATTTCTGTTCATCTTGTAATCTAATGACTATCAAAAATTTAAAGAAAAACCTTTAACAACTCTACAAAAACCTCTCCCTCTCACACCTACACATACAGCTGTTTTGAAGTCTTAATGAAAGCTAATACTATTATTTTTGTGCAAGAGTTCCCAGCATGTTTTCATAAAATACTTTATTCAGTTAAAATATTTGCAGGAGGTGCATGTGGACTTCACAGAAAATGAAATTAGAGAACAAAGTTCAAATTCTGGCTATCATAATTTGTGTTCACTATACATGAATGCCACTGTGAAAAGCATGAAGCCATTTCTTCTTGCCATCCCCATAGATATGGGTAAAATAGCAGAGTAGACTAAGCTGTCTACTCTTAGTTGGGAACCATTCTACTAGATTTAAACTTAAAACATATACAAAGACAACAGGAAACCACAATCTTTCCTAAAAAGTGATTTCTTGTTTTCTCCACGAGTGCAGGTTTTTAAAATCTTTCCTAAGAATAAGAAGGACAATGCAGAGTGTACAAAAATTCAAGAAAGGTGTGGAGTGCTATGAAATTTTTTTTTTTTTTACATTAATAAGACTACTATATATATATATATATATATATATATATATGCAGCAATCCCCCCTTTTATACAGGTGTTATTAAAGACAACTGACAAGGTACTGCAATTAAGCTTTTTATTTTTCTTGTGTTTGTACAAGCATTTTCTTTTCTGGACACAAAGTGTGTAAAAACTGTCCAAGTGTTCTGCATTTCCAAGCACTTTCAACTATACTTTTAGTCATCATCAAGGATGATTTTATTTTTACTTTTTAACTGAATGTATGGATTGTGTGTATGCATCTAGAGTTATAAGGATGTTTTATATGCCAGGTCTGCTCAGCTCATGTTTGGGGCGGGGGGAGGTGAGTGAATATAAAACAATTGTTAGGAAGCTAATCTCACAAGCCATTGCTATTGTAAAGAGAGAGGGGAAAAAAAGATTGCCATTTTGAAATATTGATAGGCTGGTGGGATAAGTGTCTTATATGCCAAGGGAGAGCAGTTTGAAAGTAACTTAATTTATCTTTTTCTCTCCACATCATTCCACCCACCTTATTAAATGGCTATACCATTTCCATTTTTTTTATTTTTTGTGAAAATAAATGGTGAATGGCACCAAATGAATTTACTGCTGCCCTGCTAACCTTCCTCTTCAGCTATCTGTAGCCACACCCTGTATGAAGGGGACAATTCTGATAATGCTGTTTCAGCTACTGCTGAAGACATGGATTTATCAAATTGCCTGGAAAGGTATAGAACCATTTGTGATGATTGCAAGATACAAATTTTTTTTTTTCACCCACAAGCAAAGCAATAAAGCCACTAAGACAAGGGATTACTGAGTGTGAAAGAATGAGAAAAACTTATTAAGGAGAGAAAACAATGAGAGAACACTAAGACAAGATAACAATAGATATTAAATTTAAAATTTTTAAAAATCAACCTTGACTGGGAAGCCAGAAAAGAGCTCCACAAGCAAGAAGAGCAAGAGAAGAAACTTAGCATATAAATTATGTTTACATCTAGCCATTTCAACTGTAAATTGAGGCATTCTTGCTGCCACTCTAGTACTGCACTTAAATTCATGAAGTCTAGGTACCATAGTAAAGTTCATCCAAACAATCAGCATGAAAGTATTTATAGAAAAAGTCACAAGGAAGTTAAATGGTAGGAAAGGGGCTAGAAACAAGATGCCAGGTCAGGACCAGTAACATTGCAGATTCTTTGGATTTCATCAAGAATTTCTGAATATATAGCAGGAAAAATATATTTTTCATGCTATATATTCTCTCTAAATAGAACTGGTAAACAAAATAAACTAAAATTAAATATCAGTCCTAGAAAAGCAGTTATAAAACCCCAAGCAGTGTACTGGCCTCCATCTCTCAGACATTACATCTTCATGAATCATTAGGAAGGCAAGTGCTATTTGACCACACCAACTTTATCCTGCCAAAGCAAAAACATGATATTAATGTTTGATTTACATTAAAACTTGCTACCATAGTTTTGAGCTAACCATATGTCAGGGATTCTCAAAGGTTTAAGTAGGGGAAAATACTTAGTTTCCTTGGAAACTATTTCAAATTAAGAATTTTATCCAGAGTAAGGAATTTCAGTTCATTTAAAAAAAAAAAAAAAAAAAAAAAAAAAAATTATTTTCATTGATCCTTTTTCATATAAAGTATTGTATAATAAAAATGTAAACAAAACTCAAAATAAAAGTTGTTTATTTCCTACTAAATTGGTTATCATTTAACTACAAATAACATAAGTTCTGTTCATTTCAGGATCATCGTTATTGTGTGAATATTAATTAGTATTCAAAGAGCTTTCTAAAAAGATATACAACTTGATCATATTGGAAGATGAAAATGTTAGCATAGAGTGACAAATACCAAAATCTGCCATTTTGAATTTGGCACAACTCGGGCCACAGTCAAAAGTCTACCATTTTGTACTTATCTTGCCATAAGGCAAACAAGAGGTCAAAGTGTTATGGCCAAATTATCTTATTTGGACTTTAAACAAAAAAAAAATAAAAATAAGCTTTTAGATCTATCCAAGTACTTTAAAATGGTATACAAGTTAAAGAAACAGCAACATTGATAGTTAAACTTCATGAGCATTTTCCAAAATTCAACTTTAGAAAGCCAAATTTTGGCAAATAAGGTCAAAGGGTCATATTTTGGGAACCCTTTAGCATAGAGATATAAAATAGATACTATTAAATCTATATCATGAAGCTCTATAATAAGTATACAAAATTTGAAAAGAAATCTGAAATCCAGACCCTTGTTTATTTGACATGGAATAATTCAGTGGCCCAAAAAGAAGACACCTCCACACCAAAAAAAAACAAAACATCAGCCTAAGCAGTAAATAACAGTGATAAATGTCCAGGCTATCCAGAACTTCACTGTATCTCATATATAAATTACAGTGTATGTGCATATGTGTGTACCAGCAATTCCTCTGCTCCCACTAGTCCTATTTCAAGGATTCTTAGCTCATTCAAAGGTCCTAGAAAAGTTAGGCGCAGAGAACGATTTCCATTGAGCTCAGATTCAGGGTTGCCAGATTATGAGCGCTCTCTCTCTCTCTCTATATATATATATATATATATATATATATTATTAGCCATTATCGTTGCTTTCATGGTTTAAGGGGAGGAACTCATTTTCCTTTTGTATCCAAAATTGCAGTGCACTTATAAATAAGCTTAAAAGCCACCCCTTCAGGCAGCATTTATGCTAGCTCCTGTGGAGGACTCTTGGTTTGTCCATCATCACAATAGCTAAAGAGGAGTAGATGCAATAGGCATCAATAAACTACAGAAGAACTCAAAATTGATCACAGCATTTAAGTATTGATTTTATGTGTGCGGATTCTTATTTTCCGTACAAACAATTATTTTTATTTCATGGGTGACAGAATGGGGAACAATTTAAAAGATAAAATTAACAGTGTAAAGATGGGAAAATAGAAATTAGAATTAGTTCTACATTCAACATTTGAAGAGTTAGAGAAACATAACAGCTAATTAAGTAAAATCTATATTATGGAATCCCTAATGCAAAATTGGAGCACAATTATCCAACGAATTCTAGGGTTAAAAAGTCCCAACTCTACTTTATAGTAGGTATTCGAGTTGGTCGGTTTGGCAATTTATATTTCCATATCTGTTTTTTTCCTTGATACCGCGGTTTTCGATCCGTTTTTTTTTTTTTATTTAGTATTTTTACTTTCTAAGGAAGCCATTCATTTTCTTGTCTAATAAGATTTCCAGTCAATATCTGATTTGATTTGAGATCAATAAATTTACAACTTAGTCCATTCAACTCGCAAATTCTTATGTATTTCTGGTGCAATCTTAATATTCATATGGCTGCAAAGAATTTTTCTAAATTTGTATGTGCTTTTTTTTTTTATAGCGAGTTAAAACAGTATTTTGCTTTGAACAGCCAAAAATGCTAAATTTGATTATTCTTTTTAGATTAAATTTTATGTTACTTTGTTTCACAAAATCAAAGTAACCAGTCTATCAATATTCTTGAAATTGTACACTCAATTAGAAGACAGCTTAAACTACAACCGGGAAGATGTTAATTTCTTCTCTTACCCACTCGTGGAAGTGAATTCCTTCAAAGATTATGAAGTAAGCAGCAAAAAAAAAAAAAAAAAAAACTGATGATAGTATGTGTTAAAAGAACTTTCAAGTTATTGAAACTACTGCCTTGTCACGTAAAATAAATGCCCCATATACATTCCGACTTTCAAGTGTTGTTTTTGAAAAGTCTGTCATTGTGGAAGTGTTAACTGGTGCATAAGGGGTCAATATTTGGTTTTAAGCAAGGGTAATAAAAATTTATAGACATTTAAAAATATGGCAATTCTTTTCTGGTATGCCAGTCAACTGTTATTGGGGTCTTGCAAATAAAATTCTTCTAAACGAGAAGAGAAAAAAAAAAAAAAAAAAAAAAAAAAAAAATATCAATGAGTTATTTTTTCCCCTAAATAAATTTTTTCATTTAGTGAATACACCTAAAATTAAATATTAAAAATAATTAAAAGCTTTTTTAAATTTCATTTTTAGATTTTTTCCAAATCTGCAAGTTTTAAGATACACAATTTAAAACTGAAATTAAAACTTACTTTATTTTTACTTTTTTTTTACTAATTTTAGGTGTAGTCACTAGACAAACAATTTTATTTGTAGAAAATTCTTTTAAAAAACAAGACTTGCATATCTGGAAATATACAGATTTTGAAAGTGAAATTAAGAACTATTTTAATTATTCTTATCTAATTTCAGTTCATTCCCGAGAGAAAAAAAAATTTATTCATTAAAAAAAAAAAAAAAAAAAAAAAAAAAATATAAAAATAAAATATCTTCATTTTTCTTGTTTACAACTTCATTTCATAATTGGCATACTGGCTTCTTACTAGAAAAGAATTTTTTTTTTTTACCCATACAAAAAAAAAAAAAAAAAAACAAACAAACTTCATGAAATTTAACATCAAGACAAAACTGGTAACTATATATTTTTTTTTTTTTTTTTTTTTTTTTAACTATTGTGTGGAGGACTCTTGGTTTGGCCAACTTAATTTTATCAAAGTTTTTTTTAAACTGAAACAGAGATTACAGATATCATGTATTTCCTTTTTTTCTTCATTTCTTAATGTAAACAAACAGATTTCACATTTATTTCCTAAAACTAGTTAATTACATGGTTTTAACATTTTTGTTCAATCTTTTTCTCTTACAATGGTATAAATGTTGATAAATTCAATTTTTCTTTTGAAAGTCTTTTTCAATAGTGTTTCTTTGGATATGGTCACTCAGTAGTGATAGCACTTAAGAAAAAAAAAAAAAAAACCCAAACGATTTCAATTTTGTAAAAAATTTCGAAACAGTTTCATGGTGTTATGATGAAACTGAAAAATGTTTTTTTGGTTAAACAGCTCATCTCTAGTAGGTATTTACTTGACCCCCCACACCTTCCATGGAGTTAGGCTATGACACAAGGCTGGTTTAAAGTGGGGAACCCAAGAACATACACTCGGGCCAAGGTCAAAAATTCCTGAGCCCCGTAACTGCCGGTTGTGAAGGCCTTGGTGTGAGCACTGAACACTCTCTCTGGAGCAGTGAGAGGGTGCAGCCTTGAGCATCTACTCCCCAGGGCTGGGCACCTCACAGTGTGATTTTTCTCAGTTGCACCTCTGTCGAAGCCACACTCTGCCCAAAGACAGAGATGCAACTGAAATTATGAACATGTGACCTCTACTTTATAGTAATTTGATATTTAATTTTGTTCCGCATAAAATCTTTACACTCATTTGACACTTTTCTGAACCTTTGTCCACCTCGAGTCTTCCTTTTCACCTTGGGATACCCTACCTGTATGCAGCTGCCTGTGTGACTCCAATTTGTCAAGCTTTTGACCTCCAATCTCCATCTGATTTGTAGATGGCCACAATTTGAAGTTTCTTTTTTTCATTTTCAGTCTTCATGTATGATCTCAACATAGTATTGAATATTAAGAAACGCTTTAGTCAGTTAAATATATTTTTCAACCTTTATATATTATTCAAAAAATAGATTACAAACTTTACAAATTTCACTTTCAGTTCATACAAATTTAAAATTCATAAAATTTTGGGTAAAGTATTTCATTATATTTGAAGATCCTTAGATAAATAAGTGTTTTATCATTAAATTCAGTTTTAAAAACAACTCTTAAATTTGAATATATACTTTTTTTTTTTTTTAATTCAAAAATCATTCCATTTTGAAAGTTATTCTCAAATTGAAAGTGAAAAGTATAGAACTATAAAAACTTATAATGGCTCAGTGAGAAAATCGTTCTTGCTACAAAGAATGTAGCAACAGAAACTGAGGAAAAAAAAAAAATTGACGACTCCCTTACTCCCAAGACTGTTTAGAACCAAAATAAGTTTTTCAATCCTAGAGCTGCTACACATTCCAACCATAGGAATCAACAAAAAATTGAGAATCATTTTTCTTAAAAAATCTTGACACTCCAAAGTTTTGCAAAAGAAATAAGTGTTCATTTCCATAATGCGCATAATTCTTTATATTCAATTCACTATTAACCTCAGCATTGTTATAACCAACTTGACAAAGAATCTCAAAGATCACTGCCTCAACTTGATTTCTCCATGACCAATTCCATATTCTTGGCTTGCATCCTAAATAACCTTTTCATATGGGTACCCAATAACAGAAACACTAATGTAGCATATCCTGAAGTCATGTCAACCTAAGCAACTATCTTTGGCATAGATTTTTTTCTCTCTCTCCATAGCAACAATTTGTCACATAGGAAACAAATCAAATTTCCTATCTTATATTGTTTAAGAAAATGCTTTTTTTCATGTGTTGGGTTGAAGTTATATTTTTATCCCCCAGGAAATGCCATGTACCCTTGCTAGTCAATAATAAAGGGTAAAAGCAGAATATTAGGTCCTCTATCCCACTTATTGAGAGACTACGCTGCAAAAGAAAATATTAAAGAATTGCTACAGCAAGTACAATCTTCACTAGTTTCCCTAAATTTGCCACCTTGTACCAGACTAGGCTAATTTAAATAGCTAAGAAATTTTACAGCCTGCCTTGAGGCCAAAATAAGTACACATTTCCTATTTAGGATCAGATTATATTCAAACCCAAGATTTTGGATACTAATTTTGAAAGACTGATGCCATGTGGTCTTTTATAGTCTCATTTCCTTTTGGCCTTGTGCCATACTAGGCTTATAAAAGCAAGGCCAGAAATGTGTTGGCAGTAGCTAATAAAATAGAATTAAACAGTTTTTTTTTTTTTTTTTTTAATTCTACAAAGACAAACAATGCAAAGTGATAAAAGAAAAAAATATCAAGGAAAATTCAATTTTTCTTTCAAGTCCGTGCAAGCAAGGAATAGAATTTGTCAGATTTAGAAACAGACATTCTACCCATCCCATCCAGGAGATGAGTCATTAGCCAACTGGCAGTTGTCATAGCAACAAGTGACCAGCACTAATGCCCATACCAAAATATATTTTCATATTCACTCTACAGCAAAAAGTGTTAAATTTTATATTGCACCAAAACTTCAAAATTTGATGCTAGATGAAAGTAGTAAAAAAAAAAAAAAAAAAACACACACACGGTTAATTAACATCTATAGGTGTCATGTAGAACTATTACATTTACAAGCATGCCTTTTGAAAAAGTTTTCTATTTCAGTTCATAAAAGAACAACATTGGTAATATTAAAAGTGATTACTTAGACACCAGAGCAAGCTACTTTTCAAAATAGCTGAAAGAGTTCAATTCTTGCAAAGCACACTTCAGCCAACAATTATTTATAAAAGTAAACAAATGTCATATCTCACAGATGAAGAGAAAACTACTAATAATAAAATAATGAAATGCTTTGCAATGATTTATCAGCTGGTCTATTGGAGCAACTTAGATCCTCACTAATGAGTAGTTTTTTTTTTGTTTTTTTTTAACAATGCTGAACAGAGTTTAAGTAATAGTAAAAAAAAAAAAAAAAAAAAAATTCTTTACTAATGATAAGTTGTCTCAGACACAGCTTTTTCTGTGATCCAATTGCCCAAAGTCTTCTCCATGGCTCCAATATGGTCCCTTAGGTTGACAGGTCTTCAGGGTATATTATTTCACAATCTTTGTTCTAGAGATTACTGGCAGCTCTGTAACAGTGTTTTGAACAAAAGAAAATCCTTAATCTCTCCTCAGTTGTTCAAGAGCTTGCCATCAACTGCAGACAAACACTTCCTGACTGTGGAACTCCCTTCCTCCTACTTGTTTCCCAGATAACTATGATCTTCAAAAATTTAAATGCAGTGTTAACTGCCATCTTCTGTTGACTTGAAGCATGTTCATCTTTTATCCTTTCCTCAATCCCCACTACACCCAGTCTTTTCTGCACATTAGTGGCACTTCTGCACTTTGTAGTGAAATGCTAAAAAAACGTGGAATGCTTCACTTAAAAATTCTCTTCTTAATTTGACTCTCCAGGATATGCACATCACTTTGTCCATGGTTTCAGCAACCATCTCTAAACTAGATCATAAGACTTGTACATTTGACAGTATCCCTGCAATTGTCTTAGGGAAATGTGCTACTGAACTGGCCCTGGTTCTCTCCAAACACTACAATAAGTGATTCGCTACTTGCCAGCTTCCTGCCTTTAAGATCTCTAGCAAACCTTGTGACACCTTGAATTATCATCCTATTAGTCTTTCCTCTTTTTGGCAAAAGTACTAGATGCTGTAATCAACATTGAATTGGTTAAGTATCTTATTTTGCATGGCCTTCTTTCAGATAAACGGTATCACTTTCAGGTCTACTGTTGAGGTGTTAATAGTTATTACTGAATTTGTCTATTAGGCTTTAGATAAGAATGGCGAGGCTTTGGCTTTAGATATCTAAGGCAATTGACAGGGTTTGGCATGCTTTCTCCACATATCTCTGGATGAATATTTGGCTTAATCTGTTGCAGGAATGGAAAATATAATTTTATGCCTACTGGTACATTTGTTCCACAAACAATATTTGGCAAACTCATTTGAGAAAGAAAAGACACAAAATATGGAATTCAAACAAATGTATTAAGAAGGATAAAGAAACAAAGTTGAAGTTATTAACAGTTCAATACAATCTTCCATTTGCGTCTCTGAAGTACTTATATCTCATCTCTATCAGAGTGAAAGGAAATGTGCCTTGCTGCACCAAAAATCAAATGGGAAAGAGGAAGAGCCTTTCAAATATTATGCAAGCTATGATCATCACCAGCAGGCAGTAATCCAACAAATCTAATCATACTACATTAAAGCAGGAAGCTGATCCTTGGATAGACATTTTTCTTTCTTTTCATCTTCAACAACCTTCAACATCATTAGTTCCCCTTTGTATTTATGCAGATGACACTATTACTTACTCGTCTCAGTAGCAAGCCAGACAAAAGGTAAAAGTGGCATTTTCTCTCAAAAACAAGCTCCAATCAGTAGTTACAAAGAATGACTTGTAAATTTTAATGCATCCAAAACAAAACTGCTATCATTTAAATCACCATATAGATACTTTCAGTTTTCCATCAGTATGGGGGGGGTGAGTCTTCAATGACAAAGTGGAGAGATTACATTGAATTGATTGCCAAATGTATTGCTAGGAAAGTTGGTTCACCCTATCATGCCAAAATTATTTTTCTCATCAGAATCTATCTTGCACATTTATAAATCTATCATTCATCTATGCATAAAATATTGTTGCCATATCTGTTCTGGTGTTGCTGCTATACATCTTGGGATTCTTGATCAAAATCCAAGGAAGGGTCCGTAATGTAATTGATCCTGGCTTGCCATTTAGACTTCAGTCACTTTCTTTTTCACAAATATTTTCGTGACAATTGTTTTGATGAGCTTTCCTCCTTGGTGTCTTGACTGCAGTAATTTAATCATACAACTATGTCTCACCATTGAACAAGCTAGATGAAACTAAGTTCTATTCTAATAGATTATTTTATTGCCTGTGGAACTCTTCTGGTTTCTTGCTTATCTGTCAACTAGGCTCTTAATGGCTCTCTTATAGAATAGGCAGCATCATGAGTAGTTTTGTCTTACTCTGCCAATTTCTAAAGCTGAATAATCAAGACATGTTCTTAAATAACGACATCAGATCAAGACTTTCATGTGTGGATGTCATGTATCATGCCAAACCCTTTCGGAAACTGACAACTGTAGAAGACCAGTTTACGAGATCAATGGTTAAAAATGGTGCTTTGAGCAAATGAAGTCTAGGGTGATTATCGTCAAATGGAGTTAATTTTGTAGCATCACACTATTTTAAATGATTTACTTTATGAAGATTGTAAAACAAGATAAATGATAAAGTACACATTATTATCTTGTGACAAATATTATTGTTGCTTTTTATCAAACTGCCGGCTGATCAACTTTTGTTGATAGCACAAACACTAAAAATAGAAGTATTCCAATTCCCTAGTATGAACTATATATCTAGCAATTAACAGATGTTTCGGCCATTGTATGCTCCAGTCTTCTTCAGGTGATTGGAATTGTGAACCGAACCCCCTTTATTTCATCCACCAGGTTTGATTGTTCGAGTTCCAAGCCATTTCCGGATGTCTCAGTTATTTCCCTTCAACTCAATTTTTTTGTGGTTCACTGCTGCTGTAGCCTGGTATTGAACTCATAACTCTTCGAGTCTACTCACTGGATCTAACCACTGTCTTTATCCACTGGGCCATGTGTTCTTGAGGATAAAGATGTTGTTTAGATCCAGTGACTAGACCCAAAGAGTCGGGAGTTCAATACCAAGCCACAGAAGTCGTGAACAAAAAATAAAGTAAAAAAAAATAAAAAAAAAAATATAAAGACTTGGAGAGTTGAGTTAAAGGGAAATATCCGAGACATCTGGAAGAGGCATGGAATGTGGAACTAGAACAATACACCCTGGTGGATAAAATAAAGGGTTCGGTTCAAATTTCAATCACCTGAAGGAAGCCGGAGTGTACAATGGCCTTTTAGTTTTGAATATGGCAATGAAGATAAGGATAACAGTCCAAATAATGTAAATAATCATAATACCTCATCTCGGAGATATAGACAAAGATTCAAAAGAAATACACAAGATATAAAAATGATAGTGAAAAAAAAAAAAAAAAAAAAAGCAACATATATCAAGACAGGATATCTAGTTAGGCTACCAGTGACATCTGTCTATACTTCCGAGTTGAGATATTGTAGCCATTTAGATGACATTGTACTCATCTTTATTGCCATATTTACAATGTTTTGGCCATTGTACACTGACCTTCTTCAGGTTATATATGTTGGAATTTCAAACTTAACCCTTTATTTAGTCCATCGGGGTAGAGTATTCTAATTCCACGCTTTTGGATATCTCAGTTTCAGTTAATTCCCTTGAGTAACTTAGCTCTTCAAGATTTTGTTCTGTCTGCTGTGGCCAGGTATTGAACTCACAACTCTTTGGGTAAAGTAACTTTTTGGACACATGGCTCGGTGGATAAAAGTGTTGGTTGAGTAATGCAAAAAGTGACTTGACCCAAAAAGGTTGGGAGTTCAATACCTGGCCACAGCAGAGGTTAAAAAAAAAAAAAAAAAAAAAAAAAAAAATTTAGAAAGTTACTAAAGGGAATTAACTGAAATATGCTTGCAAAGAGAAAATTATTTCCAATCTCAAATTTGCTTCCATGTGAGAAAGCCTGCAAAGCAAGGGGGTGGGGGATTGTACTTTTTGTACATTTATTTGAAAGATCTATAAACAAGAATATAAAACACTTATAAGTAACATGACATAATCAGACTTAACTTCCAGTAAACATTCAGATCAGCATCATTGACCATTGCAATTATGCAGTAACTCAACAACCAACAATTATGAACACTTTAATTTAAACAAAAAAAAAAAATTTTTTTCTTCTTTTCTAGGGCAGAAACATTCCAATTCTCTTAAATATTCAAGCCTAAATTTTATTATCTAATCAGAGTCAAAACACCAAAATTGAAGGAAGAAAGGTAGAAGGATGAAGGTGTATATTTTTAATATATAATAAAAAATATAATGTAATGATCACTGCCTCCCCCCACTCACCTCCTCCCATAAGAGACCGGTTTTACTTGAAATCACAACATATGTAGAAAGCTTTTTCTAGAGAAATAGGATTCATTAATGAATGATATATAAATAAATGCAGTAGATACACAAGATATATGTATGACATGTGACAAGTATTTATAGAATTGTTAAGTTTAAAAAGTTGCAGATCCCAAATAAATCTAACTTGATTAACAATTTAATTTTTTCTTTCATCCATAAAGAAAAAAAAAAAAAAAAAAGATTCAAGACAGGTGTTTGTTATAGAACCAAAATTATTAAAAGTCGTTATGAGTATCGATTGAATAGAATTTTATTATAAACAATTGTCTTGTAAATGGAATTTTTAAAGCATTCTGAATGTTAAAAATAAAGAAAAAAGTGTGCAAGACAATAAGAAACTGCCAAAAAAAAAAAAAAAAAAAAAAAAAAAAAAAAAGAAGTTTTGTTGAAATTGGTTGAAAAATGTAGGAAATCCAATCCCGTATATAAACAAACACACACACACACACACACACACAAACAACCTGGGTTTTATAATAAGTAAAACTTCGATATGAGTTGTCCTCCTTTCATTCTGGCGACAGAATCGTGTTTTATCGTGTTTTCAAACCGATTTCGTGCAAAAAAAAAACAATTGTGTTTTTCTAATTTTTGGCGCTGTCAGAACCACCGCAAGGTAATTTTACATAGTCCTGTGAAGTTTTGTTGAAATCGGTTGAAAAATGTAGGAAATCTGATCCAATATATAAACGTACAGACACACACAGAGTCTGCGTTAGTTAGGTTCCCAACATGGAGCACATGCCCCACCAGTGGAGCATAGTAACATCTTAGTGGGGCATGCATAAGATATGCATCCTTCAGCTTACTATACAAACAGAATAAGGGGGCAATTCGAGGAGTTAAACCATTATTCAATATAAAAAGAAGTGATGAGACATTGAGTAACTGAATTCAACTGCCATTGAAAAAAATTTGTTACCATTTCCCTTTTCATATTTAGCTGAATGTGGCTTTAGTGCTGGAAATGATTTGTTATTGAAGAAAAGAAATTGACTTGATATCACTAAATGATGAGAATTGAGGATTAAGCTGACTAAAATCTATCTGTAGCAGGCATGAAGCACAAAGATCTCACTAACAGTCATTTTTTGATGAGCTCAAAATTTCATTTTGCATTATTATTTCATGATTAAAATGCTCAAAATATACTACAGAAGAAGCTTTCATTCAAATATTTTCTATGCCTTTCAGTTATAAACTCTTATATGAACGTCATACATGTCATCCAGATCATTTATTTAAGTATGAGGTGTGTCAGAATGTGGGTTTAGTCAGTGCTGCAAAACGTTATTGAAGAAAAGAAAATCAACTGAATCACTAAACGAGGAGATTTGAGGCTTTAGCTGACTAAATCAACCAATTTGGTTCCATACCCCACTTTGGTATTTCTAAAATTCTGGTGCCACCTCCACATATATTTAATTACATATTCAAAATTTTACTGCAATTCACTTGAAGGAAGCTCCATTAACTTGGTCACTAAACAAGTCTATGGCGTCTATGAAAGAGAAAAATTAAAAAAGAAAGACAGTTAAATAATAGTTTCAAAACAGAGAACTGAAAGGCAGAAATATAAAATATTTGAATGAAAGCTTATTCTGTAATATACTTTGATCATTTTATTTTTAATCATGAAATAATAATGCAAAATGAAATTTGATCTCATCCCAAAATGACTTAGTAGTGAGATCATTCTTGTGCGTCATGCCTGCTACAGATTGATTTTAAGGATTTTGTACGGATTACTAAATGAATTATCAAAATCTACAAGAAATAAAATCTGATAAAATAAATTTTAACAGACAAATAAGTTGACCAACTTCAACAAAGCAGGCATTGGTAAACACGGCTATCGTTTACGAGACAAATAGGAAAAAGCAGAAGCCAATGCTTTTCAGTAAGCAGGCAAGAATTCATTACTGTGACATTTCATCCAACTTATGAAGCATATACTGGTATTTGAGATTGAGATGTCAGAATATTTAGGAAATTTGTCATTTACACTTTCTTTATTATCAAAAGATAATGTTTATGCATCATTGAAGCCACCCTCATATTTACAATTAGAAATGATCAACTTGCAGTTCAATAACATGAAAGAGTTAAATGAAATGTCAAATAAATAACTTTTTTTTGTATTAAAGACATTCTACTACTAAAAACTTAAGCCTTCACACTTCACAGGCAGTTCATGTCAGCATTTGGCACAGTTTGTGAGGGGGTATTTTCACAGTTTGGTTTTAGATTCTCAGATATGATCAAAAACAAATTTTAAATTAGGTAAGATTTGCTTTACCTTGAAAAAAAAAAAAATTCATCGATTCTCTACAACTACAAGAGTTAGAGTTAAAAAATGTTAAAGTTTATTAAATTTAATATGGTTAAAACAAGCCATTAAGGAAAATAGCCTCAGGCACTTTATGAAAAAAAAAAAAAAAAAACAACAACAACCAAACATTGCTATTAAAATAAAATTTAAAGTTTGCCAAAATAGAATTAAAAGAAATACCAGAGGACAAGGGTGACATTTTTTTTACCCTTCTGGAGCGCAAATTCCTTACAGTTAGGCTAGAGAGATATGCAGGGACATTCCCCCACCCCCAGATAGTACCACCTCAACACATTCTGAAAGAGATCAGGTAAAGTTCAAAGGCATTAAAAAGTGCTAAGAAAATTGGACAATTCCCAGCACCACCCACATATGTGGGGACAAGAATTCCATTAATTGCAGCCTTGTGTCGAACCTAAAGACTAAAAATATGTAATATTTTTATTAACAAGTGTATAGCAATTAAAAAAGTAATATATAAGCAAGAATACCAAAATTTAGTTGGTTAAAATAAGATATTACTTTTGAATATTAGATTTTAAAGATAAAGTAAATTTTAAATTAAAAGTAAACTTTAGTGCAGGGAGATCCTCTCTACTGTTGGAAAATTGACAACCCTATCTTCCAAATAACATTCTGTGCTAGGAGCTTCTTGAGGATTAACTTTTGGGTACCAGCACATTCTGGATTTTATGATATTTTCAATTTTAAAATATTTAGCCAGATCCTTTAGGATTTTATTTGAAAAGAAATAAAACCAATAGGTCTTTACTCTTCTTCAGTAGTATGATACAAGGTCACTACAGTTGTAATGAGAGAAGTCACCAGAGCCCAAATAATAGGGAATGCGAAATAACTCCCTTCAAATTCGGATGACTGAGGAAGAAGGAAAAATTCCTGAGCCTATATGAAATTATTTTTGGACTAATGATGATCTTGTCTTCACAGAAATTAGCTGGTGAGCTCAGAAGTGAAGAAAGTACCAAGCCTATGCAAAATTCTTTTTTGATAAAAATTGAATTAATGAGAAGACTGGAGTAAGTAATGTGAAGGTGTTTTTTTTTGTTTTTTTTTTGTTTGTTTCAGTGTTGACGAACTCAAACGGGTTTTAAACCAGCACACAACACTTCAAAAGAATCCTCTCTCAACAATCCAAGAAAGCTAAGTATTTCAAACTTTCTTCGTCTACTTTTGGATGTATGCAAAAAAAAAAAAAAAAAAAACAACAACAACATCTCTTCACAATGAGCAACAAAGTATCTTACCTTTGTCATATATATATATATTTTTTTTTTTGGTATGTGTGTCAGCTTATTTAATCTGTTGTATAAACATTTCCTCTTAATGTCAATTGAATACGTTACTAAGGACATTAAGAATCCGATTTAGTTTTCCTGAAAAGAGCTACTGACATTTACTTCAAACGTGTAAATTCATGAATAAATTCCTTTTTGTTAAAATTACCTGTGTACTTCGTCATCATCCTGTACATTAATCTTCTTGGCATGAGTAATGTAAAAATCAACTGTTCATTTTATAAACTGCTAAGAAGCCCCACAAAATGCCA
Source organism: Acanthosepion pharaonis (assembly GCA_903632075.3). Lineage (NCBI taxonomy): Eukaryota > Metazoa > Mollusca > Cephalopoda > Sepiida > Sepiidae > Acanthosepion > Acanthosepion pharaonis. The sequence continues at coordinate 1,114,230 of CAHIKZ030004020.1, forward strand.
TTTCATTTATTATTTTATTTCGAAGACGAACACTTGTACGAGTTGAAAATATCTTGTTTTTAATTTAATGCTATGAAAATTTTAAAATCCATTATCCTGAAAGTGATTTTAGTTTCCTCTAGATTAAAAGGCTGAAACAGTAGTTACAAATTAAGAAAAAAAATGTAAAAAAAAAAAAAAAAAGTGGGAGGGAAGAATTGGTGTACATTTCAGCGAAGTGGAATTTAAAAAGAAAAAAAATAACACTAACTTCCAAAGGACTTTACACCCCCTCCCCAGTAAATTGCTTTTGAAATCTTATTACCAAGAAAAGAAAAAAATTACGCTTTTTTTAACACACAACAGTGACAACACCCTTTCTGGTTCAAGGTATGTTATTTGATGAAAACTATATATATTTTTTTAATGTTCGCAGAATTAGTCACTAGAGAGTAGAGACCGTCTTTGAAGGTTTTAGTTTCATTTCCCGCACTTTTGGATACTAGCCTTAGTTTTTTCTTTAAAAACCAGAAGGAATGTACAATTCGGTGACAAAAAAAAAAAAAAAAAAAAAAAAAAAAAAAATAAAAACAAAATTATCGACCGAGTTAAGGAAAATATTTTAACAATTTTTTTTTCCAACTACAACGCAAAACAATTTTTTTTTCCATTTCAATTTGTCCGGATCTGACAAAGTTTTCTAGAACCAAGTCAATAAAGTTTTGCACCCACGTTAAAAATGTTTTGCAAAAGTACTTGTCATTTCATTTAAATTAATAGCTTAAGAAAAATCATGAACCCAAATTTTGAAACAGACTTTTTTTAACACAGGAATATAAAAGATATGATTTTTAAAAAAACATTTTTAAGTTTCTTTGAAACTTTAGAAAATAAAGAAGTAGACATTCAAGAAGAAAGCAAGACATTAAATTTAAAGAGAACTTTTTAGTTTTAGTTAAAGAAGTTTGTTTTATTTTGCTGAATGTTTTTGCAATGTTGTCAGATTATATTCCAAACTCTTCGGGGAGGGGATTAAAGTACTGTGAAACAAAAGTTTCAACTTAAGAAAAAAAAAAAAAAGTAACAAAAGTTACAAAACGCAAAGCAAACGATTTTTTTTACTTTTATGTACAGAAGTTTTTCAAAACTAGAAAGTAAACAAAGTTGTACTTTTATTATTTTCCATTTTGAATGAAATTTTCTTCTTTCCATATTCTAAGAATCTAGAAGTTGACAAAAAAAAAAAAAATGGAAAGCAACTCTTTTTCCAGCCTTAGTAAATAAATAATACAAATTTTAATAAAATTTAACCGCAATAAGAAAAGATATGCCATGCGAAATGATTTGGGGGAAAAAAAAAAAAAAGAAAACTTTTGTTACTTACCGTTTCCGATGAGTTGTTGAGGATGAAGAGGTGTGTCCGGATTTTGGTCGGATAAGTATAGGACATTCTTTTGCAGTCAAACTTGCCATTTCTGCATCTGTCGGTACTGCAAATATTTCTGGATCTGAACCTACATTGATCTCTTGAGAATTACGAGAAGGACGGATTGTTTGTTCTGGGAAAGGATATTCCGGAGGTTTCCAAATTAAAGGCTTTGATGAAGAAGATGAACAAGACGTTGTCGGATTGTTATTCATTCCATCGCCGTCGTCTTGTTCGCTTTTTTCTATGTGGTGGAAATTCTCATCATTGCTTGTGGTAGAGGCTGATAAGTTTTTAGATACAGAACCAGAACTTGTAGATGGCAATTCCGAAGATCTTCTAGAAGATTTACTACTTTCATTGCCGATGCTAGACATTTTCTTTCAATTACTTTCACCCACGGCAATCGGGGCAGGGAGGAAAAAAAAAAAAGTAAATTTAAAAAAGAAAGAAAGAAAAAAAACGCCCCAAAGACAAACTAAAAAGCAATTGCGACAATTTTCATCTTTGGAGTACACAAAAAATAATTTTCTAAAAAAAAAAAAAAGGACAAAAATAATAAACTTATTAAAGTATAACAATATACGCTTAAAAATGTCTTTCATTTGCGACAGTTTAAAAAAAAAATAACAACAAACACGGTGCTCAGCAAAAAAATGCTTCACGTCAACAAAAGTCCGAATTCTATTTGAGAAATTAGATTAATTAATTATATTCTGTAGTGTAGACTATTTCCGTGTGTACCATTAATAATAATCCGTAAATATTATAACCTGATTATCGCTCTGCTGAATGTCTCAACATTCAACAAGTTGCCCCAAATGAGTTAACTCTCTGTTGAACACGCGCACCGCCTAAAATTAGTCGAGTCCACTTAGTAAAAAAAAGAAACAGGCAGTGTATTTTCATCACGAAAAAATATTCAATCTTAAAAATAAAATAGACATTACACATCATTAAGTTTAGCCGCGGCTTAAATGCTTGAAGTATTTTTCAAGGCGTGAGATTAATTTGAGATTATTTTTCAGCACAAAAAATAAATAAATTTCCACCTCGTTTTTTTTTTTTTTAAGCAAAGACTGCCATACAAAATTGACACCCACAATCAAAGAAAGTGATTCAATGGGATAGAAAACTTTTGTGTTTATTCAATTTTCATAAAATTTATATTTTATAATCAATTAAAGAAAGGAATTGGAGATATCTTGCATTTATTCTTAAAATTAAGTAGTTTTTTCGTCATTTCAGAAACTTTAGAGTTTTTTTAATTTAAACTAGAACTAGTATTTTTTTTTTAACCGTACAAAACTACGACAAAAAAGGGTTTCTTGTCAAACGTCAGTATTTAAGTAATGCAGCTCAAAACCAATTGAGAAATAAGATTGTTTGCGCCAGTCTTTGAAGCATGTATGTCTACAGACAGTAAAACAAAATATCATCATTCAAGATGCTGACCTTGGACCTGACATCATCAGGCAACAATGCAACTGTCTTCTTAAAAGCACCTCGTCGTTGCAATGGTGACGTTAGCAAAATAAAATAGTTTTGCAGATCAATTACGAGTGAGTTTGGTCCTCACTTGGTGTCCCATAATTGTACATAAATAACAACACTTAGGATGCCACGCCGTGAAGTAAGGGAAATAGTCTGGTTGGCCATTCATTAAATGTTTACCCCCCCCCCACACACACACACACACACACACACACACACACACACACACACTTCAGTCAAAACTAGCTTAGACACGAAGCAAAGAAATCCGTTCATTTTTTTTTTTAAATAATTGTAAATTTCTAAGAAAAAATAAAAACGATGTTCTGTTTTCTGTGCTTTTTTAAATTTTTTAAAATGAAAACAGTAAAAAAAAAAAGAAAAGAAAACACACACGCACCACAAAAGTTGAGTTTTATTTTAATTTAAAATAAGAAATTATTAATTTAATTACCACTTAATGAATATTTCCCCCCTTTTTGCTATTCTCTCGATTTTTTATAAACATTTTTTATTATTATTATTAAGTTTTTCAAATGTTAAATAAAAAAACTGTCGGAAACATTTTTTTATCTTTATTTTTCTGGATCATTAACTGTTTTTATTTTTAACTTCCAAATGACTCACTCACTCATATCAGAAAAGTTTTATCTTTTTCTTTTCTTTTTTTTTTTGCGACTGTAGTGTAAATAAATACAAATTTTTTATTTATTTAATTTTTATTGTTGGTGTGGTTAAACGCTGCAGCAACATTTTGAACAACAACTGGGCAAAATTGTTGCTCAATTTGAACATTACTGCATAAAAAAGTTGAATATCCTAGACTACCATACAGTTGGCGCCAGATGGAGGCGTGCCTGCTTATTTCTATGTGCAGAGACGAAAAAGAGGTATGCATAACATTATTATTTGTTGCCAGCTGGACTGAATGACAATAGACATAAAAAGTTAATGACGCAAATCATGCGTTCAATGATGTTCGTTTTTTTTTGGGCTTCTCTAGAAAAAAAAAACTAAATAAAATGATGGTGAGGCAACTACCCCAGTACTAGTTACACTTGCACATTAACCTACTTTTAGTGTTGTCCTAATTAATTTATTAATCACAAAGCATTTGTCATTTTGAATAAGTGGTTATTGATTTATCATATAACTTCTTTTTTTTTCTTTTAGGTGTTTTTATTATTTTCTTTTTTTTTAAATCATATGACCATTGAAATTAAGAATTCCTGGGTGCAAGTTCAAATCTCGTCGGTGACTAATTTGAATTTTTACCGTATATACTCGTGTAAGTCTATTGCTTAGTACGACCCCTGATTTTTTTTTTTTTTTTTTTTTGTGAAAAAAGTGATTTTTTTTTTTTCATATTATAAAAAAATGATTTTTCTATTATAAAAAAAAAATGTTAGCATTAAACAAAAATATTTAATCATCTAGGTTGTTTTTTTAATACGCGCTCTTTTGGGAGAATTGTATTTGTATATTTATGAAGGCCAGATGTTTTTTTTTTTTTGGGGGGGTTAAATTGTTACAACTGTGTATCTTTTTCAGCTCAATGGTTAAAACACGCCAATTTTTCCCATTTAACTTGAAATAATGGAAAATTGTTTTTTCGTATTTTGTGGCCAATGAGAGCCTTGGTCTCATGTCCTTGTGAAAATTTGGATGGAGCTTTCTGTGAGCCTAAATTTCCTAATAAGATCTCAACAGGTCAATAGAAGGAGTCTTTCTCTTTCTCTCTTGTCAAAATCTGTCTCCAGGCGGAGAGGAACCTAGGCTATGCCGAAGGGCTGAGTCTCATTTGGAGAGAGACAAACCTGACCCCATATAAACGAAGTCTACAGGCGATTTTTGCCTGAGACTACGATCTAGGAACGCCCCATGTTAAAAACTGGCCTTGTGCCACATCTTGCCTTGTGGGGAGGTTGGTAAATAGAGAAAATATTTTGACAGCAGGGGGACAAGGCAAATCAAGGAGCAAGAAGGTTTTTGTTGACATCAAGAAGCAAGCACCAAAAAGGCACCAGTTAGCAGCCTGCTGCAGAGAGACTGAAGAATTTTGAAGTGCAAATGAAAATTCTTCTGCAGTTTGACAACAAAGAACAAAAAAAAATTAAAGAAATTTTTACAAACATGAACAGTGTGATTTTAAAAGGGACTTTTAAAAAATTACAATGTCCTAGGAATTTGCTTGTGGGGCAAATAAAAGTAGGGTTTTTTGTTTTTTCTTAGTGGTAGTTGTCGCTTGTTTTACTACTGTCTTCTTGAATTGTTTTAGTTTTATCTTTTATCTTTTTCAAAATCCTCGTTTTTCCCAAACTGTAATTTTTTTGATTTTTCAATGGCAATCTTTTTATCTGAAATTGTTATCCTGCCTTAATAGCGATTTTCCAAGCATAGCTTAGATGTGGCACAAGGCCGAATGTATGGGGCTCCCAGTGAGGATCGAACTCACTACTCTGTCGTAATTGTGCTAGCGAGACAAGCTTGCTAACCATTACACCGCCTCGAGGTGCCCATCCTGCCTTAATAAGGCACACAAAAGGAAAGTTTTGTGCAAACTTTGTATTTGTACATATTTGTAATTGTGTAATTAATGTGTTTTCCTTTTAAAATTTTATGTAGTGGTTGAATCTTGTTTTGTGATATACACCTATTATAACTTGCTATTCTTACACTTCAAATAAACCTTTGCGTCTTTTTATCACCTTGCTTGGAATGAAATAATTAAAAAAATTAACTGCATTTAAACTTATTATGTACATAGAATGGACATGCTTGTAGTGTAGTGGTTATCAAATTCAGGCTGTGAAAATCTATCACCCTCCTAGCTCTGGGTTAAAAAGCAAAGCATACTATGCTTTCTATACTTGATTGGCAATCACTCTATGAGAATGACAACTCTGAATTCAAAAAAACTAGAGTTGGAGCAGATGCAATGGTCTGTTCACCCAGCCAGCTGGGTAGTGACAATAGCCAAAAGGTGGGGAAAAAACACTATGATCTGTGCATCCAGATCAACAGCCAACAGTCTGACCAATCAAGGCAATTAAGCTGATGTACAGTAGAAAAGATTGGGTTTTTCTTCATACTGCCCACAGTCTTTACTAGTACTCCCTCTCTCTCATCATTGTCTTTATTCATATTTCTGGCAGTACTCCCTACCATCAATGCAGTGTAATGGTTCACAAGCTTGTCTTGCTAGGTTAATTACAACTAAGTAGTGACTTTGATTATCACTGGGTGCCCCACACTTTCAGCCTTGTGCCACATCTATGCTACACTTTTTTTTTGGCTCCTCGCTAGAACAATTATGATCAAGTACTGAGTTTGAGTCTCACTAGGTGCCCCATATTTTGGGCCTTGTGCCACATCTAAGGTACACTAAGAAAAAACTTTTTTTTTTGTCCTCCTCAACATGGTGTAATTGTTAGCAAGTGTGTCTTGCTAGAACAATTATAACTAAGTAGTGAGTTTGATTGTCACTGGGTGCCCCATACTTTTGGCCTTGTGCCACATCTAAAATTATTAAGTACCTAACTTTGCAATACTTGGTCAAAACCTTTCTCAACCTTTTGTTTGTCCAACATTTGACAAGAAATGAATTAATTTTTATCACTCTTTCCCCCCCCCCACAGGGTGTTGCTGGACCTCCAAATTAGGAAACCCCAGTCTAAGATATGTTTTAGCAAATTTTAGTATTCTGTCTCTGTGGTTTGCATTGAATATGAACAAAAATGGCATTGGCAAAATAGGTTGGTTGATTTTGCTAAGTGGCATATCAACCGCTATGAGTTATTTAGTGCCAAAATCTAAATATTTTGTATGCGTTTTTCTTATTTGGAGATAAACATGGTTTTAGTGATATAAATCTTACTAATTAACCCATAGCTGGGGGAAAGAGAGATGGATTCATACCTTTCCCAAGGGTGTTTGCATGCAAGTGAATTGGAACTCAGCTCTCCAATGAACAATTCTGAATCATTATCCATTACACCACTTATAAATCCAAGCTTATAGTGCCTGGTATTCCCAAGCAGTCACCCATCTAGGTACTGATCAAGCTCAACATTGCTTAACTTGGGTGATCGTATGGGAACCGATATTTCAACATGATATGGCCATAAGCTTGGCAGGATAGGGCTTTTATATATACATAGATATTGCTAATGAATTTACTACAGAAATGCAATTTGAATTATTTCACTATAGAAATGCATTGAAAATGAAGTAGACAGGGATTGTCATGGATGAGGAATTAAATTCTTTGTAAATATTTAAAAAAAAAAAATCTCAATTCTTATCTAGTTTTTTCCTCATTTTTAATTACTGTTCCTTAATCTCTTCTTTAACTATTAAAGTAAACAGTGTAAAGTTGTAATAAAGAATTAGATCCTAATAAAACTTGAACTCACATTCCATGCCTCAGGAGTTTATCTTCGACAGCTGATGCCTCAACCAATTCAACCACAGGCAATTTCATGATCAGACAGGATTCTAATCTTGTCGTAATGACTACAAGATTAAAATCAGGAAAATACATCAGAAACAATGAAGTAGACTTAAATGGACTTGAACCCTTGCTATTTTGTACCAAATACCTGTACCATCTTGAATAGTCATGCCAGTGGGAATTTTTCAAATAATAAAATAAGTGTGCTAGTTTAAATTAACTTAGTGCCAAGAATTTTTATACATGTTTAATAAACATGTGTAAAACAAAATACTCATGTTGCAGAGAAATTTATTTGAAAAATAATAAACTTTCTGTACCAAATAAGTCTTCCATGCCAAAAAAAACAGCATGTTTGGGTTGAAGGAAATAATTTAGTTATGGCAGCACTTGTAAACAATAACATCCGACATGCTAGGAACATGACATGTGGCCATGGTTTCTCCAACTCATTATAAATGGTGAGTAGCTGGTCAGGAAATGGAAGTGAACTCCCAATGTCAAAGTACCGTGTATAAATGGGTGTGACCCCTTAGGATCTCAATCCTAACATCACCACACTGTACATAAACAGATGTGTGGCAATAGGTTACTTGGAATGCTGTTGTGGGAGTTATTTCTTTCTTTTTGATATTCTCACCCCCCCTCTAAGATCAAAAACATCTACTGGTTTGCTATTTTACCTAACATGACTCAAAGGCTCTTGTTGAGTTGTTGTATTTTCTGCTGCTGGTTCCCTGAAAATCAAGTGGTTCAAATTCACTTGTTGGAAATAATTACCAAACACCAGAGTATGATTATAGAAAATGTATTTACTTCTTGGCAAATAGACAGAAATGTTAATTAAAAGAACATTAAACATTATGTGACTTTGGACAGCCTTTGGCATGAGAATATTGACAACCTTAGTGTATATGTTCTTTGGTTATATTCACATACAATAATAATCATGTAAAAGTTTTCACTATCATTAAATCTTAATATTGGTTTGGACATTGCACTGTTTTTCGGTTCCAAATATATATCTGCTACACTGCCATTGATCAGAGGACTTGCTGCTGCATGTAATTTATCATTGTACCATAACACACGATGACATCATCACAAGTAATGCAAGATGTCACGCAAACAGTGAGTTTTTTAGAGCTGATATTTACGAGGCAGGTTTAATGATGTTGAATTTGAAAGGATTAAAGAAATTTTATAATTGAGAAAAAAATTTTTTTGTTTCTGTTGAATTTGCTTTTTTTCTCTAATCAATGTAACTTTTATTGCTCTTGCGGGTAACAAAAGCTAAAAAAATTAAATAAATCCAATATTAGTAGTAATATGAAGATTAGTATAAATATAAAATATACAACAAGCAAAAGGTTCTGTACGTAAATATTTAGCCATAATGAAAACAAACTGATGGATTTTTTTCTTTTTCTTTTCATTGGTGACTTGTCTAAAGAAAATTTAAGGTGAAAAAAGTCTTTAACCCCTTCCCCAGCATAAATATGTAGGTACATTTTTACTGAAAGTACATTTTTCAGACACAGATGAATAAACATGTCCAAAACATAATGTTCAAAAACCAACTACAGAGATATTTATACATTGATCCAGATTTTTTTATGTCCTTCTAAGCTTGAAATGAATCCAATTGTCAACTCATATGCTTGGTAGAGGTGTTAGTCACTACTTGGGTACTTCAAGGTGCCTCAGTTTCTTAGTTACTATATTAAAAATAAATATTTGAAATATCAACACCTTGATTATGTCATTATTTTCTATTTGAAAGTCTTCAAGTGATGTGGTTTCTATTATTTGGTACAGTTCTTTCTTTGTGATTCTGTAGCGCCAGACCCCAAGGTTTGAAGAGCCATTTTTAACTATTGATCTTAAAAAGCAGTCGTATACAGCTGACAGTTTAGATATTTCTGAACAGGTTTGTCATCATCTCTTGAAAGTCTCAATCGGATGAGAATATTTAAGAACATGATTAGAGTTTTCAGGTTGATGTTTTGGTTTTGTAGCAATTGGTGGTGTTCAGTGAAACTAACTCTGGTGTAGCCTATTCTATGTACAATTTCCTTTTCTACTATACTAAATTTATTATAACTGATCCATACACCACAGTATCAGAAGTGTTTGGTATTTACTAAATCTACATCCTGAATTTTTATGATGCATAAATTTATAAACATATCTGTCACTTGTCCATCCCACTTTTACTTTATAATATTTTCCAATCAATTTTGGAAGATTTCCATAATTCAGCCTTAGTTTTTCAATAATTGATAATGCCGTAGTAATGTGAGTTTTATTAAATTCAACTGATAGATTCTCTGCCATCTTCATTGTTCTCTGCTCAGTGCTCTTTGCTGTTCATAACTTTCTCTTACCAACTGGAGTCCATCTCAAAACAATTCATTGTCCAGTCATTATAAACTTTGTTTCTTCTTATCAAAAGACTGTCTTACTGTCTGTCCTTCTGTAAAGTTTTTCATTAAAGAACTTGTTAAACTAGTAAATATGATAGATCTTCTATAAGAAGCTATTGTGGGAGATGCCAGCCAGCCTTTGTGACTTTCAAGCATTCAGAGCTTTGACCTCTACACTGGGGGTTGGACACAAGGCTAACAACAGTACCCTGGTAAAAAACAATATCTTTCTTATTCCTGAAGCAGCAACAGCTAGAACTATGGGTTCACCACACAGCTTAGAACACTCATGAAGCAAAGTGAATTGTGAATTATTTTATCTGAGGCAGATATTTTTATAGCTACATAGACAATAAAATCTACAGGAGAAATCTTCAAAGCAGCCACACGCAGAAAATAATTAAATGAAAACTTTCTGGATCAAGTGCCAATTGGCTGGAAGTTAGGGATGTTCCAGTTACAGGCTTATATTAGCAGAGTCTTGAAATGTACAGATGAGTTTCAAGCTGCCTGTTGTGATACAGAGATGAGTAGGAGATGGTAGAAGACAGTGTTCTCAGTGACCAATAGGAAGATCTGGTCCATTAGTCTATTGAAACAGAAGTAGTGAAGTTGTCCAAGTGTCACCTACCCACCCACAGACTGTGCCAAGTGAATCCTTGAATAAAATAGCTTATGTAAAACAGAGGATGTCTGTGTGTCTGTGTTATATCTTTTCACTCAAGATTCATCCAACCGATTTTGACCAAACTTGGCACATACATTGTACAATATAAGAGATAGGTTCTTAGTGTAAAAAAAAACAAATCGATAATTTTTTAAAAATTAATAATTGATAAAGCCGATCAAAAATCAATAAACTCAACTTTTTCCTCTGATTTTGTTCAAACTCAGTATTTAGGTTACTTACATCATGATGAGCTCAACAATACCTCATTTTTATTTTTACGCCACTGTGTTTAGCAAAAAAACACAAAAAACAAAGAATCAATTTCAACACAAATCTTCAACTAAAACTCCTTCAATTTTCGAGCAATCTAATACAAACTTCACTCAATTGTAGTCAACAATAAGTTAATTAACAGTCATTTAACTTGATAATTGAGTCCACCCATATAGTGAAAACCCACATAAATAGTGAAAAATGTCAATTTTTACTGATTTCTTTGTTATTTTTCGTTGATCTTTCAACCAATTTTCATCAAACTTAACAATTGCTTTATAAATGTACTTTTACATCCCTGGTAGCACACTGACAAATTGAATTTCAAAAACTCCAAAATAATTGTGGTCTGAAGTGGGTCTTCATGTTGCCTGTTTTAACCCTTCATGTCCTTGACTAACTTCGATTGAATAAATACAGACTACTTCTGTTATATCAGTAACTGCATTAATTCAAAATGTTTTTCAATGAAAGTACTTTAAAGTAATTGAAGAAGATAGACTCTGTTACATTTAAACATGATGCCGTTTGTGATCAACTAGCTGGGTATGGCTGCTAGTTCAATATATCAATAAATGCTCAATAGACTTATCTCATTGATTGACTCCAGTTTCACATAAAACCACTCATCAGGGTCAGATGGTCTGATAAATTATTTGATGGCTGTCTGTGTCATATTATTAGAAAAAAAAAACAATATAATAAAAAAAATAGGGATTTGTCCCTTTATATCACACGATGGTATTAATTGCATCTTTCATTTCCTAGAGATTTCCCAGTTTTTGTGCACATTGATACAAATGAATCAAAATATAAAGAAGGGTGATTTGTCCAGTTGGGGAAAACAAAAAGAACCCCAAGGTACATTTATATAGCACTACTTTCTGTCCCAGATGATCTCACAAAAAATCCCCAAGTGTTATCAATTCTTATTTGAGCTGTGTGAAAGTTTCTTGAAGGAATTAAACAAAACAACGAATGATCTGAAGCAATTTCATTTTATTAAAACATTGCAGGATTAAAATATACGTAACCATTTGGTCTAGGGCAGCATCCATAAACAATGAGCTATGTGATAAGTGGGGATGGGGTTCTGCATTTACAGTAAATAGAACTGGATGGGTAGGGTTGGCTGAAGAGATTGCAACAACAGACATGCCACAATGGTTACCACCATAGTCACGGCATGATTACAAGGACCAAAGACAATGAGAAAAGGCATTCATTATTAGTGTCAAAGAGGCCTGATTATTTCTATCACAGATGGATTTCACATTTGGCAAGATTTTTCATGTCGCAAGTCCAAAGCCTTTCATCATCTGAAAACATACAAGAAAGAATGTAGGAAATTTTTGATTCAATGACGGATACAAGATTAGCAAGAGTGATTGAATAAAATGAACACAATATCTCTCCAAGTCTTTTAAAGAAGCTAAGGTAAAGAGAATGCATAAAAATATGCATGAAAATGCTATCAAGGCTGGTAAGAAAGTGAATAGATTTTATGGTGGGTGGAACAAAGTTGAATTTTAATGTTTGCTTTATGCCAAATGGTCTGTTAAAATTTATTTTATTAGAGATTCAATCATTTCCAGGAACTTGTCTGCAGCTTTTGGTTTCTATGAAAATAATTTTCTACTGTAGAGTCAAAACTCTTATTCCAACTGACATATCTGCTGGAAGAGAAATAAAAAAAAAAAAAATCCTCCAATTACTGTCTCAGATGGCATTTAAAAACCTTTGCTCAGTAAGACAACTGAAAGAGAAGTGTTCTTAATATTAAAGAGAAAAAAAAAAAAAGAGTGTAGGATGGCATATCAAATGTTATTGCAACTTCATTGCTGTTCCCTGTTGGGCCCAATTCAAAACAACATTCTTTTTGGGCACTTATAAATTTAAGAAATTTATATTTGTGGATGGGGAAAAAAATGGTGTATATATATATATATATATATAGAGAGAGAGAGAGATAGATATACACACACACATATAAGCAAAAAAAAGTGATTTAAAATATTACACCCAGTCTGTCCTGCTATTTACCCATAGCTGGGGGAGGGGAGACAAGATGAATTTACATCTTTCCAAAGGGTTTTTGCATGTAAGTGAATGCAATGAACTTGGCTGGAATTCAAACTCAGCCCTCAGATTTCTCATTCTGCTATTATCTATTATACCACCACACATCCATTATATTTATATATAGAGAGAGAGACAGAGACAGAGAGAGAGTGTACTTGTGCCATTAGTTTTTTTTTTTTTCTACAATCTCAATTTATTTCTATTTAAGCCAAATAACTCAATGTCTCAATAAATAATATGAAATTGCTAAACAATTTCAACCTGATTTTATATATATTTGTAGGTGTTTTTTAAGTATAAAATATTACAATTAAAGAAGAAAAAAAACAGAGTTCGAATTTCAACTTTATTCAATATTATAATAATATTGTTTGCTTTTTTATTTATTTTTATAAATTAAAAAACTTTTATTCTGTAAAGTTATGATACTGACAATTAAAATTGTCAGATATAAAAAGTTATTCTGTCAAAGAAAAACAAACCAAGGTTCAATTTCGATAAATAAATAAAGAACAAACAAAAAATAGATTAAAAATCCATTAAAATTAAAATTATCTAATAAAGTTTTTGCATTTGTTTCTATGTTAAAGTAAATAGTGTACATATCATTACTGAATTTAAAGACTATAAAATTCCTTCTTATTTTTACGATGTAAAATTATTTGAAAACTGTTTTCTTTACAATAAAATAATCGACAATTTTAATCTGCATGTTTTATTTTATTTTAACTATTTTGTAGTAGTAAAGTTACAATATTGACATTTTTGTTGTGTAGAAAATGAAGGACAAATTTTAAATGTAGAAAAAATTTTACATAGTTATATGGGAAATATAGCTGAACATTTGAAGTTATCATTTTTTGGTTAACTTGTTTCTAGTCAAATTATTATTTTCCCTAGAATAAAAATTATTCAAAAGAACATTTGAAGAATTCCAGATAAGCATACTATCTAATTTTTCAATACTGTGACTCACCACAAGAGTCCACATGAAAATCTCTGCCAGAATATTCAAAGTTATGTGCATGGCTAATTTCCTTTGATTCAATGAATGAAGAAAAGAAGGATTTTTTTTGTCAGTTTACCAACTATTATAGAGAACAACATTTGTAGTATTATCATTAGGATATAGCAGAAACCTTAATACTCACCTGAAAATAGCTGTTTATTTCAGGTATTTTGTCTTCATTATCACTTCTAAATATTAAATTCTTGGAACTATTGCATTTCATTTTCTTAAAAAATGCAAAACAGAAATAACCTGTTATGTATAATATAACAGGAACAACTTCTTTGCATTGATTAACATCCTCATCTGCTCCATGTTAAATATATAAATATCTGAATCCCACCCACCCCGTGCCACTTCATCCCAGTTTAGTTTGTAAATTCTTCAAATCAATACTTTGGTTATTAACTGGCAGGCTCAATTTTAAAACTGACATCATTCTGTATTTTTATCCCACTCAAATACTTGACATATAGAGAGATTAAATTGATCTCTATCAAATTGCCAATACTGGCCAAATCTATCCTCAAGGTGATCTGTTTGAAATTTACCAGCCAATACATACATCATTTTCAATTCTTCTAATCCACTTAAAGTAAATGATGGCAATTATATATTTCTCAATGCATTCTGCAACTGGTTAGAATCTTGGAATAGCATTCTTGAAAATAATGGGAAGCTAACAAATGAAACTTTCACAATTTTGTATCATACTACTCATGCAATTCTAGATATTACACAGAAGAATAGTGTAGTCACTCATGGGGGGGACAGAATATTCTATTACATCACCTCCCCCCAAGCTGAAATTTTCCTCTAGAAAATTTAGCTTTCTAATACTTTCTCTTTTTCAGTTCTGAACTTAACCACACTGTGGGTTTTCCTTGTACTCTTTCGAGGTGAATAACATCTCGCTCCTACAGGCAAAGCTGGTGTAGGAGATATATTCATGTGTTCTGGTATGTTAGTGGGTGATGTTATTTCAAACATGTCATACAGGACATCCATCAGAATTTCTTCGTCATCCTGTTAAACGATTTCAGAGTATCTTGGTCTTAACTGGTTTACATGCCTTTTGCATACACATCTTTTTCCTTTCACCATGTAGATTACTCTTCCAATTCTATTTGAAATAATTTTTCAAAAAAAAAAAAACATTTTCTCTCACCAAAAGTAGTTCCTGAAGAAAGCTTTATCACCAGGCATATATTTCTTTGCACAGAAATTCTCTTTGTTATGCATTTTCTTTTTTGGACAAGGCAACAACCTGTCAAATATTGATCTTATCTTTCTTGCAAACATCAATTCAGCAGGTGACAATTTTGCTGTATTGTTTGCATTCGGTGTTACTCTGTATACTGCTAAGAATTTCCTTATAGCTTTCTCCTCTGTGTCTACCCCTTGCTTTTTCTTTAATGCTTGTTTGAATATGTCCACAAATTTTTCTGCTTGTCCATTCGACCTTGGATGGTAAATCGGAGTTGTGACATGTCCAATGAAGCACAGAATTCTTTGAATTCTTTACCTGTAAATGCAGTTCCATTATCACTGACCAATGTCTGAGGAGCTCCAAAGCAGCTGCAAACTTCATCTAAGGCACTGGTAGTATTTCTAGAAGTTGGGTGTTTGTATTTAAAAACTTCTGGCCATTTCGAGAAAGTATCCACGACGTCTATATACATTCATGGCCAGAAAACATAACTTCTCATAAGAGATTTCATACAAGATATGCCAGGGTTAAGATCTTGTCTGCATACATTAACGTATTTTCGCAAATTGAATAAGGAGAAATTTTTATTCCCTTTTTATTTCTTTCATTTATCCTGGCTTGTATTTTCATATTTTTAATAAAATTATCATTTTCTACTGCTTTCCTTATGTCTTCCAGCGTCACCGGTAGTTCCTGAACAATTTTACACAGCAAATGCAATATTTCTTGTTTGTCCTTTAAAGCCACAATTATAGTTTCTTCCAAAGTTTCATTGTTTTGGAATCAACCTTGATAGTGCATCTGCATCCAAATTTTTAGATGAGATGTACTCCATTTTAAAATGGTAATTCAATAATGTTACACCCCACCACTGTAATCAGTTTGCAGTACGAGTTGAAATGCCCTTCTTTGACCCAAAAATGGTCAGTAACAGCTTATGGTCAGTTTGCCGTGTAAACACTCTACCGTGAAGGAAATGGTGGAATTTTTTAACTTCAAAAATGATTGCTAAGCTTTCCTTTTCGATCTGACTGTAATTCTTTTCTGGTGGCAAAAAAGTTCTTGAAGTGTGTGCAATTGGTTTTGTTGAACCATCTTTGTATTTATGAAGTAGCACTGCTCCGATTACATATTCACTAGTGTCAGAAGCAACAACTATTTCTTTTTCTGGATCATAGTGCACCAATGCTAAATCAGTCAGTAAACAGTTTTTAATTTTTTGAAAAGTTTTATTAACAGTTTTTGGACTAACACCATTTAACCCCCATTTTCAGCAACTCGTGTAATGGTGCTCTTAATTCATACATCTTTGGAATGTATATTGTATAGTATTGCACAAAACCTAAAAATGATTACAATTTTGTGATGTTATCTGGGGTAGGCCTATTTCTTATGGCTTCAGTTCTCCGTGGATCTGGTTTTCTGCCATCTCTATCCACAATCTGCATGAGATACTTAATTTTTTCCACAAAAAACTCACATTTTTCGGGGTTCACTTTGAATCCAAATTCTTCTCTCTTGAAGATAGCCCCCTTTTTTTTTTATGCTCATCCATATTTTTACTTTTCACCAAGATGTCATCCAGATAAGCAATGTCAAATTCTAACCCTGGAAGCATTGTATCCATGATTTGCTGAAAAAGTGAAGGTGCAACTTTTAAACCAAAATGAAGTCGGTTTAATTTAAATAATCCTTTATGTGTGTTAATTGTCAGATACTTGGAACACTCTTTGTTGACCAACATTGCAAGTATGCATCTGACAAATCAATTTTAGAGTATATTTTACCCCCATTTATTTTTGAGAAAATGTTCTTGGGTTAGGGAAGCGGGTAACTGTGGTCTTTTAGACAGTTATTTAGGCCTGTCAAAAAATTTGCACATTCTCTAATTCTATTATTTTTCTTTTTAACATACACATTAGGCGATGCCCAATCTGAGTGATCCACTCTCAAAATAACACCTAATTTTTCCAATCTTTCTAGATCTTGGTTAATAGAATCTAATGAAGAAAATGGAACGTTCCTTTTAGGTCTGAAAATTGGTGTAATATTTTCTTTTATTTCAAATTTTACATCTGTTTTCAAACACATACCCAATCCTTCAGAGAAAACTCTGGGAAATTCATCCTTTAAATCGTGCACGAATTTTTCTGTTTATTTTAATTTTTTTCTTTTCCCAGGTGTTCACCTGATTACAAAAAGAGTTTACAAGGCAATTCCCATAAATTAAATAGCACGATCCAATCTATGCTGAAAAGGCAGGAGATGTTCTTTAAATGTATGTAGACTTTTGACATGAAAATCTTATCAAAAAACGAAACATTACACTTAAGTTCACCCTTAGATTTGAGTTTTTTTTTTCCTGAAATACCTCTGGCTCTTTTGTTCGTGTCAGTCAATTTTGGTCAACCTATTTTCCTCCATGTCTGTTTGTCAATTATTCCATTACATCAGAATGCCTGTCTGAAACTCTTCAAATGTTCTTTGAATAATTTTTATGCTAAAATTTGTCTTTTATTTTCTACACAACAATTATGTCAATATTGTAACTTTACCACTACAGGATGATTAAAATAAAATAAAACATGCAAATTAAAACCATGTTGACTTTTTTTATTGTAAAGAAAATGGTTTTCAAATAATTTTACACAATCAAAATAAGGAGAATGACCTTTACAATCTTTAAATTCAATACTGAAACGTATATTTTTTACTTTAACATAGCAACAAATGTAAAACTTTATAAAATAAAGTTTATTCTAAGGTAACAATCGAATCTTGTTTATTTCTTTTTTAATGTAATTGCAATATAAAAAAAATCTGTTAATATAGTAACTTTATGGAATAATCATTAAAATAAAAACGGATTTTTAATCTATTTATTGTTTGTTCTTTATTTATTTAAAAATGTAAGGTAGATATCGAACTCTGTTTGCTTTTCTTAGTCTAATATGAAAAATTATTCTGTCAATTTCAATTGTCAGTATCCTAACTTTACGGAATAAAATGTTTTTACTGTTTTTTTTCTTTTTTCTTTATTTTATAAATTAATACTGAATAAAGTCCTAAGATAAAATTAAAACTCTGTTGTCTTTTTTAAAATTGTAATTTAAAAGTATTTAAAAAAAAGCCTACAATCATTTATTTAGCTTCGCGTTTAATCGAATAGGCCTTTTCTCTCGGCGGTGTTGCTACAACTCGAAGCTTTCATTTTTGAAAAAGTTACTTCCCTTGTATTTTACTGATTCTCTCCCCTTAATTCTGTCAATGAAATATGTCCATTCCTAGCAGATAAATCGGAATTTCTACTCAGCCTTTCAAATGACAAGAGGACCAAACTTTGTTTTTATTCCATGAATAAATATCACTTTCTTGAAACTTAAACAATTTTTGTTGTTAATGTGAATAAAAAGGAATAGAAATTCAAATTTACAAAAATATTTATTTTCAGGTTTTACATTTATAACATAACTAAAAACTTACATTAGACACAAAGAAAATAATAGATATATAAACACCAGGGGTAGCTGAAAAGTTCTTAGCTTGACTCACCTCCCAAAATCTGAGAAAATAACTCTCAGAATAATTTTTTTGTGTGAAGAGTTTCTTGGTAGGGCAAAGAACTTTTCAACCTCCATAACACAAAAAAATAAGAACATGCTTAATGCTAGATAAAAAAAAAGATCAAGCTAAAATAAAGTATAGCAACTTACTGGCTATCATCTTTAGATATGTAGGAGCTATTATAACATATTTTAATATTAAATAGTATTTTTCTTATTTTTTAGGTTTTTTAAATGGTTTATGTTAAAGTGTAAACTTTTTTTTTATACCTGCTGGTATAAAAAAATAAATTATAATAGTTCCTGTCCAGGAAATTACTATAATTTATCTTAGTTGGTTCCTATATATCACCATTGCAGTCTAGTTAAGTGTAACCATTAATTTTAATTTCAGCATCCAAACAGAAAAATGAGACACTTAATTTTAAAATGGTAAAAGTGTTTTTAAGAATGAAAGTTCAAATATGATGGAAGGAAAAAAATGTATATATTTCTCACCTGTTCATAAACTGTCCAAGCCATAGCAGCCATTAAACATCTACGGAGAGCTCGAGGCACAAACCCTCGTTGGAAACCAACCAATCCATCTCGCTTAAGAAAAAAAAGAAAACTTATTGTATTGTGAAGCAAAGATAACTAAATAATATTCTTTACTGATGATTTTGCTTAGTCTTTTATCATAGAAATAGCACAATGAAATTCATAGTAATTTCAGGAAATATTTTTATTATTAAAGTAAAAAAAATAACTGCTTGTGACATAACATTCTTCTCAACTCTATTCCTTTAAATTTAGACTAACATTTACGTTTATTTTAATTTTTAGTTACTCTTTATTACTTTTACTCAGGCTGTCAACCTACATTCTCAATGGGGGTGATATCTCCCCTCCAGAGGGCGATTGTTTCTCGTGGTGGGGAGGATAAGTTTTCACAAACAATTTCTTTTTCATCGTAAGTGGAAACATTCATAAATAAGAATTGAGAGTTTATGTTTTAATAAATGTTTCTAAATTTATGCTTTCTCATCTGTTTATGAAATTAAGTCCTTAACCCTTTAAGGACAAAATAAATATTTTTAATGATAGCTCATCATACTGCGACTGGTAGAAATACTTTTTTGTTAAACAGTTACACATCTCTAAATGTTTCATTTGAAAGTAGATTTTGAAACATTTCATTCAGTATCTGGTAGCAAGTTTCGTCTGCTATCACTCACTGACTTGCACTGCAGTATTTGAACAGTAATCATGAGAAGTGGATGATGCTCAACTTTTATATTGGGATAATCACAGTGATAATAGTAATAATTAGATCAAGTGTTAGTAACAATAACTGAGTTGAAAATATGGTTTCTGTGTTATATTTTTCAAGAGGAGACAACTCGGTACAAGGACAACCCAGCATTGGCACAACTGGCTGCCAGGACAACTTGTTTGAATTTTGAAATTTGTATTTTGGGGGTTTTAACATGATTAAATTAATAAATTACTTTAATTTTTATAAAAAAAAAAATATCAAGCAAAATTATGAAAGTAGTGTTTTTACTCTTTTTATTTATATAAATTTTAAAAATTAAAAAAAATATTTATAATCATTTTATTTGTATTAATTTTAAAATAAAAAATAAAAAATTATAATCATTATATTTATATTGATTTTAAAAATTAAAAAAATAATTATAATCATTTTATTTATATTTTAGAATTAAAAAAATTGAAAACAATTAATTTCTCCTGATAGCAAGTTGTCTTGGTGCCTATATTTTTAGTCTTTTTTCCATTAATCTTGAGTACCAAAAACATAAATGTATACAGTATGTAGAGGAGTATTTGGCTTATGGCTTTGTAGAAAGTCTGTTTAATCAAAGGCAACCTATGTGCCTTATTTGCAAGAGCTCATTTTCAATGAAAACAATGAAACCATCAAGGTTTTTAGAGCATTTAAAAAGAAAACATACTGACAATGTGAACAAACCCATTGCTTTAACTTTAACCAACAAAATACTCTTTCATCTTATTTGAAGAAAACTATAGAAACAAATGAAAGTAGCTTAATTGCATCTTATGAGATAGCACAAGTAATTGAAAGTGCACACGCAGTTTTTGAAAATATTATTAAGCTTTCCTTTGAAATTCTCATTAAAACTGTTTTGCAGCAAAATTTGGCAAATGTCTTAAAAGCATTGACACTGAGCAATGATTCAGTCTGGAGAGAAATTGATGAAGTGTCAGCAGATGTGCAAAGCCAACTAGTTGGAAAATTAAAAAGCACTAAATTCTCAATTCAGATTGATGAATCTATGGTAAGTGATAATAGAGCTATTCTTATGGCATATGTTCATTACATAGATGATTACTGCAAATTGTGTGAAGAGTTGTTGTCCGTGAAACTTTTAGAAATTGATACCATTGGATTATCGAATTTTGATGCAGCAGAATCATGGTTTGATGGAAATCAAGTGCACTTTGAAAACTTGATATCCTGTGTAACAGATAGTTCTCCATCTATGTTTGGTAAGCAAAGGGATTTATTAGGCAAAAAAAAAAAAAAATATATATGTCCTTGTATTCTTGCTGTGCATTGTGTGGCACATCATCATCATCATTTAGTTGCCAAAAATATTAGCCCTGATCTTCATGATTCATTGAAAGTAGTTATTAAAACAGTAAAATAAAATCTAACAGTAAATATGACAGACTTTTTCAAAAGTTTTGTATTGATACCAAAGAACAGCATATAAAACTTATTATCCATACAGAAGTTCGTTGGCTTTCAAAAGGAAACTGCCTGACCAGATTTGTAAACCTATTTACTATAATAGTTAATTTCTTGGAAAATGTGGGTGAGAAAAATTTGACAAAGGAAATCAGGCATCACAAATGTGACATTTTCTGTTTAGCATGGATTTTTTGAAAGTTCAATGACATTTCACTCCAGATTCAAGGTAAATTATGCACATTGCTATAATGCAAACATGTACTGAAAGCCTTTTCTGATAAATTAGACTTATTTTGTGTTAATATACAGAAGAATAATTTCAATAACATGCTCAATTTAAAAAGAAGTAAGTGGACACTTCTCAAAATCAAACAAGTAAAAAGGATGCAGAATATTTAACAAAATTGAAAGAAGAACTAAGTAGCTGATTTTCAGATTTATTTTTGTCAGAGGTTTTCGCCCATGAATGATGGATCCTTTCAGTTGTGACATAGAAGCAGTCAGTGAAAATATGCAGGAAGAACTTATTGAATTGAAACACAATGATGTATGCATGTACAAATCTGAAAGTGATGGAATAACAGAATTATGGCTGTCAAATACGAAATAGCTGTATTCGAACATGTTATGGAATCCTCCACATTTGCCTGTCACCCCCTACGGGAAGATGCACTCTTCTCCAAATAAACCTTTAACCAATCATCACTTTACTTTTCCAAACTCAATCCCCCATTGGTTAAACGGACACTAAAATGTAGCAAAGTTGAGACAAACCTTTTTCCCGCGCAGGTCTCTGGAGCCTATTTGGAAACTCGAAAATCTATAAAAAGAATCGCTCGACTTAATTCAAGTCAGTCAGACACTGAGTTTTGAGAGATACCAGCAGACCCCACACGTGCCTACAATAACCACTAACAACCTCTCAACAACTTAACACAATTCGCACAACTATTGCCACGTGAAGAAACTTACAATTTACTAAAAAGTGACATTATCACTACAAAACAGTAATTGTACATTCAATCAACATTAGCCTATCAGTTAAAGGTGAACAACTCTTCATAACTTAAATCAACACTAGCAGTTGTCACACACATACACACTATCACTTGAACTTACACAATTGACAATTTTCCTTGCGGATATCAAACTATTTTAATTCCACAAACAAACTTAAACTATCAACCTTTACTCACTAAATTTCTGCATGGACAATCTTTGTAACCTTATCTCACTTGCCACATTTAACGAGCAACTTATTATCACTTTGTGTATGTCAAATATATATATATATAAATTCACGTTATTGTTAAAATCTCTAATGACGTTTTTAGTAATTTCTTGAAAGCAATATAAAATATATTCGCCAATCTTTGTCATTATTACTAGGCAACAGTTTTCTTTTCAAATCATAAAGCCTGGATAAAACAAAAGCTGACTGACATATTGTTATCCTGTGTCTATTACTTTGTGGAGTTCAGTCACTCTTAGAGTAATTCCAGCTTCAGATTACTACTGTATTTTCTAAGATGTCTGTTGAATATGATTTTTGCTGTCTCCCCTAGTCCCATGTTCTGTTCTCACATCGATACATGTGTGGGCAAGTTCACCTCGTTGCTTAGGGTATAGCACATATCAATCAAAAATATTATGATAAAAACAGCAAAGATGGAGATTATAATATATGGAATAAGGAAAACTCTTGATCTCAGAACTTCAGACAATAAAGTAAGGCCAAAGAATGTGTCAGCCAAAAACATTCTGCTAAAAACAACAAAGGTGAGGATTATAGTCTAAATCATATATGGAATAATGAAAAGTCTTGATCTTAGAAATTCAGACAATACAGGGAGACCAAAAATAGCAGGCTACAACTAAAAAAAGAAAAAAGCTAGTAAACTGAATAATAAAAAGAACATTAAAAGGTGTAACTAATTCTATCTCAGAATGCCCAGGGATCAGTCAGATACTAAACTAAGTCAAGATATGAAAGCATAATTGTTAAGGATGCAGAATAATATAATAGATTAGCTCAGTTATCTTCAATTTTTATTTGTAATTCCAAGTAAGTAATCATTAATTACCGTTATGTAAATTATTATTATAATTTAACAATTATTGAACTTTGATTTTCATTTTGAGAAAGTAAATAAAGAAAGCTAATTTGTAATTCAGATTTGAACTGAAAGTTAATTTTCTTTTTGCTCAAATTTGTTGCACTTTGTGAAAGTCCAATTCCAGTTTTGGAATCAATTTAATTCCTTAAGAAAAAAATGTGTATTCTTTGAAAGATTTTGATAATAAAAACATTGTTGCTGGATTTACTTGATCTTTCCCCAGTTATTTACCTGGTAAATAAAAGTGATGACATCTTTCAGATTGGTGTGCTTTTGTGGATTTAACTGCATGTGAGTTTTCATTACATCGGCAGGCTGTGTGATGAACGAGGCTAACAAACCAGCAATGATGCCAATATTAAAGTGTATCACTGGTATGTAATGCTCGTCAATTTTATCTGAAAGAAAAAAAAAAAAGTCAACGTTTTATATGAGCATGAATAAAATGAAGTTCAAACATGCAGTCAAAGTAATTTTGTACAAAATATTTTCCTTTTTAATCTAGAGTATAAAAAAAAAAACTTTAAAAGGTAAGTTAAAACTAATTTGTTTCCCTAACAGCTGTGAGTTCAATCCCAGTATATGGTAGTGCTGAAAAGTCATATACAAGAGTCCAATGGAAGAAATGGACAAGTGACACAAAAACTGAATAAAACTGGTAAGTATCAACTGATATAAAATTTCCTCTAAGCTCAGAATGATTGCCCCAGTGAATGAGTTCAGTACAAAATTCCAAAAACACTAGACATGTGAAGAAGGTCAGAGGGTAGAAAGAGCAAAACATTCAGCATGCTGGTCTGAAAAATAATGATAATTCCTTGTCTCAGAAATTCCAACACTTTGTTTTTATAAAGATTTTAGGACAAGGGTGTGTACAAATGGCAATAATTAAAAAACAAAAAAAACAAAGATGCACTGCTTTGTATTAAGGGGGGGGTGTCAATGGTAATGTGGAGCTTAGCCTTTTCCATACAGCAAACATTAAATGTCCAAAACAGTTGGTGTTAATATCAGTTGAAATTTATAAAATCTTTCTTTTAAAACAATTTTTCAGGAACATAGCTTTACCAAGTTATCGCTTTTTCTAATGTTAATAGAAGTTTCCTTTACTAACGTTCACTCAATACAAGGCCTAAGAGCTACTTAAGGCAGAGGGTTACTATGTGGAGTTGTATTATTATAGGAAAGGACAAGCATAAGGAGTATAGGGTTGAAGTAGACTTTAGAAGGAACCAGAAACCTCATCCTAAACAGGAAACAAGCGATAAACCTCTTGTTTCCCATTTGAAAGTGTGTTGTTTATATCATTTTCATTCTAGTTGCATGTGCTATTCATTTTTAATTGTTGGTGCTGTTGGAATTTTTTTAAGTGATGTTATTTGGTAAAAGTTCTTTGTGATTCTGTAGAAACAGTTTTTAAGATCTGATGAAGGATTATCTTCTTAAAGACATAGAAGAATTAATTTGCCTTGAAGCCATCTTTAATAATTGATCCGACCCCCCCCCCACCAAAAAAAAACAGTTGTCTACAGCTGACAGTTTAAACATTACTGAATGAATTAGATGCCATACATGACATCCATACTAAGTGTAAATCTGACATAACTATCTAAGAATATGGCTTGAGTTCTTGTATTAATATTTTGATTTTGAAGCATCTTACAGTGTTAGACCGAACTACCCCCTCATGCAGCCGCTTCTAGGTTCAGTTTCAAATAAAAGATAGACAACAAGTAAATATTCGGTTAGCCATCAAAATAAAAAATTGAAATAGAGAAATGGTTGCTATATTCCTTTTACTATCTGATATTGAATCATAACCTAAGCCAAAGAATTTGACAAGTTTTTCTGTAATAACACTATAAAAAAAACTAAGAGAAGAAGAAGCATTCATATATTGCCACAATGACAATTCAAGGAAGTATGGTGTCATGCCTTTAAACTTACCATAAGGCAAAAATGATTTAATTTGTGTGTAGAACATAAAGTAAAGAGCAGAAAAAGGAACATCACGAGCAATGGTTGGTGCCAAGCCACTGAATAATCCTGTAATAAAGGAATAAACAGCAAAGAAAATTAAAACAAATGGAAAACAAAAAAAAAATAATGAAAATAAAAATATAATTACTTTAAACTTTTGATAACAATTAAAAAAGTACCTTGTTTTTCTGAATTAAAGCAGTTAAGGTAGAAATCAGAATTAAGTAATTAAAATTAAATCTACAGTGTAATCCGGATATAAGAGAGATTTTCTATGGTCCCAAATTAGAGCCCATACTTACCTAAACAAAATAGACCAAACCCTGATATAAGAGAAACCCGGATATAAGAGACTTCTTCTCCGGTCCCGACAACTCTCTTATATCCGGGTTACACTGCATTATCAATTCAAATATACTATCTTGCACAAAATTTTATTAATGTGTGTGTATATATATATATATATATATATATATATATATATATATATATATATATATATATATATATATATATATTTGTGTATTTAAGCAGCAATCCTTCTTTCATGCACATTTCATTGAATATAACAGACAAGGTGCTTTTATTTAGTGTCTTGTACAATTAATCATGCGATCTAATAATTTTTTTTTTCAGATGATAAATTATATAAAAACTGTCCGAATGTTCTTTTTATCCGAGAGCTTTTGGCTATACATTTAGCCATTTTCAAGGAATAAATATTTCAACTGTTAAATAAGAAATAGTTTGTTGTATGTATGTTTTATAAAATGTAACATACTTGTTGACAACACTAATATAATAGCATCATCTACATGCAAAAAAAGGCTAAAAATAATGGAAGCCTTATTAATAAAGACAAACAAACCAACACTTAATAATATTAACATTGAACATGGATATAATATCTTGACCATGTTTGGAAAAATGAAAACATTTTATAAAACATACATACAACAAACTATTTTTTACTTTAACAGTTAAAATATTTAATCCTTGAAAATGGCTAAATGTATAGCCAAAAGCGCTTTGATAAAAAGAACATTGGGACAGTTTTTATATAATTTATCATCCGAAAAGAAAAAAAATTATTAGATCGCATGAGACATTGTATTAAAAACTAAATAAAAGTACTTTGTCTGTCGTATTCAATGAAATGTGCATATATATATATATATATATATAGTATAGTTGGCCACTCGTATTTAAGGATACTCATCTACTGGGGCGTCTAGCCAATCCCTATTGCAGATGCTTGCTTAGACACATTTGTGTTTATTCAATACCCACAGATTCCACCTGTGGTTTATACTGAAACTATGCTAGGAAAGAGTGTGTTATCTCATGTGATCAACAATTTGAACAAGGCTAGCACACTCAAGCCCCTGACCATGATGACTTGTGATTTTGTGATAGCACAGCTATCGACGACCCCCAAGGGTTCCATTCACCCAATTTCACTCACAAAGATTGGATCAACTTGTGGCACTTTTCAAAGGTACACACGCTGGGATCTACCCACTCCCCAGTTCAATAACATTAAGAAATATCCTTCCTGACAAATCGACCATGGTGAGATTCAAACCCAGGTCTTATGGTCAGAATGCGAACATTCTAACAACACGGCCACAATATATATATATATATATATATATATATATATATATATATATATATATATATATATTTAGAACAATAGAAATTTTATTACAGTGGATACTTCATATTTGAGATAGACACCCTATTATTATTTATTAAACATTGACCATCATATTCAAGAAATCTTATATATATTGAGAGAGAGATAAAGAGAGATCAAGGCAAATCAATATATTGATATACAGAGGTAGGTATTACTCCCATTACAATAAATGGTTACACTCTCAATGAGGTGCCATGCTTTGAACATCTCTTGG
This sequence comes from Acanthosepion pharaonis, assembly GCA_903632075.3. Taxonomy (NCBI): domain Eukaryota; kingdom Metazoa; phylum Mollusca; class Cephalopoda; order Sepiida; family Sepiidae; genus Acanthosepion; species Acanthosepion pharaonis. The sequence goes on from CAHIKZ030004020.1 coordinate 1,141,547, forward strand.
GATTTAAGTTCTTCACAGACCTCAGGTTGAATTCTATGTACAATCTATCTTTAAAGATGCTGGGAAAATGGTCAGCTCTTTGAATTTATTTGTGTTCTTGATACAACATTTGTGGTAAGAAAATAGGATACGTGGGAGAAAAAGGTGTGTATTGAAAATAAATGATTTTCTTTTTCCGCCACTTACCAGCTTTGCCTTCAGTCGAGTAAATCAAGAATAAACTTCGAGGAATGCTATTGTAATTGTAGATGCCACTCTGCCAATAAAACAAATTAGTGTTACTAATCATAAAACATCACAATGAAAAAACATAAAATACATTCATGATCCCATAAAGTCCTAGAATTTATCAATATTACAAAAAAAAAAAAAAAATATTGCAATGAAAGAAAGAAAATTATTCTTAGCTGGAAATTTACCTTTGGTTATGATCACCCATATTCATTGCTTTTAACTACCATAAGCAAAAACAATAATCAAAGAAATTTTTCAAACAATGACTTTTTTACTGCTTCTTTTACTATTATTATAATACTAACAGTAGAGCCCGGTGTTGACTGGGGATGTAACAGTAAGAGATATATCAAGTATCAACCATCATAAAGACTGAAAAATAAAATTGACAAAGATTATTGTTTAAGGTTGATGGACACACATGTCTTAATTAGTTTTTTTTTTGTTTTCTTTCTTTTTTTCTTTTTTTTTACGAATTGGTCAAACCCAAACTCAAACAAAAACATTGTTTTCAATTGTTATGAGTCTACCGATTGAATAGAATTTTATTATAAACAATTGTTTTGTAAATGGAATTTTTAAAGTATTCTGAATGTAAAAATAAAGAAAAAAGTGTGCAAGACAATAAGAAACACCACCTGCCAAAAAAAAAAAAAAAAAAACTGAAATTTTATTGAAATCGGTTGAAAAATGTAGGAAATCCAACCCCATATAATAAACAAACACACACACACACACACACAAACAACCTGGGTTTTATAATAAGTATAACTCGATATGAGTTGTCCCCTTTCATTCTTGCGATGCCTCTTAATAGTGTTTTCAAATTGATTTCATGCAAAAACAATTGTGTTTTTTCAATTTTTGGCGCTATCAGAACCACAAAGGTAATTTTACGTAGTCCTGTGAAGTTTTGTTGAAATTGGTTGAAAAATAGGAAACCCAATCCAATATATAAACGTACAGACACACACACACACACACACACACACACACAGCCTGGGTTTTATAATAAGTATGATTATATATAATATAATATAATAATATTTTAATATTTTAGTTTAAAGACTATTCATTAGATATCATATTTATCTTAAGATAGCCAGGGAATTGATCAGCTGAAATGCTGAGGTAAAAACAATAAAGAAAATTACAAATCTGAAAAAGTCACTGAATTAAAACAATACAATATTTCCTCCCAGAATTTCAAGTCAAAATATATTTGTACTTAAAAAAAAAAAAAAAATAATTACCTCAAAAGGAAAAATTATAACAAATAGTAAGGAATCTAAGTGACAAATTATAAGTAATTACAACAAATTATTATAAGTAATTACAACAAATTATTATAAGTAATTACAACAAATTATTATAAGTAATTATAAGTGTCTTACAACCAACAGAAGAAAAGATTAAAGAAAAATTTGATTGACACAAACAGAAATTGAGAGAAACTTACTTCATATCTTGTTTTAAGAACACTTATTGGGTGCATAATGGTAGCAGCAGTACCTCGTGCTGTAGCACCGATAAGCAGAGATTCTAAAGGGTTAGTATTACCAGACCTGAAATGAAGACAGTAGTCCATTAGTTTGAGTAGGAAGTAGCAATCTTTTTTTTTCTTTTTACTTTTGAAAAAGGTTAATCAAAGATCTGGGAAAAGGAGTTATTGCTCTTACACTCTTAGGATAATTCAACTGTCACTCGGTGACTTTTTGTTTTGTTTTTTTTTTTTAAATTGAAGAACCGTCTATGAAAATCATTTTAGGAATGGTGATTACCATATTTGAAGGCATCTAAGCTCCACACCCACACGTTTTGAGATGAGATATTATGATTACTTGCATTATTTACATTATTCAGACTGTTATCCTCATCTTCATTGTTATATTCACAAGGACACATGGCCCAGTGGATAAAGATGTTGGTTAGATCCAGTGACTAGCTTCTAGTGATATAATGGCTGTCTATATCTCTGAGATGAGGTATTATGAATACTTGCATTATTTATATTATTCATACTGTTATCCTCATGTTCACTGCCATATTAATAATGTTTTGGCTGTTGTACACTCTGGCCTTCTTCAGGTGATTGGAATTTAAAACTGAACCCTTTACTTCATCCATCAACTAGATTGATCTAGTTCCACGTGCTATGTCTCTTCTGGATGTCTCAGTTATTTCCCTTTAACTCAACTCTTTTGGTTCACCACTGCTGTGGACTGGTATTGAATTCACAATTTGGGTCTAGTCACTTGATCTAACCAACGTCTTTATCCACTGTGCCATGTGTCCTTGAAGAAGGCCGGAGCATACAACGGCCAAAACGTTATAAATATAGCAATGAGGATAACAGTCTGAATAATGTAAATAATGCAAGTAATTTTATAATTATTTTCTACCAAGATAAAAAAGGCCTTAAGTGACTTTTCTTTAAAGACCATCATATAAAATAAAATCTTAAAGAGCAAATTGAAATATTGTGTTCAAAACAAGACAATAATCTGAAGAATAAACAGAATTGTTTAAGTTTTTCATTTATATTCCTTCATTTTATGTGGTTTGATGGCTTAGTGACTATTATTTCCAGACAGGGATCATATGTTAAATTTGTCTTTTATTCTCATTCTAAATAAAACATTTCCTAACTAAAAGAAGCTATTATCAACTACCACTTTGCTAAGAGAGGTTTGGATTGTGAAAGACAGAGAACTTGAATTAATATTTGTCCTCATATTCATATTTTTGGTTCACTGTTTTCATACAATTGTTAGAACACAAGAAGTGACAAACAAAACATAAGTACCCAAAATGTGTCTTCAATGTGTGCACAAGTGAGAAATAAATGCCCACACCAGGTACACATCGTGTGATTGTCTGGAAATAAAAAATAAAATAAAAATTCAGTATTTGGATAAAGAAAGGTTTAATCATCTATTACATTTATAAAGATATTTTACAGGAAAATTGTATTGACTAATCACAAATATGCTTTGCATAAGTTTCAACACTCAATCTCAAGGAAAAATAGAAAATCAAGAAGAAAAGTTAAAGGTCAGGAATTAAAGCAAGATTTATTAACAGAACAAGACTATCATATGTAAAATGTCAATGCATTACTAATGATCTTACAGTTAAGATTTAGTTTAGTGAATGTATATTTTTTTTTTTAAATATATTTTTCATGTGTAGTTCAAGTTGCTTTGTCAAAATAGGACTAATTTCATCCAGAAGTTTGGCATTTTTGAGAAAGATTTGTAATTTAATATGGCTGTATTCATGGCATCCCTCTAATATAATAAATAATAATAATAATAATAATATAGCTAGTCACTCGTCTTCAAGGTATACCTGTCTACTAGGGCAGCTAGCCAATCCCTATTGCAGACTCAGGCACATTTGTTTGTTCAATGACCACAGAGCCCACCTGTGGTTTATACTGCAACTATGCTGAGCAGACCTTAGTTACAGTTTCTGGAAAAGAGTGTGTTATCTAACATGATCAACAATTTGAACAAGCCCAGCACACTCAAACCCTCAGTCATGATGACTTGTGGCTTTGTGCTAGCACAGCTATCAATGGCCCCCAAATGTTCCATCTACCCAATTTCATTTACAAGGCTTAGGTAACCCTGTGTTACAGTTTTCAGACACTTTCCAAAAGGTGCCACATGCTGGGATCGTCCCCACCCAGACCAATAACATCAGGTAGTCTCCTTCCTGACTGATCAACTGTGGGTGAGATTCGAACCTGGGTCTCATGGTCAGAAAACAAACATTCTAACCACTTGGCCACAGCATCCCTCTACTGCCCATACAAATGACTTTGCCAAGTACAAGACAGTTCCTCAGTTCGCTTGTGAACTTTCTGGAGTAGTAAGTGTGTTAGTTCAAAGGTCATGTCCCAAATTGACAACAGTCAGGTGTTTTGTTGCAACTGTAGGTTCAATCCTGATGGTTTGAAGCCTGTGTTTCCAGTGGTTTGCACAAACTTTTAAAAATAAATACTTGTATGTACAGCATAAAGAAATTCTGAATGAAACCTTTCTAAACAGAGATACAAAGGACAATTGATGAATTCAGTGTTTATCAAACCTTTGCAAACAAAAAATAAAATTTGATTGGAAAAACTTTCTATATAGCAATTTACCAAGTGTAGGTTAGTTGTAACAAAAAAGCCACAAGTATGGAACACTCAGCTGTAACTGATTTAGTGAAATATGTCTGCTAACTATTACACCACATCGAAATGCCAAACATTTTACCAATATAGTGATTTACTAAGCTTAGCTTAAATGTGGCACAAAGCAGAAAGTATAGAGTGCAAATTTCTTTATTCTGATTTTCTTATGGCAGTAAGTTTTACAGTTACTGCATGGGTGGGTAATTCTGGGAGAGTGATTTCACAATCATCTGCTTTCTTCTGTCAAGCATTTTGATAAGACATTTTGTGAAGATGTCTAGCAATAATAGAGCATAGGGATAAGCAGATTCATGCCTTTCTCAAGGGAATCAGTACAAATTGAACATAAACAACATCAGCTGAAATTCAAGCTATTTTGACAATTCCATTTTCCTTACAGATATATATATATATATATATATATATATATATATATATATATATATATATATTATGCCAATCCAACCATTTGGCAATATTTCAGTTACAAATTTGTATAAAATCTTTCACATGTGTATATTGGATAAATGTGCCCATATATGAAATTTTTCAAAAAATTTACTTACTGGTACAACACCACGCCATAATCCTGTGATGTTTTCCTGTTTCAGGACATTGATAACAACAGAAACAATTCCCGTATGTCCTTTCCTAAAAAAACAATAGGGTCAGATTATGTAATAAAACAAAAACAACAAAAAATACAATGAAAAAAATTCTATGTAGGGTGTGGAAAAGTTCTCAGCCTGACTCACCTAGATTCAAAAGAAAAAAATTACGCTATTTATTTATTATATTGTTTATTGGAATGGTTGACAAAACATCAGCTAGTAGCCAATCGATTCAAGCTTTATAAAATGGGGAAATAATAAGGATTTCCTTATATTGATTTGTCCGGAAAGTTCATGCCAATTTTTAGTCGTTTTATGTTCCAACACATTAGAACATGTTAAATTTATCAACAAATGCTTACATTTCCGATTAGAGAACACTTTAAACTATCTCTTGAGAAAGAAAGTTTAAAATTAATTCATTCTTGTCAATTTTGTATCCCTATGAAAATGGAAGATTATAAGGTACATTTTAGACACTTGATGCATTGTTTTTTTTACGGTAAATGTCTCGCAAGCAACAAAAAAGCTATGTGCTATGTACAGTGAAGGTGCTTTAGCTGACAGAATTGTATGGAAGTGGTGCACTAAGTTTAGAGTTAGTGATTGTAGCCTTATTGATGAAGAAAGTTCAGGCAGACTCCCTCTCCCACTACAGATGATGACCAAATAAAGACACTGATTGAAAATAACCTGTATTACACAATGCTGGAATTGGCAGAAACTCTTAATTTATCAAAATTCACCATCCATGAGCACTTAGTGAAGCTTGGGTACTCAAATCATTACAATGTTTGGGTACCACATGATCCGAGTGAAAAGGATCTTTCAGATCACATTTCATTTGTGATTTGCTGTATAAACACAATGAAACTGCACCTTTTTTTTTTTAAGCAAATTATGATGGGTGATTTATAACAATGTTCAGTGAAAAAGATCCTGGGGTAAGCGACATGAGCCAACTTTAGCTACCTCAAAAGCGGATATTCATCCTAAGAAAGTCATACTGTGTATCTGGTGGGATTGGAAAGAAAACCTCTACTATGAGCTTCTACCAAGTAACCAGTCAATTGATTCTGAAAAGTACTGCTCGCCACTGGAAGAATTAAAAGCAGCAATTCAAGAAAAATGCCCAGAATTGGCAAACAGAGAAGGTGTTGTTTTCCATCAGGATAATGCCAGATACCACATTTCTTTGGCGACCTGGCAAAAATTGTTGCAGCTTGGCTGGGATGTCTTACCCCACCCACCATATTCACCAGACATTGCTCTTTCAGATTTTCATTTTTTCAGGTCCTTGCAAAATAATCTTAATGATAAAAATTCTAATTCTTTGGATGACATAAAAGACTCCTTTAAAGAGTTCTTTGCCAAGAAACCACTAGAATTCTGGGAAACTGGAATCTTTAAGTTGAAAGAAAAATGGAAGAATGTTGTGCAACAAAATGGTTCATATTTAGTTGAATAAATATTTAATGGAATTTCACATTTTAATAATTTAGTAAATGTTTATAAATTTATGAATAAAAAATTGTTTTCACATTTATTTCTTTATAAATTAGTAAATGATAAATATTGCATTACATTAGTTTTAATTGTATTAGCTTTTAGAATGTTGTAAATATAAAATTATTCTTGTAAATAAACAATCTAATAAATAAATAGTGTTTAATATTTTAGTTGTAAATTCTCAAGAACAAAAAAATATATAAATTCACTTTCATCATATGTTTAGGCTTTATTAGAATTCTAATCATCGCCTTTTAAAACAACTGTCAAGGAGTGAAGGTAGTTAAAATAATAGCGGTGTCAAGGGAAAAATCATCCTTTTGACACTCCGTTATTTTGTGGACACGAAAATCAAAGTTTGCTATAAAAATTCTTTGCTCAGATTTTGGAAAATGATTTAAGCCAAGAACTTTTCAGCACCATCTTTGTAACAACAAATAAAACAATAGTTATGATAAAGTAAAGCTTAAACGTTAGAAAAGCATTAATAGTTGCAGGAAATCCCAGTAGATATTAAATTACTGTATATATTTGTGTAACACGCCATCTTGTGTATTGTGCAACCCCCAAATTTTCACTTATAAAAATGATTTTATCATGTATCCCGTATATCATGCAAGTCTCTTTGAGAGACCAAATTACAATAGACTAACCTCTTTTCCTCTATCTCTTTATCCCATCATCTAGTTAAATATGTTAAAAAGTAAAAGAAAAGAGGACTCTTAGGCTAGTTTATAAAACGCGCACTGCAATTTTGAATTTTGGGTACAAAAGGAAAATCAGAGTTACTCCTCTTGAACCATGAAAGCAACAATAATGGCTATTATAATATATTAATATATATTTTTAACCTCGCATAATCTGGCAACCTTGAATCTGAGCTCAACGAAAATCATTCCCTGTGCCTAGCTTTTTTTTAGGGCTTTTGAATGAGCTATGAATCATTGAAATCAGACCAGTGGGAGTGGAGGAGTTGCTTGGACATGCACAAACACATATACACTGTACTTTATATATAAGATGTATGATGCCACCCCCTTAAAATTAGCTTAAAAATTAGGTTTTCAAAGTTGAATGATACGTGAGTATATATGGTAAATCAAGTATTGCTGCCAGATCTCGACTGGAGCTACCCAGTCCTCAATTGCTTGTCTGGATAGAGTTCAAAAGCGTCTACACGGCCTTGTGGGTGATGAATTATTTTTCACCCTACAACCGCATTCCTACATATGAAATATCACAAATCTCTTGCTACTCTATTTCTATTTTCATGGCATGTGTTCTAGCAAGCTACATTCCTTGGTTCCACAAGCCCTGACCTTTGCAGCTAAGACCCTAACCCTGCTACACACACTGGAACAAATCATCCCCATTCCCTTCATATTCCATTAGTCAGGAGAAAGTTCCACTTGGACAGATTCTTCTCTAGAACTGCTGCTTTATGGAACAGATTCCCAAGTGGATATTTTCCCAACCACTTCAATCTTCACCTTTTCAAGGCTAAAGTTAATGGTTATCTATCCTGCATAAACTGCACTTCTTACCTACTCTTCTTACACTGATACGTCATTCATAAACTCAAGCCACTTAAGGTAGAGACTATGAGTGGCTCATGAGCCTTTATTGGGTGAACATTAGTGTAAAGAAAGAAAAAAAAAAAAGGTCCCTAAATGCAAAAAATTGTGTCTGAATGCATTAAATACTTTCAGATATTTGAACAGACAGAAATGAAAAGAAGAAAATAGATAAGATAGAGAATTACAAAACATTGAAATGAGGATATCTTATAAGATAGATAAAAGCACATCCATTCTTAGATTTGGTAAATAAATCGACTGCGTAATGATACACATTCTGAACACGTCACAGCTTTAAAATATTGCTTTGAAACTTATCTGAAAAATGGACAGTAATTGATTTGTTGAAGAAATTTGATAAAAGATGGCATCCAATCAGGTTAAAAGGTCAATCTTCAAGTTTTTCTCATTGTTGAATTTAAAAATAAATAAAGGGGAAAAGAAGGGCATGTTTATTTTAGAAAATAAATTTACAGTAGTTAAATAAAAACTTCACAATTTGGAATTAATTTTTGTTTGGACTTTGAGGTATTCAATATTTTTGACCAATTATCGTCATTTCAATGTTTTGTAATCCTCTTCCATCATTTCAGGCAGCCAATTTTCCAGCCTTCCTCAGGTGGATGCATTATTCACAGTATAGTCTTATTTAATATTTGATTGTCAAGAAATCATTTCAGATTAATATCCCTGGCGTCTTTTGACATTTATATCTAGGTTTTATTTTCAAGTTGCATTTCATGACAAATTACGTAACAAATACATTTTAAACTGGTTAATTCTTATTTAGGTTTATTATAAAAAAAGAAAGAGAATGAGATTAAAACTGTATGTAAATGTTAAGTATTTACACTACTTACAAGGACATGTGGCCCAGGGGATAAAAGCATTGGTTGAAGTAATCCAGTGACTTGACCCAAAGAGTTGTGAGTTCAATACCTGGCCACAAGATGAATAAAAACTTGGAGAGTTGACTTACTAAAGGGAAATAACTGAAACTGATATATCTGGAAGAGGCATGATGTGTGGAACTAGAGCAATCTACCCTGGTGGACAAAATAAAAGGTTCAGTTCAAAATTCCAATCACCTGAAGAAAGCCAGAGTGTACAATGGCCAAAATGTTGTGGATATGACAACAAAGATAAGGACAATAGTCTGAACAATGTAAATAGTAAATATCTCCTCTCAGAAAAATAGACAAATGTTATAATTATTTTAGAATACATCATACTTATTATAAAACCCAGGTTGTGTGTTTGTGTCTGTACGTTTATATATTGGATCAGATTTCCTACATTTTTCAACCGATTTCAACAAAACTTCACAGGACTACGTAAAATTACCTTGCAGTGTTTCTGACAGCGCCAAAAATTGGAAAAACACAATTGTTTTAGCACAAAATCAATTTGAAAACATGATTAAGAGGCATTGCTGTCGTGAGAATGAAAGGGGGACAACTCATATCGAGTTATACTTATTATAAAACCCAGGTTTGTTGTGTGTGTGTGTGTCTGTGTTCGTTTATATATGGGATCGGATTTCCTATATTTTTCAACCGATTTCAACAAAACTTCACTTTTTTTTGGCAGGTAGTGTTTCTTATTGTCTTGCACACTTTTTTCTTTATTTTTACATTCAGAATGCTTTAAAAATTCCATTTACAAGACAATTGTTTATAATAAAATTCTATTCAATCGGTAGACTCATAACTATTGAAAACAATGTTTTTGTTTGAGTTTGGGTTGGACCAATTTGTAAAATAAAACAAACAAAAAACAAAATTAAGACATGCATGTCCGTCATCCTTAAACAATAATCTTTGTCAATTTTATTTTTCAGTCTTTATGATGGTCAATACTTGATCTATCTCTTACTGTTACATCCCTGGGCAACGCCGGGCTCTACTGCTAGTCTGTAATAAAATGTCTCATCAAGTTGGCGAACATGAAAAATTTGGTAGAAAGAAAAGAATCCTTGAATATTTATCAAGCTTTATTCAAATTAGTCATGAAAATATTTACACATTTACAAGTCCCACATTCTCTCCACTTATATATCAGAGATTTAAGCATTTACTGAAATGATTGAACATTACAGTTTACCTCACTATAATGATTGTTGCTTTGTGACACATAAAGCCTCTGGTAAATTGTTCCACTGGGTTAAGTGATTTGTCCCATGCCCAACCTCTGCATTTCAAGGAAAGATTGGTTTACTGTCAGAGTTTTCTTAACAATGAGTTCTATCTATTTAGGTTTGGTCGGGGATTCAGTTTTACTTATCATTGGTTGCCACCCAAGGTTGAAGATATTAGTCTGCTCTGCTGATTAACTCATAGCCAGGAGAAAACATGGCTCCCTCCTTTTTCCAAGAGTATTTGTGTGAAATTGAATGTAATTAACTCAATTGGAATTCAAACTTGGTTTGCTAATTTCTTATTCTGAACCACTAACCATTGCAACACTTGCACATCTTTATTATGATGATTGGTATCTGCATATTGTCTGGAAAATCCCCTGGGTAAAATGGTGGAACAATTGTTTCACAAATCCACCCATTCATAGGAATAACTAAAAGATGATGAGATTTTTTTCTTTTGTATAAAATTACAGATTTGATGCATCCTGGGTATGATGATAAACTACACCCACATCCTGGGTAAGACAAACTACATCCAACAGCAAGGCCTCTGATCAGGAGGTTTTGAGGAATGTGGAATCACCACTTAATTGCTGGTGTTCCCAGGTCCACCCTCACCTGGGGTGGTAGCACCTGTTTAGGGTCCCAGCTATGGGCAAATAGTTAACCCCTAAACTGAGGTTAAAACACTATGAAAGTGTAAAAATAGGTTTTAATACTTTTTTGTAAAAATATTACCAGCAATACATTTGGGAAAAGAATATTACTAGCAATAAAAATCTTGTCAGCATTAAATAACCTATTGAGGGTGATATGCCATAAAAAAAACCAAACCAAGCAGATTTGACAATTTTCAAGAGGATTTCAATTAAGAGCCCTCTGACATTGTTAACCTTGAAAACTGACTTTTATAAAATTTAATAACTAAAAAAAAACTATTAAATGCTCAAATTTTTTTTTATACAATGTAAAATATTGGAAATGGATGAAAATGAACAAAAATGTGAAACCATTTTTTTCTGCAATATGGTACCATCCAACAACAAATTTTTGCACATTTTTCTTCAATGGAAAACAAATTTTTTATAAATTGTATCTGTAGAGGACCGTGTGTGTTTGTGTGTTGTTGTATTAGAAATACATACATACATACATATATATATATATATATATATATATATATATATATATATACATACACACACAAATATATGTATTAAACAAAACAATTTTACAATGGACATAGAAAATAATATTTGTTTGTGTGTGTGAACGTTTGTGTCTGTTCTTTGGTGAATGTTCGTACATATGTGTATGTGTGTTTAATGTTCATGGCGTCTCCCATAAAGGGAAAACGCAGATCTTCTAAGAGATCCTACATTGTAGCCGCTGAAATGAAGAAATGAAAAAGAGGATTTACCTCACCTCCATGCAAAGTAGGATGTGGCATGAGGCCTGAAGGAAAGAGAATGAGGCAAGAAGTCGCCCAGTATTTATAGTATAGGGAGAATGACCCCTAGTGACAATTTGGGAATTAAGGAGGAGCTAACTCTGACATATCCATCAATAGAAACACCATAAAGAATGACTGTAATAACCAACGAATTATATTTGACAACATCTCCATATATCTTGGCTTGTAGTCTCCTGTCTTGAAATGTAACCAAAGAATGCAGTATCGTCTTCATATTCAAGGATTCTTTGCATGTAAGAAATACAGGTGGAACCAAATTGGAAATACTGAAAAATGAATCTGCAATGATGATGAGTTGTGGCACTCGGTTAAAAGAATATTAATTCCTTTTTGATTTTTAAATAGGTCAGATGATGATGAACTTTTATTTGAAACAGATATTTACAGATGATTTTTATTTGGCAATGTTGAAAAGATGTTTCAAAAGAATCAGCATAAATTCTCTTTTTCAGCCATATTTCTCCTTCAGATGCTCCTGTGAAATGAATCCTGAAATCAACACATATTGAACCATTTGAATCAAGAGATCATCATTGCTGTTATCATATTCTGATTATTTTGTGGTTTATCAATAACTTTCTTCTCTTAGTCTGGTGATTGTTAAGAGAACTCTCTTCAATAAAGCATGGGGACTCAGGGTTAAAAAAAAAAAAAAAAAAATAAGAAATACTCACCCTGTAGTCACAGAGGATTGAACCCGTGTCTTCACAAGATCTAATGGCTGAAACAAAAGGGCAGAACATGTCCCACTAAGGGATCCAGCAAGAAAAGATTTTAGAACAGGGACCTGTAAAATGGAAAATCAGAAAAAGATTTTATTAATTACAATATTATTAATTAATTAATTATTATTAATTAATTAATTTCAACTTATTTATTACACAAGTCTTTCTTTTGTCACTTAACTACAATTCTTGTGGATTAAACACCACCAACTACAACTTTACTGAGGATTATGGCCATATCACATTGAAACAACAAAGTTTATCAACATCGTGCTTAATCAGTACCTAGATGGGGTGATTGCTTATGATTTCCAGGTGCTGCAAGACTAGATGTGAGGGCGATGTAATGGATAACATTTCAGAAATGGAAATCGGAAAGCTAACTTCGAATTCCAGTTGGGTTCACTTACAAGCAAATACCCTTGGAAATCCACCTTTTCTCCTCCCAACTATGGGTTAATTAGTAGGACTTGTATCATTAAATTATTATCTTTAAAAAATTATTATAAAAAATTTTCTGGCTTTAAATAACCTGCAAAAGGTTGATAGACTGTAAAAAAAAAAAATCAATTAACAATTTTATTGGTTTTTATTTCCATGTATTTAGATATTTTTATACATTATTGGAATAATCAGGTTAGAGAGAAATAATTCTATTTCACCAGAATTTATAATTTCTTTTTAATAAATTATTTATAATAATTAAAAAACTACTTCTGAAAGTACAGTTTTTGTTTTTAAATTGATGTCAAATCAAATTGATTATGGGCAGATCAGTTTTCTTTGGTGGCGTGCAAGATGGTGGAACCAACCAATTCTTGACAATTTGGTAAGGAAATTCATGAAGTTGTGGTACCAAATTGCCATGAAAATATGCACAGAAAAAGGCATAGGGAATCTATGTTACAGTGATGGGAAAGTGATTGAAGTCGAGATGCCAGGTCAGGACCAATAGCATTGCAGATTCCTTGAATTTTGTCAAGAATTTTTTTTAGATACATAGCAGAAGCACCAGACCAGATGTGACAGCCATATTCAATGCATAGACAAATGGTCGACTAATAAATATTCAAGATAGATTCTGACAAGAAAAACTGTCTAGCATGACACTGAATCAATTTTCCTAAACAAAGAAATTGACTTGTAATAATTTTTCGATTTCATGTCTGTGAAAAACATATATATTACTATTCTGGAGGTTAGCATCAGTCATAGTGTTGGAAAGCAATCAGAAGTCAATAATTATATCATAAATATTTCCTAGACAATTAATAAGAATATATTTCTTTATGAAGTCCTGTGGAAAATTCAATTCTTAGGATACAACTCATTGAATAGAAGTACACTGTACAACTTAGTGACACTATTCTTAAAAACTAACGGTTGTGGTGATGAGATTAATTGTATATTCAAATGACAATGTTGACTAAGTTTAATCTTTGTGTTTGCTTATAGATTTTATGCAAATGCCAAACTACAGATAACTAATTGTATTTTCAGATTTCAAATATGATTTGATCAAAAAATGATGTCTAAAAGGAAAAATAGATACTACCTCGAAGTTTTGGTTTTTTCAGGTTTTTGACATTACAAAATACAATCTATATTCAAGGAAGAACAAAGGCTACAACAAAGTGAAAAGGAAAAAACAAATCTGAAGGTTACAATGATTATTACAATACCCTATTTAGAAAAAAAATAAATAAAAACTGGCAAGGCAATAGGATACAGAAGTTCAGTTTTAAAAAAATGTTTCTTGTACATAGCAACCAAAAATTGTGCAGTCTTCAACATTCAACTAACATCGGTGATGTAGCAAATTTGTTCAAGGTTAGATGAAGTCAACCTATCTAATCTATGGGTAAAGTTGGATATTTTGCAGTCAAAAAAAAAAAAAAAAAAAAAAAAATCTGCCTTTACACAAAAAATTTATACACAGTTAAGATTAGATTTGATTTGATTTGTTTGTTTAACAGCACCTCAACTCCTTATGGGTCATTTAATGCCAAAATTTAATTTTCTTGTGAGCTTTGAAGTAATAAAAACATGATATATGTTTTTATGCTTTCACAATTGAATACATGGTAGATGATACTCAGCTTTTGTGCATAAACATGTTTGTGTGAACATAATTACTAGAGACAGTGATATGTGCATTTTATGTTGTTGAAGTTATATTTTGGAATATCATTTCAATTAAGAAATTATAGGATATTATTTGGATTAATGTTATGAAAGAGTTCTTTCATATTGGTTGTTTGGTTGATTTTGTTTAATGGCATATCAACACCTCTACGGGTTATATAATGGCAAGAATGTAAATATTTTGAACACAATTTTATGGCTTCAACTAAATATATTTTGAACACAATTGTATCTCTTCAACTACAGTAAAATGTATTGTTGGTCATTTTACTATAAATATGTAATGCCGGTATTTTTGCTATAAGAATATATTATTATACTTTCATAGTGTTTTGCTTTTGTTTGGGAGTTCATTATTTGCCCATGGTTGGGATCCTTACAGGTGCTACCACCCCAGATCAGGGTGGACTTGGGATCAACAGTAATTAACAGGTGGTTTCATGCTCCTCAAAACCTCCCATCTGATCAGAGGCCTTGCTGCCGGATGTACAGTTAACATTAGATTTTTAATGTTACTTGCAATTTTGTGTTTTTGCTATTTTCAGTCAAATACATGGAATATGTGTTGTTAATGTGTTATAAAGAAATCATCATTGAGAAACTTTCTTAGCAAAATGACAAAGAAATGTTAAAGTGCCAAATGACAAAGAAGTGACATTCAAAATAAAAAGAAATTTGTCAGAAAATTAGATCACAAATGACCTGCAATCATAGATTGATTTGGGGCACATAATGAAAAGTTCTCTGACAAACAAAACAAAACTTTAATAAAAAAATAAAAAATCTGGTCAACTTTTGGGAAGTTAATCAGCTCAAGAGATTTTCAGTACACTCTCATACTTTATTTCTACGCTGACAGAACTCCAAATAAATATCTTTGCTTGTTCTTAGGTATATTTGGGTTGATAATCCATAAAAAAACAAATCAGTCAATCAAAACTATATTTTAAATGGTGGAACAATTATATGGAAGACATTTTGAAAATGCTGATTGTTCAAGTCTATTCATGTCTAAAACAGACAGCAAGTTTTGACTTTTCCTTTAAGGAGACATTTCCTAATAAAAACTACTACTCCTATATTCTTGTTTGACACAATCATAAAATGTTTAACAAATTTTATTGTAGGAGAATAAAATATTGTAAGAAAAAAGAACAATTTAAAATCATTGTAAGAAATAAAAACAATTTAAAGTGACTAAATGTATTAAAAAAGAAAAATTGTCTCATTTAAAAGATTTTTTAGTAGCTGGACAATTATTTGAAACAATTTAAAATAGTTTTTTTCTCAGTTGCTAGAATAAGAAAAATTAAAAAGCAAAACTTTCTCAAGGCATAATCTTATTAACAGTTTAGGGATAAAAGATAACAAAAGATTTGAAGTCGACTTCTAATTTCAAAAATTAAAGAACTACAAACATGAAACAAGTGCTTACATGATATTTACAATGTAAATTTGTATGGACAGGTTTTCAATAGAAGAATAAAAATATATATGGTTTTATTTTTTTGATAAAAGCAAAAAAGAGACCATTAGAAAAGGATTTTTATAACAGTTTAAACCTCCTGAAATATTAAAATAAGTAAATTAATTGTTCTTTTATTTTATGCCATATTACTGAACAAAATATTCAAGCATATTCCAGCCAACCAGAAAGACACTTTAAATCTTTTTTTTTAAATTTTGAAAAAGAAATTATTTATTCCTAAACTAGTGGATTGACAGATAGTTGTGCTTTGTGTTTTATATGTTTCTCTCTTTCAACCAATATTTTTATAAACGTGCTGTTCCAAGAGAAGTAACATAAGTGATGCATGTACTGGGGCACCTCAACATAGTGTAATGGTTAACCAGCTGGTCTTGCTCGATCATTTACAACTCCTCACTGGGTGCCTCATACTTTCAACCTTGTGCAACATCTAAGTTACACTGAAAAAAAAAAAAAAAAAAAAAAAAAAAATCACCATAAGTGACACAGGTGCTGATGTCATTACAAAAGAAAAACAAAAGTAAGTTGAATGTAGAATGAAAAAATAAATTTATTTTAATATTAATAAAATAAACAAGAAATAAATTTATAATACAATAATTTATTTAATCAAACTTTTTACAGTTAGATCTTAATGACATCACAACACAGAAAAATAAAATTAACACATCTACTCTTGGCCTTCACATACATTTAAAATTTTCTTTTTATTTTAAAAAGAAGATTATAATGAATCTGGACGGGACAAAAAGCAAATGTACATCCCCCCCCTCACAACCTTGCATTCTTTTTGTTAAATAAATTATTTTATTATACAGTATTCTTGTTTATTTTCTAAATATTGTTTTCAATCTTTTAAATTCTAGCAAGTTCTATTTTTAAAATGCATCAGCACATATCACCATGTTCCTCTTGGGTTTATAAAAATACACTTTCAATTTTTCAAAGAGGGTCCAGACAAAAATTATTTCAGATTTATTTTTTATACATTTTCCATTAAATTAAAATATACTTTCAAACAAACTTTCAAACTTTTTAAAT
This sequence comes from Acanthosepion pharaonis, assembly GCA_903632075.3. Classification (NCBI taxonomy): domain Eukaryota; kingdom Metazoa; phylum Mollusca; class Cephalopoda; order Sepiida; family Sepiidae; genus Acanthosepion; species Acanthosepion pharaonis. The sequence goes on from CAHIKZ030004020.1 coordinate 1,158,675, forward strand.
ACAATTTTTTTGAGTAATACTGAATTCAACCAGAAAATGATGAGGTCTATATTTTTTCTTTCTAATTGTTATTTTTTTTTCTTTCTTTTTGTCTAATTAAGATTACAAGAAGAAATAATAATTACTTTGCCATAAGAAATAATTTATTTTCAAATAAATAAGAATGACTTTTGTTACTTGGACCATGTAAACAATTGACTATTGTTGTCATTTAGAATTTACTTTTTGGTGCAGAAGTTAGTGTGTTAGTTATTTATTTGCTATTGATAGCAAATTTGTACCTCAATGAAAGTCCCCAAAATTTGATATAGTTAACCAATTCCAGCACATATTCACAAATTTGCTACCTGCCTTAAAGTTGTTTTTCAACAAATTTAAAGCAAGCAAAGAAATATTTTAATCCAAGAGTCTTAGCCCCCCCCATATTAAAGCCACAAATAAATGCAGATAAGCTGACATTTTTTTTGTAAACTTCTCTCATTGAGGAATACAGTTAATAACCCCCAAATTTCTCACTTGTACCATTTCAAAATAGCATCTAAGATGGCTGCCAAATCCTTTACAATGCTCATTCCTCATTTACTGTTTATCATAAATGAGGTTTTTCAATGTATTTTTATTGTATCAAGTGTCTTTAATAACATCAAAAGTTTGCTACAAGCTAACTCATGGAAAAGTATGATTTTCAAAATGCCATATATGAATGACCACTGCTAAATCCTTAAAAATGTTCAATATTCATCCTCAACAATGTTTCTAAACAGTCATTTGTAGTATTAAGTGTGTTTAATAAGAGACAAAAGGCTTACTACAGTCTGATCACTGGAAAGGTTTAATTTCCAAGATGGTTGCCAAGCAAATCCTTTATTATTTACTGGAGAAATATTGTCTTCCTCCATGAATGTCTTTGCATCAGTTTCCAGTACTCATGGTGAAATAAGACACTGCACAGAACAGTTTCTGCTGCTAATTTGCTACAATCAATAAATGCATCAGCAAATGGCACCTTTACATCAGCTGGTCTTCCAAATAAACCAGTGCAGCTGCTAAGCAGTGCTCTATAAAAGTGTACCTACCACTGTATTGGTAGGGAAATCACAAAACAACCAGACTGCGGTTACCACTGGCCAACCAGATGCTACTCAGAAGCTTGTCAATACTGGTGATGGAACAGACATGGAAAAGTAGGAATGGCTTTCTCAGATACATGCATCCATTATATATGCCAGACATGCATTAATAACCATTTGTACTAATTGTGCCATGTGTACTATTATTGTTACCCATTTTATGGTTAATTTAACTAAATTCATGACTGAAAGTTTGAAATAAAGCTTTGTAGTTTAACAGCTCATACTTTGATTCCCCATTTTATGTTACCGATTTTCTTTAGTATTTTCTTAATTAGACTCACCAACTAAATTATATTTAAAGTAAAACATTCTGCATAGGATTTTTTTCTCATACTAACCAAGAAAAAATTATAATTTGCTATAGTCTTTTTGAAAGCAAAAACATTTGGTAAACATATAATTCAAATTGATATGTTCTATGTGCTTTGTCCCTTCAGGATGCGGGCAATCATGGCTCTCCACTATGTTCCACCCTTTGTAGCCCTTAGTAAAGTTTGTCTTTTTGTTATATCTCTTAAGTCCTGTTCTGCCAAGCATTTACTAAAGCTCATTCTGTAGGTCATGTGCTGCTTTTCTCTGTCCCTTAATATGCCCTGTGAGTGTCAAATTTTCTAAGCCCTCTTTCCACATTATGTGCCCAAGAAATTTCAACTCTCTCTTTATGATGCTACCTATAAGTGTGCTTTTTGCTTTCATTTTCTCCAAAACTTCATCATTGCTCACGTGTTCAGTCCATGGTATTCTCAATTCATGGATTGGTGAAGTAAAAGCTAGTTTTTGCACAAAGAGAAAACCTGGGAGTTCTATTCTAAAAACAATCAGTTGACCTCCATTTTTGAAAGCATTAAAACTAGTTCAGAAAAATGAACAAAATGTACCTTGGAAGTCATCAGACTATGAAAGCCTTTTATTGATGCTATTAAGCACACTTAATACAAAATATCATTCAAAAATTTTATTCATCTGTTATAATGAACAAGTAGAAAGCATTTTTAGAGATTTGCCTGGTAGCCATATTGTACACCAAAGTAACAAGCATTGAAAGTGTATATCTGCCATCTTGGGCATCATATTGAAAAAATACAAAAAAGAAACGTTTCTAGGAATTTTTAGTGCTCAGAAAATTCAGTAACAGAAGATTCAGAAAAAGAAAATTTGGTAGGAAAATTCAGTAACTATGAAATAAAAGTCAATTGAAAATTAATTTTAGGGCCGTCCTGGAGTGGAAATTTGGGCAATAAGACTTCCCTTCCTTATATTTTTGAAATAGAAATGAGGCTATATAGTTTTTGCTTCTTTAAAAAAAATTAACTATCTAAAACTTAATTTATTTACTACTTTTTTATTAAGATAATAATTTGAAAAGAAGATACAAGAACTTAACTTTAACTTAGATAAATCATTCTTATTTGCTTGAAAACAATAGAGTATAAAATTAAATAAATACTTATTTAAAATATATTTATTTAAAAATATTGGACGGGGAAGAACTTAGCAAACACCCCCACCACCTATTCCCCAATTCAGAAAGTATGGCCCTGGTATTGTTGCAGTGGGGTTTTTATTGGGACTGGAATCCATGATGTTAATAATTAATACTTATTTAAACATATGGGGGTGGGGTAGACCTCTCCAGAAACATGGCCCTGGTATTGTTGTAGTGTGGTTTATCAAGACCCTCATAGTATTAATAATACTTTTTAAAAAATATTGGAGAAGGAGGCCTAGCTGCCTAAGCCCCACTTCTGCAAGTACAGCCCTGGTATTGTCGTGGTGTTTATCTGGACTCCATGATTTTCAGTTATTGAAAAATATAGGGGAATGGGGCTTAGCCCCCAAATACCCACCCCAGAATGGCCCAAAAATCAATTTTCAATCGACTTTTATTTCATAGTCACAGAATTTTCTTACCTTGTCAAAATTACTGAATTTTCCTAAATTCGAATTTTTAAATATGCTATTCCTTAATATACCAGGAGGAAGATATTCTGGAAAAAAAAAAGAAGTTTACCTGCATTTATTTTCAGTTTAAATGCTGAAGCTTTTGAATTATTTAGACATGTCTCTTAAAAAAACACTTGAACCAAAATTCAATTTATTTATCTAGGATTCTAAAATTAGAGAAATATTTGACATGTACATTAATTTAATTTAAATCAAATGTTTTTTTTTTTGTAGATATTAATGTAAACTTTATTAAAATTAGCTGAAATGAAATTCAAAGTTGAGTTTCTATAAAACAATTTTCTGTTGCTTATGTTTTTTTTTAAATTAAGAAATTGTGTCAAGTTTGAATAAATAATGAAAAAAACATGATGCATTTAAATGTATTTATACTCACGTTTCTTAAAAAAAATGTCTGAATTTTATTTTATACAAAGGAGGAGGATTCAGAATTTATTCATTTGTCAGAAAAATAAGGAGTCAAAATTAAAATAAATTCAATAATTTTAAAAAGCAAGTTCATTTGTTGCGTGACTAAAAACTAGAATTTCTATTTTTCAAGAAAAAATTATTAGTCCAATAGCTGTGATAGTTTTTCCCTCACCAGTACCCAAGGATGGTATTTGATCTCTAAAACTAAAGCAGGTGTGTACAAAGTCAAAATGACCCATGAGACTACCTAGTGTGGTCAGTGAGAGGGATTTTTCATTTAAATTTTAAAATTAGTAAATTTTTTTTAGTGTTCATCTTAAACAAATTCGACGACTGATTGTGTACAGAAAATTCAGTTTTAATATTTTTTTTTTTTTTTTGTGGAGGCATGGTATTTTTAGTTTATTCAACCAATACTTCACTGTAACTTTCCGTAGATAGAGAAAATAAAGAATTTTCTCACCATCCCTGTTCTTTTTTTTTTCTATCTCACTTTATACCCAGTAATTTACTCTTGAGATTAATTTTCTTTTCTGCATTCAAGGTGTGCGGGCTCTTACAGTTTTTAATTGTGCAGACCTGATCTTTCTAAAAAAGGTTAAAAAAAAAAAAAAAAAAAAATTTCAAATGCTGATCATTAAAGCAAGTGCCCCCCCCCCTCCGCATTGGGGGCAGCACAATTTCTATCCTTATTAAATTTGCACTAAATTTAATTTTGTCATGGTTTATTTAAGCTTGAGACAAATTTTCTCCAAACAATCGTTCATTTAAAATTAAAAACGAAGTAATGAATTTAAGTTGAAAGACTCACAAAAAGAAGACGGTAAAAAAGGAGCCTCATCAAAAAATAATTTAAAATAAAAACGTTACAATTCCTTTTTCTACAATCTGTTATTGTTGTTATTATTATTTTTGTTGTTGTTATATTGTTTATATTATTGTTATTATTATTATTGTTGTTGTTATTCGGAAATTAATCAATCTTGTTTCAGTCCCTTCCCCGTTGCATTTATGTTGCAGTCAGTATGTGATGATTTGAATCCCCAACAGAAATGTACCGAGGGAACTGGACAATTTCTGACTCTTCAACTGACACATTAACTATGACCTTGTGTTAAATCTAGTTTCGTAGGTGGGGTAGGTAAACAACAAACATCAGTCAAGGCATTTTTAATTCAAGCTATGATCATTCTTCTTTCTAAGTTATTTATTTTGAGAATTATTTAAAATTTTTTTAAAACATTGGTTTTCATTTTTGTTTCTCTCAATACTGATTTTTAAAAAAATTATTTTTCCTTTTCTTTTTTTCCGTTATTACATGATAAAATAAAAGTCCACTTATGTCCGACAAAATAAGTGAATTCAAAATGAGATGAGACAAAAAAAGTTCCAGACACAAAAAAACTATGATATTCCAAATCATTCTAATTTACCAAATTAAAAAGTTTTTCGATGTCATCAACACTAAATTAAAAGATGAATTAAAACTTTTAAAAGAATCATTCTTTTAATTAAAGTAAAATTGTTCTAAACAATTCATTGTCAAGTGAAAGATGCACCAAAGAGGTCATAGGTAATAATATGTGAAGAACAAGACTGTCCTTACGTTGTCTACGGTATTTTTATTTCAGTCACAGAGGGGAAAGAAATCAATAAATTTTAAATTATTGCAAATAATTTAAAGAAACTTATTATCGCGCGAAAGATATTAAAAAGATTTCTATGAAAAACAAGTAAGAGAGTTCTAAATCATTTTTTAAGTGGATAAATTAATTATTTGCAAATGAAAATGAAAGATAAAAAAAATATTTTGACTATATTTATTTTCATGAACTTACGGCAGGGGATCCCATGTGAGACGGAATTGCGACCGTCGTCATAACCAATGATGGTGATGATAATTGTCCATCTGTTTCCCGAAGGACCACATCAGCACAAGGGGCAACATCTTCAAGCATATAAGGTTCCTCATTTATATTTGTCAACAAATTGTTATCAGAATCTTTTTCAAGAGTTCCTGTGTATTTATTTGTTGATGTTTGTTGTTTTTCGTCAGCCAGGATTGCATCTACGAAAACAAAATATTAGTTTTCCTGACTTTCACAGGGTAACCTGACTCGGATTTTTCCGTTATTGCCTTGTCAAAAAGAAGCTTAAAGAAAGAATGAAGCGTGATTTCAGTCTTTTTTTGTGTGTGTTTGTGTGGCATATATATATAAATATAAAGATTCACACATCCTGGATGGACGTAAAAAGCAATAATGCATGAAGCTTTTAGAGTGATGTCCCCTTATTCAGTGAATGGGGCACCTGATCGGGGGCGCTTTTACTAATGACAACATTGAGTACACAAGTACTAAAAAGTAGTAGTAGGTAGTTTAGTTTGACGGCTTTGGCGTAAAAGTAATGGTTAACGAGTTGGTCCAGCTGACCATTTACTGTGTGTGTTACCCGACCGCGATCGTTATTGGGTGCCTATACTTTTCGATTTGTGCCATAAAACCAAAATAAGTTTAGTAAATAAAAAAGTTAGTACCACGACTACTACTTTTTTATTTAAACGTAGTCTCTCTCTCTCTCTCTCTCTCTCTCTCTCTCTCTCTCTCTCTCACACACACACACACACACACACACACACACACACACACACACACACACACACACACTTCTCCTTGAACGAGAGATACCATCAAGGACCTAATTTGGCAACCAACAATACAGACATTTGTTGTGTGTGTGTGCAACGGGTGGAATACTGTATTATTGCCAATAATTTTCCAGTCGGGGAGGGCCTGTTTTCCTTAAGTTTTAAAATTCAACATTTTATTTTTCTTTAATTCAGGCTCAAATACTAGTTAAAAATGCAGTAAATGTCATCACACATAAACACACATACACACACACACACACACACACACACACACACAAACAAACAAACAAACAAACAAAACAAGTGAGCTAAATTAGAAATAGGACATTTATAGACAATGTGGACATAGGAATCAACGTTACGTGGTGACTCAGTTTCACGTTTCTATGCGATGTTCAGTCCAAATTTGAAGATCGAATTGAGGCGTGATAGTCACCATTCAGTGTTGATTCCTATGTCCAAACTGTCTATAAACACTCTGTTTCCGATATGAGGCTATGGACACCCACCAGGGCCAGCACGTATACCCGCGACCCGGGCAGAGCAAGCAGCCTGATTTGGGGCCTTGGTCAGTGTTTTTTGTGACTCGCGCTATCTTATCACCATTTGCTTTATTTTTTCTACCTACATTTATGTTACAAATTAAACTATGGACAACTGACTAAAAACAAAAGAATGATTGAAACGTTTTCGCGGATTTTGACGTCATTTTGGGTTTATTTTTTTTATATGGATTTGTTTTGCTCATGTTGTCTCGATTAACACTACAGGCATCCCTTTAATGCACATTCGATTAATGACCTAAAATGTTTATATACCAAAATTCGATTAGTGCATAATACTCGATTAGTGCGGTAAAAGTTTTTTCAGTTTAACCATAGTAATTGAAAATTGATTTTTTATAGTTACCGATGTACACAAAGCCGCACTAATCGAGGGATTCCTGCATAAAATTCACTATTTTTTATCCATAATGTTGAATATGTTAATTAAATTATTCAAATTTTTAACAAGGAAAATCTCAAGTTGATGTTAAAATTTGCCGCAAAACATTGTTGATATATTTAAGATGGAATGATGTATTCTATTATGACATGTCTCTCTAATTTGTATATATTTATTTTCAAATTTTCTAGTTGAATTGTTCACCTATTGCATATGATTTATTAGTGTACATAATTAGGTTACAATAAAAATTTGTATTTTATATGAATACTACCTTATGAATATTGAGATGTAGTAGAGTGTGGCACTCTGTATCATAGATTGTACTGTCACTGTCTAAGACCATAATTGTAAATAATCAAGCCTGATTGGTGGCCCCGGGCAGTGCTTTGTGACCCTCACTATCTCATCAACATTTGCTATTTTTCTACCTAAAATTACACGTTACAAATTAAATTTAAAAGATAAAAAAAATTCTGCAGATTTTGACGTCAGCTTTTTTTCTTTTCTTTTTTTTTCTTTTTCATCCAAATCCGCGAAGTTGTTTTTTTCATGTTCTGTCGAAAAAACAAAAACAAAAAACACTATCCATTATTTTTCATCTATAATGTGAAATGTGTTAAAATTATTTAACTTTCGAACAAGAAGAATCTCAAGTTTATGTTAAAAATTGCCGCAAAACCTTGTTCATTTAATTCAGATGGCATGTTGATCTATTATGACATGTCTCTTTGTATTTAGTTAGGTACATTATTTATTTTGAATTTTTCGAGTTGAATTGTTCACCTATATTGCATATGACCCATTATTGTACATAATAAGGTTAAAATAAAATTTGTATTGTATACGAATACTAACTTATGAAAATTAAGATGTAGTAGAGTGGAGGGGCCCGTATCATAGATTGTGGGAGACGAGACCCTTTCGTCATCCCTGATACACACACACGCATAATATATATATAACAAACCAAAAATATCATGGAAAATAAGGAAAACAGCATCAGCCTACAACAATAAATCTGACTAGAGGAGAAGATAGCTATAATTACCTTCCCAGACCAACACAAATTGCTAAATAAAGAATCAGAACTCATCTCAAAATGCAGACACGAAACAAATTTTTTATTGTTACTTAAAAATCGAAAACAAAAAACAAATAAGAATAAATAAACAAATAAGAAAAATTAAATAAAACAAACAAATCAAAACCAATAAATCAGTATACAATTAAGTAATACACAGATTAAGAATGCGCACATAAATGTAATAATAATGATAAACACATAAAAGTAATAATAATAATCATAAACACATAAATGTAATAATAATTATAATATAATAAGATTATAATAATAATAATGAACAACAAATAAAGTAATCAATAAACAATGAGTAAAAAGTTAACTAATAACACTATAAAATTACTGCAAATAAATGTATTTGGATCCACAATTATTTTTTACTCAATAGTTTCTGGAATAATTTGAAACATAACCGTTTCCGTCCATCCAATAACCGGTAGGATAATACAATAGACTTTCTATCCATAATGCACAATTGACCAGTATATATAAATAATCGAGTCAAAAGACAACACACTTGGCCTGAAAATTGTGTTTAAGCATGAAACAGACTGTCGATCATGGGTGTTGACCTCAATGTCGACTTTTATCTTCATATTTACACGCGCGGAACTGGAATATTTGTTGAACCTTTTGGTGATTTTTTGCCAGTGTTGAATGAGTCATTTGATATCGGGGATATTACTCCCACTTGGATTTGACAGGTTTGCCAATATTACGTTATGTGGTGCAGTTAAACAGATATAAAAACGAGACACCCCATTTTTAGTTTCTCTTTTCCTTCTAGCATGCAGTAGAAGTGAAAACCAGCACGGGACCTCGTCCCGGGCATTTAGATAACCTTACCCTGAATGACTGAACATTCACACACACGCGTCTATCACTGACACATACTGACACGCAAATTCCGAATTTCTAAATTTGATTGTTTACTTTTATTTTCAGCTATATTTACATGCACATTTTTTCTTTTCATTGTTAATCAGTCAGTTGTTATATGAAAACACATGAAATTATAATCTTGTTGAAATTTATTCTACTTTCTTTCTTCTTTCCTCACAATGGAAACCCGTCGTTTACACGTACAATCTTTATTTGCGACATTTTAGTTGCTTTTTTGTACAAACACAAGGAAAAAAAAAGCACAATCGCAGTACCTTGTCAGTAATCTTTAACGTAACTTATATATATATATATGGTCAATATTGGAGATTGAGCGTTTATAGAAACAGTGTGGACATAGGAATCAACACAGCATGGTGATTGTCAATTCCACGCCGCAATGATATCTTCAAACCAAGATCGCGTGAAACATGTAACTAACTTTGACCATGCAGTATTGATTCCTATGTCCATACTGTCAATATAGAGTGCGATGGGTAAAATGTCGCCGTTTGATATTTTTAATTTTGCGTATGCGCGTTGTTTGTTTTTGTCTTTTTCGACTGCACGGTAGAGTAGGGTCAGTTGTGCACCGTCTGTGAAAAAAGAACTCCATGACGCAATTCACTTCTTTAGAAATTTGGAAACGGCATGCAGTACTGTCTGACATTTGCACCGGAAGCACAAATACAAACATTTCAGAGTGTTTGGGTGTCAATCCGAGGACCAGTGCAGAGGATTCGGAAAGAGTTGGATCAGTCTAATGGTGATTACGAAGGTGTTTGGAGTGATCACTAGTGATGTTGATGTGATGCCCCTATTCATCTTCCCAAAGGGCCTCACACTCAACACTGAGGCCTACATTAAGTGCCTTAGTGTTTAGTGTTGCTCTGGGTTAAGAGGGTATCTGTTGGAACCCCCTATGTCGGGCAGCAGGACTCTGCACCAGGTCACACAAGCAGAGGAATCCAGTCATAGTTATCAGTTATTATTTCTGCAAACACATCACCCCTTACATCTGACCGCCTAAATCCTCAGACTGCAACCCCATTTGATTATTATGTCTTGGGCGCAGTTGAGCTAGAGACCAATAAAACTCCTTGTAACACCAAAGATGAACTGAAGGTAAAGATTATGGCAGCATTCACCAACTTAAACAAGGAGACCGTCCACAAGAGTTGCAGGAGATCCCAACGTTATTAGCAGGCCATGGTTGAAACCAATGCCGATTTTATTGAATAAATAGTATTCATGATACTTTTGTGCAGTTTTTTCTAAATATATCTGTCAAATAAAGCGTTAGTGTTATTTTCATTTTTGCGTAATTTAGACGACAGTCTACGCATCGCACCATATATATATATATATATATAAACAGTATTTTGACACCATTTAGGGCTGCTAGGAGGAGAAAAGAAAAAGAAAAGAAAGAAAGAAAGAAAGAAAAAAAAAGAAAGGCGAGAGTTAAATTTTGATGATAAAAGAAAGCCATCACGAAAGGTACATTAAGCGGTGTTATTTTGACAAGGAAAAATGGTGAAAATTTTCATTACCATTGTCGAGAATTCTAAATAGATAAAAATTAACTGTGTCATGGTGGCGAACTTATATTATCGGGAATAGATAAACATTTAACTGTGTCACGGGAATGCCATTTGGGGCTTCTACAGAGTTCTAAAGAGATAAAGACTTAATAGGTCATCCGTTGACCAAGAAATAAGAATGTCCGTTGACCACACACGAGTTGCGAAAACAAAGAAAAACCAAACCATAGGTTAAGTCTTTGTCGATGGGAAGATATCGTTTGGACAAGGCATCTGGGTTGTGTTGGAATTTGACTATGACAGCGAAACTATTGTATCAGAAATTGGCGAAAATTTCGTTGATGACTTCCATATGAATTCGGCTGTGAATTTGCGAAATTGTTTTATCGTATAGGTGGTTGGTGCCGGAGAGTAAGTGTGTCTGGTTGACCACCCACTTGTTAATTGGCGAAAATCTCATTGATAGGTACCAGGTGACATTGAGGATAAGAGCTGCGATTAAGGGACCACACTACGAAAGAAAAGAGAAAGAAAGAAAGAAAGAAAGAAAAAGGAAAAGGACAAGAAAAGATTTTGTTTTCTTCGAGCAAGATTTTTTTTTTGAAAACAAGGCTAGTCTGGTCACACCCACACTGATGGCCGCCCATTGGCTGAATGTTAACGAGAGCCAGGCTGAGGTGATCATGTGATGCAGGGGGGGGGCATGCGACCACCCATTGAAGGGATAGGTATGAGATGTCACTGCGAGAGAGAGGGAAAACCGTTGACGCCCTCTGAGGATATGGTGAGATACCCATATGAGAACAGAAGAAGGTAGGAGTAGGAGAAGACTTCCAAAAATGGAAAGGAGTGGAAAATTCCTGACCGAAAACAAAAGAAGTGGACTGTAGATTTAGAATTATCAAGGAACCTCAAACCCCGACGAGCCCACCCCGGTTTGGGTCGGCGTCCATATAAGCAAAGTCGCAGCGAGCGAAAATCAGTCTCGAGTTTCCAGTTCCAGTGAGTTCGAGTTTAAGTTGAGAGCTCTGAAAACCCACCACGCATTAGCTGACTAAGATTCACGCAATTCCGAACTCATCTTCAATCCAAGAACAATTTATTTTTGAAGAACGACTTAAACTCATACCTCCAAAACAAGTTTTACGAATATCGCCTGAAGACACACCAAGAACCAGTTTCTTAAAGAACAGACAACTTAAGATGTTAAGACTCGCCTAACAAAAACAACGTGTCACGAATCCATATAGTGGTTTGGGAGAAAGACGTAGTCCTATATTCAGCAACAGATATAAAATATTGTTATCCTTTTTAACACATTTGAACTTTTCGAGTTATTATTTTCTTTTCTTTTACACATACTTGTGCGATATCACCCTTATTCGAACTCAGCTTGCAGTACGGCCCAGCGACTGATTGATTTCGTCTGCCTAGATCAATTCACAACGTGGGTAGGTTAGACTAGAAATCAAAGCAGTTACTTCGGTAACCAGACGTTGGAAGCGAGTTGGGAACGACGAGGCTGATACCGAATCTAACCAGATTCCCATCCGAATCACCAAAAGGTTAGAACGTCACATTTTGTGCCGCGACCAATACCAAGCCAGTTGGTCGTCACAAGTCAGGATAGCACGACTGACGCAGACAGGCGGACGTCACGTTTGGAGCGGCGACACCGGCGGGGGACGTCACAATATTTATACAACTTACTCCTTCGTTTTAAGCATATTTCATTTAACGTACAGCGAACGTCTGACTGACAGACTGAAGCTAACAGATAGATAGATATATAAATAGATAGATATGAACAGAAAAAGATAGAAAGAGGGAAGGAGACTGTTTTCTCGAATCATTCAATAGAATAATCGAGTCTTTCATTGTTGAGAGAAAATGATTGAATAAAAAAATAAACTTATTGTACCTAGTATTATTCGGTTACGCCCCTTTGACCACTAACTGCTAAGCTTAATTAACATGCTCAAGACGTCTGAGTTTTCGCAGAACATACCACCGGTCTGGTTGTTTTCCCTTCGGGATATATTACAAGTAAGACCCTCTCATTTCTTGTCTTTCAACTCATCATGTCTTATTCATGTTACAATTTCTATGTGTGAGACAAATTAGTGAGAAGAAATTATAACTACGTCAGTACAGTATAATCATTTATTGAATCATTGAAGAATGTGAGGCAACAATCGTGCGAAATTGAAAAAAAATACGAAGCTTCGCAAAGAAAATGACAGGTTAATGCAGAAGTTTACAATTCCATCTTTTGCAGGATTAGAGAGAACTTAGAGGAGCCATGATGCTTTATTTCTTGTGTAGTCAGTCAAATCAAAACACAATATTAATGTCCAACTAAAACCATGATATCTAAAATAAGCTCAAATCTAAATAAAAAAATAATAAATTTTCTCTCTCTCTCTCTCTCTCTCTCTCTGTGTTATAAAATAAAATAAGACATATCTCGGCTGATTTGCAGGCAAATAAACTAACATACTCAAGAGCGAGAGCCGGAAATGTTTGTCTTTTTGAAAGTCATGGTATAAATATTTTTTTTTATATCTGTTACTCTCCCCTCGAACTTAATTTTATGAAAACTTCAAAAATTTATTTTTGCAACCTAATTTTTTAGTAAAAAATTTTATCTGAAAGAAAAAAATTTTAATGAAAAATGAATTTTTACAGTAGTTTTTTTTCTTTTTTTTTTCTATTTTAAATAGATAATAAAAGATTGTTATATATTTTAAAATTAAATTTCTTTATGAAACCTTATGGAAATGACATATTATGTTCTCTACTTTTTAAAGATCATAAATTTGAAAGCTTATTAAAATCTGACAAACGTTGATATTTTTAAAATAATTTTTTAATATTCCAAAATTGTATTTAAAATCGTCTCCAACGAAAGTATGGATGCACAGCTTTGAAATAATGTCACATGAAGTAGAGTTGTTTCCCTTGATAGAAGCAAGTTCTTTTTACTTCTGATATTGCTTTGCATTCGTTCAGTTAAACAACACAACGCTTGTCAAGTTTTCTGACTGAATATCGTCGCATTTTCAAATTTTTCCTTTTCAGTATTTAAATATAATCAATTTTTCTTTTTTCAGTGTGAGACAAACTGCAAATATTTCATTTTTTCTTTTATTCAATTTTTTTTACGGAAACAGCGAAGGGTTTTTTGGCGGGACAAGAAAGGTAATGTTTATATTTTTGTTTTTTTTCACTGTATATTTTTTACTTTGTTTTATTTGCTGTTTTATAGTGAGGGCCGTCAATTGTTTTTTTTTCCGGTTTTAATTAACTTAATTGAAACTAAAAAATAATTGAAATAAAAAATGTTGAAAAAACATTAACAAGAGAAGAAATCACCGAGGAATTGAAGATACACGTGGGAAGAGACAGAGCACCTGTTGCAAACTTTCTAATTACTAAGTAAAATTAAATTTAATTTTCTGTATAAAGTTTGAAGAGTAACATTTCATTTTTCTATAATATTTTTGGAATTTATTTTCATTTGTTAGTCATACTTCAATTAACTTTTTTTTCTTTTTAACAGTAACACAGGAGATAGCCAATTTTAGGCTTTGAAGTTTTAGACAAAGGAAAGAACTTAAAAAGAATAAGTACCATTTCATTTTTTCTATAAGCAATTTAAAAAATAATTATATATATGGAATATATTTTCATTTGTTAGTCATACTTTAAAATTTTGGCTTTTTTTTTTTTATAACAACTATAACACTCAAGTAGGCTTTGAATTTAGAAAGTCAATATAGGAAAGATTTTTATTTTTTTTAAATAACGATTTTTTATTTATTGTTAAAGAAATTTACAATTTATTTTTGGTCTTTCCTTGGAATAACAATTTTTTTTTTATTTTTTAGTTATTCTGTTTTATAATGTAAAAATTAAACTCAAGACTATATTTTTTTTCTCCTTTTCATTTTCATTTTATTCCAGTATTTTTAATTAATCTTCTTAAGATTATACTTTTGTTATACTTAGTTAAATTATTATTAAACATTTCTTTTTTCTTTTTGATATTTCCAGATGTCTAAAACTGACCAGTTTTTGCAAAAATACAGCCTAGTGGAAAAAAACAAACCAGTTCTTAAAGGCCACATCTGTTATAAATTGCATACACGCACAACACTAAAGAAAACTTATGAATGGGCCAATGAGGAAAATCAGACAAACAACTTCCCTCCAATTAGCTTTGGCGCTTTCGCTGTAATAAATAAATAAATTGTACAGGAACAGAAATAAGCAAAGACTTTCCATTTTTGAAGAGAAATGTGAAGAAGCCACTTCCCAGGAGGACTCCAGCCACTTCCCAGGAGGACTCCAGCCACTTCCCAGGAGACTCCAGCCACTTCCCAGGAGGACTCCAGCCACTTCCCAGGAGGACTCCAGCCACTTCCCAGGAGACTCCAGCCACTTCCCAGGAGGACTCGCATCCATGTATTAAGATAATTAGTGAATTGCAAAAGAAAATTGAAAGAAAAGACAAAAAAATTGAACAAATGTCAAAAAAAATTCAAAAAATGGATCAAATTATTAAAAAAAAAAATGGATCAAATTATTAAAAAATTGAAGATCAAGAATGTAAAAAAAAGTCCAAGAAATTGAATAAGTCCAAGAATTATGAGTTGAACAAATTTGAATTTGGCGCTGATTACATTATGCAAGAACTTTTTTTTAAGAAGGAAAAAATATATATATATCCTGTCCTGAGTATGACAATAAACTACAACTGGCAGCAATGACTCCGAGTGTTAGGTTGGAGGTCTTGGTGAGCATGGTAGCACCTGTTAGGGTCCCAGCTATGTGCAAATAGTGGGATAAAACAAAATATCGACTATTTACAAAAAATATTTCATAAATAATAAAACTCATTTTAAAAAAAATGTTGTTACTGTTTTATTTTTACTTGTAAAATTTGATTTTTTTTTTTCTTCATAATTTAAATGTTATTTTCAGTGCAGAATTCTTCCTCAAACGTAAGGTTGAAAAAAAAATTGAAAGTGATTTTTTTTTTTTTAAATCTACTAACCAGGTTCACTTACAAATACAACGAATCACTTCTGCGCTACCGTACGATAAATTCCCCAGACGTAATTATAGAAGGAAACTCCTACACTTTTGAAAACCCCCCAAAAACATTCATAATAAATAAAAATTTAAACTGCAACTCCAAAAATGTAATTTATGTACTTAAATACACAAAATGCAAGAAGTCATATATAGGCATCAGCCAACAACTGAACAACAGGGTCTCCCTACACAAAAGCAACATAAAATTGCCAGACAACAGAACACTTTGTATCACAACACATTTTCAAATGTAACCAGGGAAGATTTAATATCATGCCAATATATCAAACAGACAATTATTCGTACCTACAAATACAAGAAAAAGACTTTATAAACAAATTTAAACCCGAACTAAATAGATCATAACCCCACTGTCTGGCAATTTTATGTTGCTTTTGTGTAGGGAGACCCTGTTGTTCAGTTGTTGGCTGATGCCTATATATGACTTCTTGCATTTTTTTTTTTGCGTGTGGGGTTATGATATATATATATATATATATATATATATCCCACTGGTGTGGTGTTGACAAGCGACTTCTGCCTCTTCTCCTTATCTTCCTCTCAGACGCGAGTAACTAGCTCCATAGTTTTGTTTAATACTGACATCGGCTTTCTGGCTTTTTTCCCTCCTCGGTTGGGGTCAGTGCGTCGAGTTGATTCAGTTTTCCCCAAATCCTACGATATTGTGATTGACGGTGAAGTCTAGTGTGAACGCCTTATATACGTTGTGTACCGCTAGACAATTTGCGTAATTCCTTACCTGTGGCCGTGGTAAACTGCTTCAATAAAATGCAAAACACTGTTGATAACTCTAACCATAGGTTCATTGAGTGTAACAAAAAAAAACTGAATAATATGCTTCTATTAGTATTATATATCAGTACACCACTGCGGGAATGATGATTTGGAGATTTCTAACTGTTAAAATAATCGCCCGCCAGTCGATTGGGCCTACTGCAGGTTGATGATTTAGAAATTGTAGCCGCAGTCGCGTTAAAATAATAGCTAGCCAGTCGACCCTTCCTCAATTCTTCAGTCATATTTGTGTCTATGTGTTCACTCAGGCCACCGAAATGTGGGTGTGTCTCTCGTGTCTGACGTTTGCTCCTCACTCGGAAAAATGGCCACCAAGCGAAATAGGGAAATCTTTTCCGATAACAATGATTGACTTCACTTTGCCAAGCCAGACCCCAGAAAATGACAATTCACACTGCCCAATTTCATTCTCTCCATATTCCTGTAAATTGAACAACTGGCTTTTCTCACCGGCGAAAGATTCTTCACCAGAAATCCAAAATAATGATAATTATAAAAATTGCAGACGATTGTCGCAGAAAAGAGATATCTTAATCTTAGCCGATCTTGCTAATTAACCATACGGTATTTCCTTTGTATGTTTAAAATCTTCCTCGATGTATTTCTGTAAAGATAATTAGGTTCTAGGACGATTAGCGTAAACAAATCCCAAATCTTGGGGATTTTGTTTCATTGTCTAAAATAATTTAGATTATTATTTTCTGTGACCACACACATTTTCTACAGATAGCGTAGTGTAAACAAACGTTCGAATTCTAATTTTTCAGGACTCAAGTCATTCGGATAACATATTAATCATTTTTTTTCTTAACGGCAGTAAGTGGACGGGATTGGGACCTTGGTTTTTGCTCAGTTTTACTGAATCTTTTCTAGTTAAATCTGGGTTTGATTCTCCTTGGGAGTTTTCTTAATTTCATTTTATTATTTTAAAACGTAAATTTTAACGCGTTTCGTTTTTAATTTTCTCCTCGACCTACTTACCTGAGAATTTTAATAATTATTATACAATTAATAGCCCCTCCAAATGTATGTATGCATGTATAAATAGTAAACTCCAGGGAGAAACTGTTAAAAATAACATCTAAAATAAAATTTAAAATTTGCAGATGCACTTTGAAACAGGTGTCAGTCAACTTCCAAGTATCAGCTCTTTTACACAAATCAGTAAACTATGAGTAACTTTTTAAAAATACTATTGTACACCTAATATAAGGCCCGAGAGCTACACAAACATAGGATTACTAAATGGGGATGTTGTAAGGGCGTACAAAGATGGAGTAAGTGATGTATATTGTGAGAATATGTAACATAGATTGAAGCTAGACTTGAAAAGGTTAAGATTGTGGTGCTTGGGGCAGCATCCTTTTGGGAGTGTTTGACCACGTAACAGTTCTGGAGAAGAAGATTTCTGAGTGAAACTTCCTCCTTACAAAAGGAATATAAAGGGAATGAGGATGAATCAATTGTGTACGTGGAATAAAGGATCTGCTATTTAACTCCGCAATGTGACAAATAGCAGGCTTTCGAGCCTTGAGTGGCAGACAGCATGTGAAGAACTATTCTGAATTCAAAACGAGAAACTACTTCATTCTCTTTCTCAAGAAATGTCGCAAATCACGCATATTAAAGAAAAGTAAGCCGTGGAGAGTTGTAATCGTCTACACTCCGGAGGGACATGGCGTCTTAAAGAAGCTCAAAAATGTCATACTGAAGTTGTAAGCAAGGAACACATTTACAACAATGAAAAGTGTTCGTTCCTCACCAAGTGTCTATTAAGTATGACCTTTTGCCTAAAATATTAAATATGACCTTTTTCCAAAAATATTCTAAAAAAGTAAATATTGGTATAGGCTGAATATTTGATCAATGTTGTTTTTATTAGACTCAAGTAAAATTTTCCAGAATTGTTTTATAAAATATTTCATTCATATAAATTAACCGTTTATCGTTTATTGTGAAATTTTACCAGATTAATAATAACTTAAATTTAAATTCGATATACGGAGGTTAATCTTTCTAAATTATATAACATCTACTTCATTACTTTTTATCGGAAAACCTCTGCAAGAACATTGGTTATTTGTGAAAGAGATTATTACCTTAGCACTAACGAGTCATTCACTCCCAAGTAGCATATCCACGATTTTATTTTTAATTCATTACATAGGAAATACTTAGAGGGAGTTCTGATAAATAGTTTTCCATCTATAAACACACGTCAAACATACTTCATTATATCACCAACATTCATAAAATACATACTTAAAGAGTCTAAGATATTTCTACCTACAACCACAAACGGTGTAACTTAAATTCTTTTGCCCTCACAAAAAAAAAACATCCCAAAATCAACATACAGACAACTACCAGACACAGATGAAAATTCCTACTAGACGCACACCAAGGAATACACATTACCACCCGAATCCAGCATAGAAAAGCTACAATTACGATGTACATGTACACATAAATTATACACACGAACGCTACTTGATAGGACAAATATACGTGAGGTCTGCTTAACCAATGAAAACAAACAACAAAAAAATTTTTTTTTTCTCCTTCATATTCCATTTTCTGATGAAGCTTAAATAAAAGGGAAACGTTAAATTTATAAACGTCTCCTATTTGTCCCTTATTCTATCAGTCAGTCGGATTCTAATCCAAATTTTATCCCAATTCACACACACACACACACACACACACACATATATATATATATATATATATATATATATATATAAATAATTTCTATGAAGCAGACGTTAAACGCATGAGGGTATTATTGCTTCCTCTATCTTCCCTTTCTTTATTTCTTAGAAACACACACACATACACATTGAAGCTGTTTACATATATAGGTTCAGTGCAACTTACGATGAAACTGGGAGTTTAAAAAAATGGTTAAAAATTTACCCTGTCCGCTGCTGCTATACCAAGAATTCTGGGTTGTAGATAGGCAGGCTAAATTTGTGGGCAGGGGGCAGGCAATCTAAATTTGTGGGTAGGGGACAGGCAAACTAATTTTGTGGGAAAGTTATTACAGGCCGTAATGCGCGTGCTAACAAAGTAACAAGGGATGAGGTAGAATAATAATAAAGATTCTATTATTATTCGGACTATCATGCTAATCTTGGTTATTAAAACCACACTTCTACCGTTGTAAATTGTGGCGGCGGTAACCTCGACATTTTAAAGCAACCCCTTATTCAATCATTTATTCGTCCCATTTTCCACGATTACAGGATGTTTTATATCATGCTTATACTCTTGTTTGAATTTCTGGGATGATGAGTTAACATTACATTATTTATACTCGGACTATTGTCCTCATCTTTGTTGTTATTATCACCTGATCGCCTTCTGTCTGAATTTCTGGCGTGAGGAATTATCATTATTTATGCTTGGACTAATATCCCTATCTTTGTTGTTATCACCTGATTGCCTTCTGTCGGAATATCTAGGGTGAGATATTATCATTATTTAAACTTGGACTAATATCCATAACTCATCATCATTGTGAATATATTATGATATTCTATTAAGACGCTATCAAAGTGATATCTTAAAACGATAATAAACCTATTCATTTGTTATCTTTTTAATGCAATAGTCATTTTCTTTTCCACCAATTACACTTTACTATCTTTTTTTTTTTTGCCTCAGCATTGACGAGCTAAGCACTTCCACATTTGTAACACATTTTAAATCAAGCACAAACTAAAATTCACGGTTCCTATTCTATTACCAATAAAGCATTTACTACAAATATATAGGACAAAAGGTTATGTTTTTTAAAAAGTAAATATATTAAATCTATACAGAATAATAAAAACGCGTTGTTTGAAAATTTCAACACAGGAAACTCCAAGAAAATATACGTGATATATTGGGTTAAAAATGCATGAAAGACAATCCCCGAAAACATTTATGGAATAATGAAAATATTTAAATTCAGAATGTCAGATAACAAATAAAAGTTTTAAGTTCGATCACCATTCAGTTTATAAAATCTTTTGTTGAAATCATTCATTTTTATCTCGTCAAAAGTCAAATGTTTGTACAAAATTTCACTGAGATCCGCCAATTACAACTTTTAGATAAAATTTCTCCAGTTTGTTTGCAAACGCTGGTCAAAGCTATTATTACAAGCCAGACATATATTTTCTTCTCAAAGTTTTATATTCAGTCAAAAAAAGGAAATGACAGTTATTTTTTGTTGCTTTTTTTTCCTGTTATTTATTTATTTTTAATAAAATTCTTTCTATATTTATATTTTCATTTTATTTTTTTATTTTCAAGATTGGGGTGACCGCAATCCCTGGAACGGCTACCGACACTGCATTTAGGCAAGTTTTCATTTGTAGTCAGACTGTGTACGCTTTTGTAAATGCCGTAATGATAGCTTAAGACCAAATTACATATCTACGACAATGAGAGCTAGTGTAAATTACTTAGTATTTTCAAGAAGGGGCTAATTTTGTCTCTGTTAATCAAGTTGAAAATGTATTTTTTGTTAAGAACTATTGGTAAACTTACAAATACTTTTTTGTTGTAGAATTCACCACATATTTCCTCTTTCTGAAATGTTTTATTGTTTTAACGTTATTATTATTATTATTATTATTATTATTATTATTATTATTATTATTATTGTGAGTGTGTTTGGGAGAGATAGAACAAACTTCTTGTTATTTATTAAACATTTTAATTTGGAATTTACAAAAGACTCAAATGGCGTTGTTTTGAGGTGCGGAGAAACAGTTTATCCGCACCCTTATCTTCGGCAATAAGTTAAATCTCCACCGTTTTTACCCTATACTTACATATTAACATGAAATACTTATCTCCGGACCATAGCTTTTCTCGCGTCTTGGGTATGACGATAAAGTACGTCCAACAGCAAGGCCTCTGATAATACGTTTTTAAAAAAAATAATGTTGCCAGCTGTACGTTTTTTGAAAAACTAATATTACCAGCTATACGTTTTTTTGCAAGAATAGTGTTGCCGGCTATACGTTTTTGGAAAAATAGTATTACCAACTATACGTTTTTGAAAGAATAATGTTGCCAGCTGTGCGTTTTTGAAAAATGATATTACCAGCTATACATTTTTGAGGAAAAAATATTAACAGAAATAGATTTTTGACAAAACAAAAATATCGACATTGAATAACCCATTGAGGTTGATATGCCGTAAAACAAAACAAACCAAACCAAACAGCTTTTCTCCTATCTTGTGTCATATCTGAAAGCATCCCTTACTTTTTGATAGTAACTAAACTGAGTTTAGTCTGGCCTAGATCAGATGTACCCTGGCAGATACTCTACTGTATCCGAAGGACGCAAAGTTACCTCCCTTTCCTTTTAAGAAACCGCCATATTCATTCAAATGTAACATGTGTATTTGTTTGCTATTAAAACCTATACAAATAGATATTAAGTCTTGTTATCTTCTTCTACTATATCTTCCTCTCACAACAATTTTAATAGCAAGCAAATAGATTACTGCACCCAGAAAGATTCGATATCGAGCCTACAACTCCTGACTTAGAAAAGCTTGTTGTGGGGTCCGAATATGGATATTAGACGAACCTCACAAACATCAAGAATCAAGATTGAAGTGACACAGGTAGAAAAATAGAATCGAAGAATCCAGATGTTTCCAATGCCCTGGATGGTCATGCTGTTGATTGTTGGTCTTAGATGCGCCAACAGTTAATGATGACTGGAGTAACTTGAGTGGTACCGAGGGTTGATAAACAGTTGGTCCATTGAGTTGGTACCAACTCGCAGTCGTAGCCCAGGGCAGACGGTTGTCGCTAACCAGAAGATGAAGACGAAAACATTTGGGAGGTGCCGAGGGTAGGCGGTTGAAACCACGGTGATCTGCGAGCTGATGGGCAACAGAGAGTGAAAACTGAATCGCCGAGTAGATCGGTAGAAGACGTGGTCGGCGGGAGTCAGTTGGTCGCTGGTGATCACCGCTGGTTGCTGATGATTGCTTGTCATCGATGAAGACTGCTGGTGGTCGCTGATCCGTATACTACACCATCATCTTCTTCAAAATGGAAACTTCCGGTCGACCCGGCAATACTACCCCCCAAGATTGTTACTTGGTAGGAACATAGTTTTTAAAATGTTTATGCCACGAAACTCTTCTTCCAGACTTCGCGGAACGCTGTGCTGTGTTTTGTGGTGTGATCTGTACTTCTGCTTATTTTGTTTGTGATATAGGTGATGAAATGTCACCTGATGATGTTGGTGACTGTGAAATTGTTATATCTTTTGTGTTAATGTAAGCTGGTTTAATTTATCAATAAATACATCTTCTTTCTTATCATTGTGCAGAGCTGTAAAATATTTATCAGCTATGTCACAAACAACATTGTAACATGGCGCTAATGGTTTCTTGACAAAATCGTTGCTTACAAAATCTTTTTCGCAATTGTGCAAGTCTTTTGGGATATAAATTTGTGTAGCCACTTTTCTGGTCAGTGAAAATTACAATCTCAACATTTTTTACTTTAATTCTTAAGTAAATATTGTAGGCGGTTGCAAGTTATTGTTGTTTTCAAAAAATTTGCCCGGTAAGGCCATAATAGTACCAAAAAAAACATTTCTGACGGAGTACACTGAAAATTTTGTTTTAAATTGTTCCGTATTGATAATCAAATCAGTGACAAGTTTTCTGCCTAATCGTTTGGGTTATCCCTAGCTGCTAATGCAGTCTTTAATTGACGATGAAACCTTTCTACCATACCATTTGCACATGGATGGTATTCAGTCGTTTTGATATGGTGTAGAACTTTTGTGAAGGCCTCAAATAAATTAGACTGAAACTGAAGACCACGATCGAAGTTGGTACACCAAATAGTGAAATCCATCTGTCGATGAATGTGGTAACTATCTTTTCTGTACTGGTATCTTCCATCAGATATGCCACTGGCCAACGTCAGTAGCGATCGACAGCAGTGAGGATATATTGATAACCTCTTGATTTCGAAAGAAGCCCAACCAAGTCGATATGAACGTTGGTGAAGCATGCGTCCAGTACACTAAAACCTCCTATGGGAGACTTAATGTGTCTACCGACTTTACGACGTTAGCAAGACAAACAACTTTTAGCCTTCTCCCATATGTCAGTCGTAATATTGGGCCACACAAATCGCTGTGTGATCAACTTAACTGTTCCTCTTATACTTAGATGTGACATGCCATGAAAGTGCTGAAAATATCACACACACGCACACGCGAGTTTGCGTGCATACACACACACAAAGGCACACACACACACACACACACACACACACACATACTCGCACATACACACAAAAAAATAGCCCAGAGAAAATATCATCTCATTAAAGGAAAAAAGAATTATGTCCCTTTGAATTTAAAACAAAAAAGCGGAAAAAATGAATTAAATTAAAATAATAAATAACAAGAGTAATCTCTTATTTAACTTACGTAAATCATGTATTTTTTTCCGCTCTTTTGCTGACTGGAAAACTCACTGCGAAAATGATTGCTAGTGGAGCAATGAAGTGAATGTGAGGGTTGTCAGAAGGTGGCTCTTCAGCTGCATTCACGCAACGAATGACAATACACGAGGAAGGTTAACTAGCTCTTTGTTAAAACACCAGCCAGTTCCAACCAGTTTATATTCCATGATGTAAACTGATAAACAAGGTTGGTCAAGAGAAGTGCCTAATCTTATGCATTTATTTTCTCGTTATATACATTTTCACTGATAACCTACATTTTTTTTTTTCAAGAACGGTAACATGACCGAATCAAATCAGTATCTGCATTATCCTGTCCTCGGTTGCCACAAGATATTCTACCTCAGAGGAAATTAGAGAACCTTCATTTCTGTTCACAATCTGTACGTTTGTCCTTCTTTTGATATAGTGAGAACTGATATCCCAGTCAATTATCCGATTTTCGATTGCTGTTTTTATTTCAGTTTTACTTTTTAATTTATATAGAACATTCGCGTATTTTATAAATTATTAAAGCAAACATACGTCATGATTGCTTTATAATTTTTTCTTTAAGGAAATCTGCAATAAAACTTGGAAACAGTTGAAGTAATTTATAGCATGTCCAGATAACTAACACATGGCTATTCTCACAGGTTGTTTTCTGTAGCATGTATGCTGTTGAGCAGTTCGAAACCGTGAATGATGCAATTAAATAAACAAGACGAGTTTTACTTTTTTTTTGACACAAGCCTACAAATATGGATATCCGATATTAAGGATCGGACTCAGTACCCAGCAGTAATTATCTTTGAAACCGACTTCCTAAACTCATTACACAACGATGTTTCGGTAATGTTTAACCTTCGTACCCCCCTCCAAACAAAAAGAAAGAAAGAAAGAAAGAAACGTTGTGTCAAAAGGACGGTTATTCCCTTGACACCGTTATTATTGTATACACTTTCGACTCCCTTGGCAAAGTTTTTTTACAAGATTCAAAAAATACGTGAACCAAGTACAATAGATATAGATTATTTGCCTTCTATAAAAAAAATAAATTGGAAAATAAATACTTTTATTTAAAATATTAGAAAAATAAAAAGTAATAGATTAGAAAAGAAATCTCTTTATTAAAAAAATTTATAAAAAACCTTTTTATTAAAGAAATTTATAAAAACAAAAAAAAGATTATCAAAATACAGATAATAAATTGAAAAAGAAAATTTTTTTATTAAAGAAAATTTCTAAAATAAATTTTAAATTATCAAAATAAAAAAATAATAGATTGGAAAAGAAATATTTTCAAAAAAAAATCAGAAAAAATTATCAAAATAATAAATTGAAAAAGAAATCTTTTTATTAAAGAAATTTATAAAAAAAATATCAAAATAAAACATAATAGATTGGAAAAGAAATCTTTTTATTAAAAACAAAAAATTATAAAACTTATCAAAATAATAATAAATTGAAAAAGAAATCTTTTTATTAAAAAAATTCTAAAAAACTTTATATTATCAAAATAAAATGTAATAGATTGGAAAAGAAATCTTTTAATTAAAAAAATTGGAAAAAAATTATCAAAATAATAAATTGGAAAAGAATTCTTTTTATTATAAAAAATTATCAAAATAAAAAATGTATAGAAAATTAGATGATCAAAATATTTCAGGAGGAGTGACGCTCTCGACCTATTTTAACGAATTTATGTGGCGAGAGCAAGAAATGTTCGGAAAATGCATTTTTTTCAAAATTCCTAATTACAGTGACTCATCGTTATGTGTTTATTTAAATTTTCTTGTTCGCAGACATTTTTATAAATTGATGAATAAAAAAATCTCTTCATATTTACATCTTTATAAAATGATAAATAATAATTACTGCTCCATATATTTTTATAATCTTGTAAATATAGAATTATTCTTATAAATAAGCAATGTAAGAAATAATGCTTAACATTTTTGTTGTCATTTCTCAAGAATAAACAAAATGTATATATTCACTTTCATACGTTTGTGTTTAATTAAAAATCTAATCATCGCTTTTTAAAACAATAAACATTCCCGGAGGAATCCAAAAATGTATACAGTAATAGCGGTGTCAAAGGAATAACTGTCATTTTGATGCACTATTTTTTTTGCAAGCACGATTGCCAATGTTTCATTCTTTTTCAAACCGACCAAGATTTTCATAAAAAAAGTAACGTTTAAAGCGATAATTCAGAAGCTTATTAATTTTGAACATGTAAATATATTTTAAATGTCGACTCGTTAGATGAGTATGACTATTGCTGAGAATTTTTAATCAACAACTATGGCTCTTGAAGCCAGAAAATGATTTGCGATGCTTATTGCATATGTGACAAACTAAATTGTTCTGGTCTGTTTCGTTAACTCTGTTCAGATTGCTCGTGAGTTTCCATGTGACCAGTAAGACTGGAGCGGTCTCTGCAGCTTTTCTGACACATCTTGCATCTTAAGTTATTTCCAGCGTTGTACTGTTCGTAATTTCTCAAAGAACGACCAATATGACTCTTCTTGTGGATAATGAAGCCTGCATTGGAGAGACATTGGCGCTTGTAAATTGATAGATTGTTGGATCAATGATTTTTCCTTTCCTAGCTGCACAACTTGACATCTGCCCAACTCATTGAACGTTCTTAAAAGATCTTAGTACATACATAGATGATGGCTACGACTAGATGAAGGCATCCTCAATTATGAACAGCGCGGATGTAAATTTTTTTTAGTCTTATATTGCCTTGCGCAGATGTGGCAACATTGGACGTCTTTTGCCGTAGTTGTTACGTGAATACCGCATAACGTGTAATGAATGACTTCTGTGTGTGTGTGTGTGTGTGTGTGTGTGTGTGTGTGGCGTCTTTGATGAATTTTTAAGCCTGTCATACTTTGACAGACGCGACCATACTCATTAAACTGCAAAACCATGGCTGGGACACCTCCGTACAATAGGGATATGTGAATTTATCCAGATTTTAAATATTTCTGTTTTATCGCCAGCAGATTTTTTTTTTTAAGTCGAGTTTTATAAGCGGCACCAACCCTGAAGTGAAAAAGGGAAGAAGAGAATTTATTCTGGTTCACTCTTGGCGGTAAGCAGACTGTCTTTTGTGTAGTTCCAACGCCGCCTGATTGTATTGTAAGCTATACGTTAGGATGGGTAGATGGTTGGAGAGTTAGTGAAAGGGAAAATTTGAGGTGTTAGACCCATACAGCACCTACCTATACACCCTAGGCAGGGCAAGAGAAGCTCCGAATAAAACAATCTAAATATAATATTGAAAACAAGGTTCGCGTTCTCATTTCTCAACATGGTGGTTTTTACTTTTCATCTTCGTTGCCCTGTGAACATGCGGCCTGCATTTCCCGGCTTTCGGTGCATGCCGACGCCGCGACGTGGGGATCACCATTGGCCGGGCGAGGAAAAGCTGGAATGGACCAAAATTCTGTGCCAACATTTTGCAGAGAAATTAACATCAAGACCTTTACGAGCAATTCTTTTGGGTTCTTCATACGTAACATGATTCTGTTTAATGTCTCTCTTATCTTCCTCCTGAGAGAAAAAAAGATACCACAATCTGGATTGCTCGATTGCAATATATAAAAAAAGAACTTTCAATTTTTTATTTTACATTTTAAGAAATCAAGTGGGATGAGCATGTAACGAAGTTGGTATTAAATGACAGAAATTGAAATGCATAAAACGTTAACGATAACAACAATAAAAACTTGAGACACGTATTAACATAAATAACAAGAATTTGTATTTTCTTTTTGTGATATGAATTACAGAATATTGGTATAGTGTGTGTAAAAAATATTCTCAGTGTCTTTTTTTGTTTAAAAGTCTGTGCTTAGTTGGTTTGGTTCCGAGAATTTAGTTTGTGAGAATAGTGTTTGAAATCGACTGTTTTCAGTGTTCACGGAGCAGTGGCTAGACGTGTGTTTCTGTACTGCTACTGCTACTGCTACTCGTCTACTCATCACTGACTACTGCGACAGGTACCTTAGTCTACTCTACTGCCTCTACTTTATTCTTGTGATGGAAGGGCCATTTTTATAATGATGAGGGTTAGGGTGATGAAATATCGTTTTTTTTTATCATCACTGATGACAAGATTATTTTTAGAATGATGAAATATCATTATTCTGAGCCATAACAAGCATATTTTTTTTTGGCTTTCATAGGAGGAATCAATTGACAATGAATATAAATAGCAAAGTGGAGCCTCATAAAATTTTATAAAATTTAATCATTTTTCTTTAATATCCGTGATCTTGAGTGTTTAATCTAAGGTAATACGAAAAAAACGTTTGAAAAAAAAATTGATTATTTCTGGTGGTAGGGCCAATTGTAAAATTTCACCAAGAATATTTTATTTTTCAACATTGCTTCAGCTTGCATTTTATTTTTCAACACTGCAATATGTCCGCGTAGAACAATATAATTTACAAACAGTGGAAAATATCACGGACTAGTTGTGTCCCAAGAAGTAAAAATGTCTGTTCATTTATATATATAGCAAATATTAAGAAAAATCTCTTTGATTAAATAATGTTGCAGATACAAAATTTCTTAATAAAAAGTTGAAAATCCCCCCCCACCAAAGCCGAACATTTTTTCTTTGTATATCGTCTTCAAACTGAAACTTGCCCGATATGTTACACGTTTCGAAATTATACCCCCTGCACTTTGGCGAGTAAAGCACATTGAAAGTGATTTGTAAGGGATCTTGGCCCAATCTTCAACTATTGGGATTAAGAGAACAAGTTTACATAAACTACTATCCTGCACAAATTCATTTTAATGATCATGGTAGCAACATACAAGTACAGACTTACGGTGTAGCCATGGGTTCACATCTCTGTCCTATTTTACCTAATTTCTATAAAACGAAATCTTTAATAATTTCACTAAAACTACAATGTGCTTTCGACATATTGATCTCAATCATACTAGCGAGAAGCAAACGAAAAAATATTTGCTCTACACTTTACTAAAGAACTGAATATTAATGACAAAATCCATTCCTTTTGGCGTTTTAGTAGTCACTATTTTGCTACATTATTGTACAAAATACTCATAAACAAATTGTCTTCTTAGTTTTAAAAGAGAATGCCTTCACAGATATAAAGTAGCTGTTATAAATAATCACCTGATTAATGTAACAAACATAATTTCTTTCTTGGACGCCTTAATTTATAAAGAATTGAGCAACATAAAACAAACACTTATAATTAACAATAGTTAATAATAATTACATAATAAAAACCACATGAACAACTATCGTAATATAAGTTAAAATAAAAACATCATTAACTTATTCTATTGAAACCAGACACACCCTAACTATAAATAAAAGTATAAAAACCCATTAAAAATATCAGGACCTCAAACATTTCCTCACGGTAAAAACAAAATTATCGATGAATTCTCATATACTATGGAAAATTGAATCTGCAATAACAATAATTACAAAATCATGGAATTTGCTTCGTATTATTACATTTTCTTTTTTCTTTTTTTGGTGCCGTAATTATGGACAGGTGTCCTGGTGTTGGGTAGGAGCATCAGTTAGATTAGCAACTTTGTTTCGAGTTTTAAATCAATTTTACTTGTACTTCCCTTCATCGTTTTTATAATTTTTCTTTCTTTTTTTTTCTTTATTTATTCTTTCTTTTTTTCTTTCTTTCTTTTTTCTTTCTCCCTTTCTTTCTTTCTTTCTTTCTTTCTTTTTTCTTCTTTTTTCTTTCTTTTTTGGTACTTGCTATTTCATTTATTTTTTTAATATTTTCTGTTGTTCCTATTTCTTCTATTTCTTTCTTTATTTATTTATTTATTTATTTATTTATTACAGGCTAGACACAACCCTCAATGCTGACGAATTCTTCCCTTTTTCTTTTATATCATTCCTCTTCTTCAACCATCGGCTATAACGTTTTCTGCATGGTTATCTATTTCCTCATTCTTTGATCCCAACGTCTCACTTCTTTCCAAGTTTAGGAAGGATCCAGAATATCTCGAAATAAATACTACTTACATATTTATTACTTTGATTCAATATTTTTTGTTTATTCGCTGGTTTGACATTTTCCTTCATTCCATTGTGCTTGATTGAATTCCACAATACTTTTTAACTTCCATTTTTTGTTAAGCGTTTGTGCTCTTGAATGTATCTTGAATATATAGTTCAATTCCTATTGTTGAATCCTGTTTTCCTTTGTGCATCCCCAACATAAAATATTTCTTCATATTGATATTTTGACTGAAGATCCTGAGTGTTTATATCAAAGTTTTCTTTTTCTTTTTTTTTAAACTTCCTCAAATTCATGAGGTGGTTGAGTTCATCGTATAAAAGTCACCTTATATCGCGAATTAAGATTTCACAAGATATTATTAAACGACACAATCTTAATTTGAGAAAAAAAAAGGGGGAGAACATAAAATCATTACTGTTGGTACTGCACCGCGATTTCTGAGTTATTTACGCATCTCAGACTAGTACAAAGTTAAAAATGGGATATATATGACTTAGAGTGTGTAACGTCTGTCTTCAAAGTAGACAAAGCATGCCTGACTTGAAAAATCATTATTCGAACTTTAATATTATCGTTATTATTATTATTATTATTATTATTAAGAGAAGGTGAATAAAGACTGTATTATATAGTAGTAGTAGTAGTAGTGGTAGTAGTTTTCTTTGGTAAGTCGGGACACTCTTTGTCTGAAGTGAAACGAATAACAAAACAGGAATTCGACAAAAAAAGGGGGGGGATTTTGCAGATTTTTCTTTCCATCGGGATGCACTATAGATTTATGCTCAGCAAAGCGCTTGACTTTTCAATTCCTTTTTACTTCATCCAATTGACAACATCCGACCGACACGCCTCACTTCGCTTTTTGCTTGTCTCCCCATCCCCAATCCTTCATAGATCACTCCCTCTACTTATTTCCATCGCTTTACCCCATTTTCTTCGAAACGAAGCACTCAGCTCAAGAATAGAACAGTTATTCCGTCTTCTTCTTCTTCTTCTTCTTCTTCATGGCTTTATGGAACATTACAAAATTACAGAGTCATGTAAAAATCACATAATCATCGCCATTTTCTTCCCGTTCAGCATTAGAGGCCGAAATGCAAGAACATATTGTCTTTCCCACCCGGATTTTCCCGGACTTTTGCAGGAACAGAAAGAGGGAAGGTAGAAAAGAGGAGAGGAGAGACTAGGACAAAGGGAAGTGGGTAGGCGAGGAACGAGAGAAACGTGCAGGGGGAGAAGGTCAGGGGGGAGAGGGAAAGAGGGGTAAATGGGGAGGGAAACTGTGTGATATTTCTGAAATTTCTGATTGAAGAATGAGGTTGAATGCAAAGGATTTTTCAAGGAATTTTACTTTGTGTCTGTCTGAAATCTGTGTCTGCTTGAAAACTGTGTCTGTCTGAAAACTCTGCCTGTTTGAAATCTGTGCTTTTCTAAAAAGTGTACCTGCCTGAAAATTATCTGGAATCTATGATTTTTATCATTTCACCCAAAGCAAGTCAATAAAGAGACTAAGGCAGAAACAGTTAGAACATATGAGGAAAAAAACACTATTATGGAGAGAAAACAATAAAAGAACTAGAATTAAAATGACAGAAGACAAAAATTGACATTGCGTTTAAATTTTTGAAGATGAAAGCAAGAAACAGGAAGAGAGTTCCACAAGCAAGAAGTGCGATAAAAGAAATTGTTATTATAGAACTTACGGCTACATCTAGCCATTTCAAATTTAAAATGATGAAACCTTACCGCCAATCTAATACTGCACTTAAATTCATAAAATCTAGGTACCAAAGAGGAAAGTTCATCAGAACAATTATCATGGAAGTTTTTATAGAAAAGGAACAGGGAAGCTATATTACGGCAGTGGGAAAATGTCAGGTCAAGACCAATAACATTGCAGATTCGTCTTTGGATTTTACTTAATTTTATATCTGCCGGAAAACTGTGCTTTTCCGAAAACTGCCTGTGTGACTGTTCGCTATTGAATGAGTGTATTCCAGAAAAGAGAAACCATAAATATTGTGACACCATTTAGGGATGCAAGGAAAAGGAAGAAAAGAAGGGAAATAAATGAAATTTTGATAATGAAAAATGGTGAAGGGTTTCATTGTCATTGTCGAGAATTCTAAATAGATAAAAAAAAAATAACGGTGTCGTGGTGGCGAACTTATATTATCAGAAAAATGGCGAAGCCGTTCCATCGTATCGGTGGTTGGCACCGAGATGCGAATGCGTCTGTTTGGAACAGCCACTTGGTTGACAAGTTCCACATCAGCTAGCTAAACTCCGGGACAGAATAGATAAACATTTAACTGTGTTACGGGAATGCCATTTGGGGCTTCCACAGAAAACTACAGAGATAGAAATTGAATAGGTCGCCAGTTGACCACACACGAGCTGAAAAAAAAAAGAAAACAAAGAAAATAGGTTAAATCTTTTTCGATGGAAAGATATCGTTAGACAAGGTATCTGGGTTGTGTTAGAATCTGGCGGTGGCAGCGAAACTATTTTATCGGAAAGGTTGGCTGTGTTTCGCTAGATGACCACCCACTTGATAATTGGCGAAAATCTGATTGACGAAGTCCAGATAAAAGTGACTTTGGGATAGGAATTGAGGTTATCACACTACGGGTCGTATTGTTCTGTTGGAGGCCGGAGAAGAAGAGAGAAAAGAAAAGAAGAGAAAGAAAGGAAATAAAAAAAAAGAAAAAGAGATAATTTTTTTTCTTTGAGCAAGATATTTTTTAAGAAACAAGGCTAGTCTGGTCACACCCACACTGTTGATCGGCCATTGGATGAATGTTAACGAGAGCCAGGCGGAGGTGATCATGTGATGCAGGGGGGAGGCCTGCTACCACTCATTAAAGAGGATAGGTATGAGATGTTACTGCGAAGAAGTAGGAAAATCGTTGACGCCCTCTGAGGGTATGGTAAGAGAAGACTTCCAAAAATGGAAATAATAAATTTTTCCTGACCGAAAACAAAAAAAGGGGATTGTGGATTTGAAATTGTCGGGGAACCTCAAACCCCGACAAAGCCCACCCCGATTTTGGTCGGCGTCCATATAAGCAAAGTCGCAGCGAGCGAAAATCTGTTGGAGTTCGGGCAGTTCCAGATCCAGATCCGGTTGGAGTTGGCAATTGGCAGAGCCTCGCAGAGCTGACTTGAAAGATTCGCGCAACTTCCGAACTCATCTTCAATCCAAGAACAATTTATTTTTGAAGAGCGACTTAGATTCATACCACCAAAACAAGTTTTACGACTATCGCCTGAAGACACACCAAGAACCAGTTTCTTAAAGAACAGACGGCTTAAGATGTTAAGACTCGCCTAACAAAAACAACGTGTCACGAATCCTTATAGCGGGTCGGGAGATAGACACAGTCCTATGTATCCAGCAACCTGATATAAAGTATTGTCATCCTTTTTTTTTGATACCTTTGAACTTTTGAGTTATTGTTTTATTTTCTTTTACACATATTTGTGCGATACCACCCTTATTCGAACTCAACTTGCATTACGGCCCGACGACTGATTGATTTCGTCTGCCTAAGATCAATTCACAACGTGGCTAGGCAGACTGGAGATCAAAGCAGTTACTTCGGTAACCATACGTTGGAAGCGAGTTGGGAACGACGAGGCTGATATCGAATCTTACTAGATTCCCATCCGAATCACCAAAAAGTTAGAACGTCACATTTGGGTGCCGCGACCAATACCAAACCAGTTGGTCGTAACAGGACGGGATAGCACGACTGGCGCAGACAGGCGGACGTCACGTTTGGAGCGGCGACACCCGAACGAAGCAGCGAGGAACGAGCAAGGCTGGGGGACATCACAATTGGTTCCGTGACCACAGGATAGGACCCTGGAACAGCTGCTGTCACAATTGGTGCCGTGACCACAGGATTAGACCCTGGAACAGCTGCTGTCACAATTGGTGCCGTGACAGCAGGATAAGACCCTGGATCAACCGCTGCCGCAGGAGTTGCTGAAAAATTTCGACTAGGACAACGCACGGCGTCTCAAGGACTCAAATCGAAACAAACTAGAGTAGGAACCAAAGGACTTTGGTTGGCTGTGGCCATACGGTTCCAGATACTCTAGTACGACAACCCGGAACCTGAGAAGAACGAGCGGAAAATCGTCTGTCAAGTAGGACACTTTGTTTTGATCTCCCAAATTTCGATTGTTGCTGCTGAGATTGTTTTTCTTTTGCTGCGTTAAATATGTCTGACTATGAATCGGATAGAATAGACATAGAGGAAGATGGGGTTAGACAGGGATTGCCAGCAGACCTGAGAGGATTATTGGGTGGACCGAGGGTCCCGGCGTTTGACGGTAGTAAAAGGGATGTTAAAAACTGGCTGGCAATCTTAGATAAGAGCCGGGTAATATATAAACTCACAGACCAGGAGGCCCTATATTTGGCATATGATGCCACGAGAGGGAGGGCGTCTGAGTTTGTAAAAGGACTCTTAGAAAGTGAACTCCACTTGACATGGGAAAGGATGGAGGAGCTATTAACTAAGGATTTCGCTGACGAGGGGACGGCGATAGAGGCCATGAGAGCCCTCCTAAAGTTGACACAGCTTAGGGACGAAACCCCTGGAGAATTGGGGGCCCGAGCGGAAAAGCTGTCGTCATTAGCCTTCCCAGAGGTGGTGAGGAATAATGCGGTCATGCAGGCCCAGTTGGCGGATCTGTATGTTGAAGCACTCGGTGACGAGCGTGTTCGTCACGATGTGTTGAAGGAAGGACCGCTTAGATTACCAGCAACAGTAGAGCTGGCCAAAGAGAGCCAGGGTATTTGGGAGAAAGTAAGGTGTGGGAAGAAGCAAGAGCTAAGTCGAGAGGTCGGAAGAAAGGGGGAAGGAAGAAGACCACCCGCGTGGAATCGGAGGGTCAAGCTGGAGGTAGATGAGCCTGAGGTGTGGGAAGAGGACCCCAATAGAAAAACGTGGTCAACAAGGCATGGGTTCTATAAGCCCACGCCGGGTAGATACGGACTGGTCTGCTGGACTTGTGGGCATGAGGACCACAGAGCAGCGGAATGTCCGACGAAGTGGAGTTTGCCCCCAGACTTCGAACAGGATAAGTGCACTAGGTGTGGAAAGAAGGGACACCTAACCAAATGGTGCGGGTTGAGAAAAGGTGCCCTACCGACATTAATAAAAAAGGCCGAGCCCAAGAGACAAAACCAGGGAAAAGCCAGCGGGCCACCCCGGAATTAAGAGGGAGGGTGGCCCAGTTAAAAAGAAAGGAAGTAAAACCTTGGACATGTGGTCAGGCGAGCCACTTAGGTAGAGGGCAGCCCCCACCCCCCGGGAATAAGAGAGAGGGTGGCCTAGTTGAAAAGAAGAAGAGTAAAATGTTGGATATGTGGTCAGGTAGGAACAGCCGCAAGAGACTGGGAGGGGTCCAGCCGGGACCGCCCAGGTGCAGAAAACGCAGAACTCCCCCTCGTGAGAATAATGAAAGTAATTTGTTGCTACCGGAGCCTATGGCTGGGATGACCCAAAGGTGGGAACCCAGGAAAAAGAGAGCCCAAGTATTCTTTTCGCTGACGCAAAAGAAGGAGCTATCCTGTAGGGCAGAGATAGGGGGTAGGGCGTTGAAAGCCCTGGTAGACACAGGAGCGTCTGTTTCATTGCTGAGGGAGGAAGCATACAGGCGGGTGAAACGGAAGAGTGGGTTACGGGAAGCGGACATAGAGGTCTCGCAAGCAGATGGAGTCCCCCCCCCATCCTGGAGATAAAAGGGATGGCGAGGCTCCCTGTGAGGATTGGGAAATTAAGAAGCACCCAAAATTTTTACGTAACCCCCGACCTGTGTACGGGGGCAATCTTGGGAGAAGATTGGCTCCGGAGCCAAAGGGCTCAGATAGAATTCAACCCCACTGTGTTGATAGTGAATGGCGAGAGAACGCCATTGGGATGCCCACCGGAAGAAGATATAACAATAGTGGTGGAGGAAGATGTAAAGCTACCCCCCAGAACGGCGGTGTCGGGAAAGGGTAGGTTAATGTCAGGGAAGAAAATAGGAAAGGGAACCCTGCAATTGGTCCCTGTAGAAGGGAAGGGCCTTGAAGAAAATGAGGTAACTCTGTGTGAGGCGGTGGTGGAGGCAGCTGAATTAGTTCCCATTATGATGGTGAACCAGGCCCAAAAGACTATAAAGGTTAAGAGAGGGGAAGAGATAGGAAAAGCACTACCCCTACGAACTCTGAATCGAGTGAGATTCGAGGAGAAACGAGGAAAACTCGTATTGCAAACAGAAGGAATAGTGGACGAAGATATATTGGCACCTGATCAATTTATGACCAGGGTGGGCGGTCTGCTGAGGGATAATCGAGATGTGGTGGCCCAATCACATAAGGAATTGGGCCAGACCCACACAGTCAAAATGAAAATCGACACCGGCGATCACCCCCTGTGAAATTAAAACCCTACCGAACACCTATTCATAAAAGACCCCTTGTAGAAGAGGCAGTAGAAGAGATGTTGGAAGCTGGGATGATCGAAAGATCGATCTCCCCTTGGAGCTTTCCAATCGTAATAGTAGATAAGAAAGATGGCGGGCACCGTTTTTGTGTAGATTTTAGGAAACTGAATTCCATATCGAAGACGTTGGCGGCGTTATTGCCACCAATAGATGACATATTGGCATTATTAGGGAAAGCGAAGTACTTCTCTACGTTGGACTTGAGGTCCGGGTATTGGCAGGTAGCCCTTGAAGAGGCTGACAAAGAGAAGACTGCATTTGCGTGTCACCTATGACTGTTTCAGTTCAGGGTGATGCCATTCGGTTTAGCTAATGCCCCGGGAATCTTCCAACAGCTGATGTCAATAGTGTTAGGAGAATACGAAAGCTTTGCCATGGCATATTTGGATGATATTTTGATATTTTCAGAAACAGTAGAACAACACTTTTTCCATCTAAAACAAGTGTTGGGAAGGTTAAGAAAACACGGTTTAAAATTGAAATTGTCGAAGTGTCAGTTTCTGAAGGAGGAGACCAGATATTTGGGCTTTGTTATAAACGGAGACGGTATTAAACCCGACATGGATAAGGTGAAAGTCATAAGGGAAATGCCAGAACCTAAGACAGTAAGACAAGTAAGAGGCTTTATAGGAGCTATAGGTTACTACCGACGATTCGTCCCGGCATTCTCGAGAATTGCCATACCACTCGTAGCCCTGACGAAGAAATACGCTAGGTTCAAGTGGACAGAAGACTGTCAACGGGCATTTAATACGTTAAAAGAACAGTTGACAGCCGTCCCACTGCTGACGTACCCAGACCTCAGCAAGCCCATGGTACTATACACTGATGCCAGTGAGCAGTGTGTAGGAGCAGTTCTCACCCAGCCGTGTCCCGATAAAGAAGGACCAGTGCCAGGCATACCAGAGGAGGTACTGATATACTTTCTATCTCATAAGCTCTCAGAGACACAACAGAGATGGCCAGTAATAGAGAGAGAAGCATATGCTATCATGTATGCTCTCCAAAAACTGGACTACTACTTGAATGGTGCGGTCTTTACTATAAAAACAGACCACAAGCCTAATAATAAGAAGATTCAACAGTGGGCTCTTAAGTTAAGTGGCTACCACTGTAAGATAGAGTATTTGGCAGGGAAGGAAAACACGTGCGCAGATTTACTCTCAAGAATACCGAAACAACTGGAAGAAAGATCTGTAAAAGTAGAGCAGGGAGTAGATGATAAAGCCTATAGAATCGGAGTAATTAACTCTAATAAGCTAAAAGATCGCCCTATGCTAGAATCGGACGAGGAAGGGGACGCACAAATAATAACCGATCCCTACTGGACAGAAGGAATTGAGAAGGAGCAGGCAGACAGTGAAATAGCTGCCCTTAGAGAAAAGGTGGAGGCAGGAGAGACCACCAAGTATGCCATAATAGAGGAAAGGCTGTATTATCTCTCAGGCAGGGATGAAGAAGTCAAGCCCAAGTTGTATGTGCCCAAAAGTTTAAGACCAGAGATATTGGAACAGTGCCACGAGAGGTTGGGTCACATGGGAATTGATAGGACATGTGATCTAATAAGGAGAAAGTACTATTGGCCAAAACTGTACGGAGAGGTCACTAACTATGTTCGGAGCTGTGTAGTGTGCCAGTCGCAGAGCAGAAGGCAGGAAATGGCACCATTGGAGGAGATGGACGTGCCGAACTTCCCCTTCGAGAAAGTGAGTATGGATGTATCAGGACCATATGGGGAAACTGCACAAGGAAACAACTATATAGTGAGTTTTGTCGATTGGCTAACAAATTGGCCTGAGGCATTTGCAGTACCAGACAAGAAGGCTAGAACTGTGGCCGGTTTGATAATAAGTGAAATCTTCCCTAGGCATGGCGCCCCTGTGCAATTGGTAACTGATAATGGCACAGAGAATATAAACAGCATAATGAGAGAGGTGCTGACAGGTTTGAATATAGAGCACGTAAAACATCTCCATATCACCCCAAGGAAATGCTAAAGTGGAAAGCTTTATAGAACCTTGGGAGATGTATTGGCCAAGCTGGTCAGAGAGAACACTGGAAATTGGGACTTGTATTTGACGCAGTCTCTGGCGGCCGTGAGGTTTACGATAAACGAAACCTCCAGATTTTCTCATTACTTTATGTTGTTTGGCAGAGACGTGGTCCTGCCTGTGGATAACCTATTGAAGCCCCGAAGAAATATATGGGAGAAGATCATCATCAGCTGTTGCTGGAACAACAACATAAAATACAGGCCAGAAGAAGAATAAAGAGGGCACAGGAGAGAAGAAATGAGAGAGTGAATGCTGAAAGAAAGGTAGTAGAATTGAAGGTTGGAGACCCTGTCTACTATAAAATTCACCAGAGAGAACGAAAGCTGGACCAAAGATGGGAACCATACTACCGGATAGTAGAGCAGACGGGTCCAGTATCATATGTAATATGGGATCAAGTGGCAGGACGAGCAAGGAGGGTTCATGCCAATGATCTGAAGAAGGCTGAAATAGCTAACCTGGAAATGAGCGAGCCGAGGCCTAAGAAGACAAGGACAAGGAAGGTAACTCTGGTTGAGCCGGAAGAAATGGAGACGGAGGAAGATTCCGAGGAAAACGAGGAGATAGATCGATTTGGCCAGATAGACGAAGCGATCCGAGTGACGGAGTTCGAACCCTCGGCGGAGCTCGGCGGCGTTCAGTCGTCGCCTGAATCGGTGCAGAGAAGACCCTGTGATGTCGCCAACGCAACCCCATGTCCAAAGAAAAGGAAGAGAAAAGCGAAGAAATCCAATCAAGCAGTCAAAGGCTCTAAAAAGAGGCACCCTAAACAAGACGAAGGGTTCAACGAATGGGAGGAAGAGGATCAAATACCCCTTTTCCCAGCTCAAAGAAAGACTAAGAAACATGAGAGATTTAGACATAGAGTCAAGAAGTAATGAAGACGTCCAGGACGCGGACTCGAAACAGAAGGAAGAATCAGGGGATGAAGAAGAGGACAAAACACCTCCTGAACGGGAATTAAACACAGAGGGAAGGTTAGAGGTTGGGCAGGGACTACCTCTGAAGATGAGATTAAGAAGGGTGAAGAACCCCAAATCTCAGTAGAACAAAGAAGGCTGTGCAGAATAGAAGCATTCGGTGTCGACAGATAACGACACTGGCACATCCAAAAACCTGCTGGCTGACTGTGGTGGATGTGGATGGAGGGAGTGGAGTCGCGAGCTGCACCTCACGAAGGACGGAAGAAGATTAGTGGCATTGCTAACTGGCCATCAGTGGTGTCATGAAGTACGACCTATGGAGTGGGCGCCACGCACACCTGTCCGGACCATTCCGTCATTTAGGAGTTAGTTAGAGGAGGGAAGAGCTGAACTTATGGAACTTTTTAAAAGAAATTATGGAATAATTGAGTAAAGAATTGAGCAAGACTGAATGGTTATGAAGAATAAAAACAAGAAAATTTTGTTACCTTGCAGGAATGATCAAAATGAAAGGGTTGATGATGGTGACGATGGCGGAAGCTGGGAAGCACAGCCGAAATACCATTTTTAAAAAGACGAGTGAAGTAATAATAACCAGGTCTAAATGGTTGATCACATTCGTGATAGATTTAAACCATACGAGTCGCTACTAAATAAACTAAGAAATGCGCTAACGCACCCCGGTTGAAGGTAGGGCAAGATTATCCCAAGGAGAAAGGGTATCTTAGTTTATTACACTCCCTAGAGTCGGAGGCCACTATGATAGAGGCTCAATGGAAGGACATGCAAAATTACCTGAAGGGAATAGAGTTACTGCAGACGCGGGAAAAAAGATCGGTAGTTCCGATTGTGGGAAAAGCGTTAAATGTCCTGTTTGGAACAGTGACTGAAGATGACGTTAAATTCATAAGAAGAAAACTGGGAGAAGTGGAAATAAACCAGAGGACGCTGGCTCTAGTGGCAAGGGAGAGTGTGACAATATTAAATGTGACAAGGTTGGAAGTGGCCAAGAATAGGGCCAGAATCAATTGGTTAATAAATAACCTGGCAAGGTTGAGACAAGAGGTAATTAATGATACAGAAACTGTAATGATAGAATTACAGTAAATGAGTGGATTCATGCAAAATTTCCAACTAATGACAATTACGAATAAGGTACGACAAACTAGTCAGTCGTTGACGACCTTGCTGGAACATGTGAGAGCGCAATTAGACATGTTGTCATTGGGGCACCTCTCCCCAAGCATAGTAAACCCGAGTCACCTAAGGGAAGTGTTACTCGGAATGCAGGCAGAGTTACCCCACCATTTAAGGCTGCCAGTGGACCCCACCAAAGAATTGTGGAAATATTATAATGCACTGGGATGTGTGACCTTGTTGGAAAATAGACGACTATTGGTTATGATATCCGTTCCGTTGTTAGATAGCGAGAGAATATTCGAGATATACCAGGTTATAAATTTACCTATTCCCTACCCCAGAAGAGATCAAGGTTTGGGAATGGTAGCAAGGTACAAGGTGGAAACAGAATACATAGCTTTAAATTCGGGGAGAACAAAATTCATGTTGCTAACAGCTGAAGAAGCTAGAAAGTGTAGAAATTATACTCTAGGGAATTGTACCTCGTTAAGCCCTATCTATATAGCTGGTAACCACAAAATATGCATACTAGAATTGTTTGAAGGGAAAAGAGAGGGAATTAAGAGAACTTGCCAAGTAGAGGTATTAGCAAACACGGCATTACCACAAGCTATCAGTGTTTCAGACGGGGTGTGGGCAGTGGCCACACAGAAACCTATCAGCTTGTCTAGGATATGTGGGGGAGAGTCCACAAGGACATTAAGAGTAAGGTCACCATTATCCCTGTTAAAGTTACCCATGGGATGTTCGGCATTTGGGATATCTATTTCCTTACCCCCCCCCCTATTTCCAGGAAGAAGAAAGATATGAAGAGAAAGATTCAATCATAGAAATGATTGGCAGAAGCTTAGTCAATTGTACAGAGTTGTGGGAGCCAATAGTGAAGGGATTCTTCAATGTTACCTTGAACAAAATGCCAGTACTAATGAAGCCGATAGAAAAGATCGATATGGATCAATTGAGGGACAAGTTAAGTGCGTTGGGAAATGAAGGTGTGGCTTGGAAAGACGATGAGCAGATCGCGATAAGTTGGTCGGTAGTGATGGGTACATTCATAAGCGGAGACGAAAACATTGACCAAGAAGAACAAGCCATAGTAACCACACACATGCACCGACAGGCACACGCACACATTACAGTTGCATGTAGAAGATGAAAAGAACATTACATTTGCATGTAGAACAGAAGAATATGAAAAGAACATTACATTTTCATGTAGAACAGAAGAAGATGAGAAATAACATTACATTTGCATGAAGAAGATGAAAGGAACATTACGTTTGCATGTAGAACAGAAGAATATGAAAAGAAAATTACATTTGCATGTAGAAGATGAAAAGAAAATTACACTTGCATGTAGAACAGAAGAAGATGGAAGGAACATTACATTGCATGTAGAAAAGAAGAATAGAATTGCATGGGACAGATGCATGATGCATGATGCATGCTAAATGGTGTATTTGGGTTTAGGTGTAAATGACAAATAGGTAGGGGAGGATTGTGTCACCATTTAGGGATACAAGGAAAAGGAAGAAAAGAAGGGAAAGAAATGAAATTTTGATTATGAAAAATGGTGAAGGGTTTCATTGTCATTGTCGAGAATTCTAAATAGATAAAAAAAATAACGGTGTCGTGGTGGCGAACTTATATTATCAGAAAAATGGCGAAGCCGTTCCATCGTATCGGTGGTTGGCGCCGAGAAGTGAATGCGTCTGTTTGGACCAGCCACTTGGTTGACAAGTTCCAGATCAGTTAGCTAAACTCCGGGACAGAATAGATAAACATTTAACTGTGTCACGGGAATGCCATTTGGGACTTCCACAGAAAACTACAGAGATAAAAATTTAATAGGTCGCCCGTTGACCA
Organism: Acanthosepion pharaonis; assembly: GCA_903632075.3. Lineage (NCBI taxonomy): Eukaryota > Metazoa > Mollusca > Cephalopoda > Sepiida > Sepiidae > Acanthosepion > Acanthosepion pharaonis. The sequence continues at coordinate 1,201,232 of CAHIKZ030004020.1, forward strand.
CACACAAGCTGAAAAAAAAAAAGAAAACAAAGAAAATAGGTTAAGTCTTTGTCGATGGAAAGATATCGTTAGACAAGGTATCTGGGTTGTGTTAGAATCTGGCGGTGGCAGCGAAACTATTTTATCGGAAAGGTTGGCTGTATTTCGCTAGATGACCACCCACCTGATAATTGGCGAAAATCTGATTGACGAAGTCCAGATAAAAGTGACTTTGGGATAGGAATTGAGGTTATCACACTACGGGTCGTATTGTTCTGTTGGCGGCCGGAGAAGAAGAGAGAAAAGAAAAGAAGAGAAAGAAAGGAAATAAAAAAAAAAGAAAAGGAGGAGATAATTTTTTTTCTTTGAGCAAGATATTTTTTTAAGAAACATAGCTAGTCTGGTCACACCCACACTGTTGATCGGCCATTAAATGAATGTTAACGAGAGCCAGGCGGAGGTGATCATGTGATGCAGGGGGGAGGCCTGCTACCACTCATTAAAGAGGATAGGTATGAGATATTACTGCGAAAAAGTAGGAAAATCGTTGACGCCCTCTGAGGGTATGGTAAGAGAAAACTTCCAAAAATGAAAATAATAAATTTTTCCTGACCGAAAACAAAAAAAAGGGGATTGTGAATTTGAAATTGTCGGGGAACCTCAAACCCCGACAAAGCCCACCCCGATTTTGGTCGGCGTCCATATAAGCAAAGTCGCAGCGAGCGAAAATCAGTTGGAGTTCGGGCAGTTCCAGATTCAGATCCGGTTGGAGTTGGCAATTGACAGAGCCACGCAGAGCTGACTTGAAAGATTCGCGCAACTTCCGGACTCATCTTCAATCCAAGAACAATTTATTTTCGAAGAGCAACTTAGACTCATACCACCAAAACATTTTTTACGACTATCGCCTGAAGACACACCAAGAACCAGTTTCTTAAAGAACAGACGGATTAAGATGTTAAGACTCGCCTAACAAAAACAACGTGTCACGAATCCATATAGCGGGTCGGGAGATAGACACAGTCCTACTTACGTGCTAATACCTTTGGGAAAAGTATGGATCCATTTCTTTATGGATAAATAGCAGGGTTCGATAGCCTTTGGTGGCAACCGGACTAGAAGAAAGTGTTATGGATTCCGCGAATGGAATCCTGCACAAATAAATAAACAACGCCAGTAATTGAGATAGAAAAATAAGTGTATTAAACGTAAGAATACAGACTTGAAGTGTAGATTAGTAGTCCAGGAATGCCGGTTAGAAGAAAGTATATGTACAAGTCTCTGTAAGTAAAGCCGTAATCATCTCTCTCTGGACTCTTGTATAACTCTCTGTGAACACCCTGTGTCTGTCTCCGTATCTCTCAACCTGTCTCAAACGTATCTTAACGTATCTCAACAGCAGGTATTCTCTCTGTCAGTATAAGTATACTTTGGACGAGTCCATCTTATGTAAAAAGGGGAGAGCCCCACAACAGAAAGAATGACCAAAGACGCATTCCAAAAGCTAGGCAGAGTATTATGAGCAGGAAGATTTCTTTGGTAACAAGAAAAAGAGTACTGAGCTGCTATGTGACATCTGTCCACCTTTACGGCAGCGAATATTGTACGGTCTCCCCAAAGCTGAAGAAGAGACTCGAGGCAACGGAGGTATGGTTCTACAGAAAGATGCTAAAGATATCATGGGCTGAGCGTGTGAGCAACGATGAGGTTTTGGAGAGGATGCAAACAAGGAGGAATATCATACTTAAAATCAGGAAGAGGCAGCTGAAATTTCTAGGACAAGTAATGAGAAAGGAGGGCTGGGAGAATCTGATACTTACAGGGCGGGTAGAGGGAAAGAGAGACAAGGGAAAGAGAGACAAGGGAAAGCAACGCATGGCATACCTAGCGGGCTTAAGCAAGTGGATGACATTGCCTGGGGGAAGTAGCAAAGGGACAAAACATAATGAGAGCTACAAGGAATAGGGAGAAGTGGAGGACCATGATCGCCTAAGTCCTGAAGGGATATGGCACATAAAAAAGAAAGATGCAGCCCCGGCGAAGCATATACAATGCAACTAAGGAAAAGATCATTCGCATTAACTCGATAACCCCAAATACAGTCAAATCCTTTTTTCTCTCTTATTATTAATAAAGTAAAGTAGAACTATTAATAAAATATTAGTAATAATGAAGCATAAAAATAAAACATATATATAAAGCAACAATAATAAGATGGAATAAAACTAGTAATAAAATAATAATAATAATGAAGAGTGTATAGAGCCAGAGTGTTGGGATAAAAAGCAACAATAATAATATGTAATAAGACTAGTAATAAAATGATAGTAATAATGAAGAGTGTATAGAGCCAGAGTGTTGGGATAAAAAACAACAATAATAAGATGTAATAAAACTAGTAATAAAATAATAATAATAATGAAGAGTGTATAGAGCCAGAGTGTTGGGATAAAATGCAACAATAATAAGATGGAATAAAACTAGTAATAAAATAATAGTAATAATGAAGAGTGTATAGAGCCAGAGTGTTGGGATAAAATGCAACAATAATAAGATGGAATAAAACTAGTAATAAAAAATAATAAGTAATAATAGAAGAGTGTTGGGATAAAATGCCAATAATAAGATGGAATAAAACTAGTAATAAAATAATAGTAATAATGAAGAGTGTATAGAGCCAGGGTGTTGGGATAAAAAACAATAATAAAATATGGTAAAACTAAACATAATACTAATAATGGAGGACGTATAGAACCAGTGTGTTCTTTAAAGTGCTATTTTATCTTAACAAATCTGCAAAACAGACAACTGATTCGATTTGGTATTGGAGAATTTATATTATCTGTGCTTGCTGGGAGTTTACCATCAAAATGAAAAAACCACGGGCAGTTCATGTCCGTAGGTACACAGCCTATTGGGTCAACCTGCTGATAGGCTTCGTGCTATTTACTCGTGTTCACTTGTTACGACGTCATGTAGCGTCATGTTGGAACGACTCAGATATTTACGATAGCTGACAATTTCGAACAACTTGTAATAGATTTTGAGTGAAGCTCGGCAAATATGCTACCGAGACAATGTTTCATCGGGCTTTTGATCAATTTCCCTTTGTTCAAAAACATGTTTTTTATGTAATACTCACATATCCCTGTTGGTCGAGTGTTAGTTAAAGACGCTAACCGATCATCAGAAAAACGCTATAAAATGCGCAAAAAATAATGAACTCATCCATTAAATCCATCGCCAAACAATTCGTGAAATTTCTCATATGAGCAGAATCAGTTATGGCCTCTGCCAGGAGATCCTCACGGAAAACCTGACTACGTATCACATTGCTGCAAAGTACATCTCTCTGTTTAGTTCACTTTGTACATTATCAAAAGGACTATTTTAAATAGTATGTTGACGAAATGTAAACAACATATGAAATACATTATTTTCAGGAGTAAGGTTGTACTCTGCTTTAAGGCCATTCAGATATCACCTCAGTCAGGGATGATTTTACTTGCGCAGACATGTATTTATATCATTACTTATATTTAAATTAACATTATTTTTTCAAATTATACTATGACATCAAATTTATTTACAACCAAGTCAGGTATATGAGACTGAATGGGTAAATAATGGGGACTTCATAAGCGACAATATATGCAGACGGTGAGAAAAATGAAAGAGGATTAGGACTCGTACTAGACTATGACATGAAGAAATATGTTCTAAAATACTACCTGATATATTTATTGTATATAAAATGACAGGGAAACTCTTCAGTATATGCATTATAGCGATATACGCCTCAACAGCATAAAGGACGGAAGAAGAAATTGATGAGTTTTTGCAACATGCTGGACAGCGACAAGAATCAATACAAATCGTAGAAAATTATCATTATCATGGCAGATCTAAACGCTAAAGTAGGAAAGGGATGAGGCAGTGAAATAGTCGGCAAGTATGGGCGAAAACATCGCGAAGAACACGGAGAAAAATAAATCAACAAGAATAAATAGAATTTTCACTTATGTCCAGTTACGGTGAGTACAGGTAGATGGAAAGCACTTCAAGAGTCATTATATTATTATGTCCACCTGCTTTGAAAATCTGCATTCGAAATCTTAAATGTTTGGAATACTGATCGGTAGCGTTGATAGAGAATGCCTATCTGTTTCATTCACAAGGCAGACCTTTGCAGACTATTCCCGGTCACCATACTCAATAAATTGCTGGAATGTTTTCTTTTGAAATATACTGTAGTGAGAATTGCATTGAAAACTTTCTTTTCGTGAAATGTATTTTATGTTCGATCCGTTTAAGTTAAAAACTCTATAAACATAACATCTAAAATCAACTAACGATATTTAAATACAACAAATGAAAAATATAGGGTACATGGGAAGGGTGAACTGGAACAAGTTTGCAGACGATACAAAGCAGACGATGATATATATGTGAACACGCTCCCATCTTTTATTCGATTTTCGCATTTTTTCAACAACCTGTTTATTAAATCTATGCCCGTTTATCATATTTTCTGAGCTTTCCATACGCCCATTTATTATGATCTCTGCTTTTATTTGGTATTCAATAGTAACATGCTTTATTTAATTCAAGCCTTATGAAAAATATTGTCTCTAAAATTTTAAAAACCATATACGTATTTCTTTAATTACAAATAAAATTAATTTTTTGCAAGATTCGAACTCGCGTGACTTTTTCCACAGGAGCTTTCGACTTTATATAATGATGACTAAGCTATAAAAGTCATTAGGTAGAGTTATTTTATAATCTTTATATCTTCCACGACGAGCTTTGTTTTTATTTTAATCCGTGTCACTTCTTTTGGTTCATCGTCGTACTGTATAAATGGTTTGCCGCCATTTTATATCCTATCCCATTAATTGAGCGCCTAAAATATTCTCATAATGAAGTACAATAAGGTTTTAATGAACAATTTCTAATTAGTAACAATATAACGAATTCTGTAATTTATTTCTTTTGAAAGAATAATTATTTTATACTGTTTTGGGCGCCTACATTGGAAATATGCTTTACAAAGTTGGAAGACAATTCGATCCTCAAATTTCTGTGCCATAGTAAAGTAAAATTAGTAAATACCAATTATACAGTAGTTCGATAAAGCAAAACAACAACCAAGTAAAATCTTTTTACTTTACTTTTACTTTTTTTACTTTTAGTTTTTAAGTCTTTCTTATCGGGTAGGTCCTTGAAGGTCGTTGTCAGTATTCAGGATTCTGAAGCCTATGAGATCAACGCAAACGTCCCACAAGCTCTCTTTCTGCATTAACGACCTGTCTAAGAACAACCCCAGCTTCTTAGTAAGTATCTATGCAGATGATACCACAATCTATGTGTGTATCGCCAAAAAAACAGTATAACCAAAGCTGATCTCTCATTTGACCAAGCATTAACAACCCAATGGGAGGAAAATTGGTTTGCAAACTTCAATAACACAAAAACCAAGTATCTTTTATCATCACCGAACTAACCCTGAATCCTCACATTTCATGATGAATAGTTACACTCTCAAAGAGGCTGCTTGCTTTGAGCGTTGATATTGGGGTTCAATTTCGCTTTGGAGTTCAAGTGTATCACATATACAGTCCGTCTGAAGTTATTACGCAAGTCACATAAACCTTAATAATTCGAATTTGCTTTGAACAATTTTCGTCAAATTTTAAACGATTAATTTAGTCAAAGTTTGAGTTAAAGTTGTAAGTAGTTTCAACATGTTTTATTAAGGTTATTATAAAAACTGTATTCTGAAGTTATTATACAGATTAAACTAATATTAGTTTAAGGCCTCTGAAATCTAATAAAAGTTCTTTTTTTTATATGTTGAAATATGGATAAATGCTGGAAACAGAAAAATTGGTTGTATAAAAGGATCATCGAACGACAAATAGGGCATTTGAAAATATAATTGATTTGAGAACTAGAAGCAAAGGAAAAGGTTTTAAGAACATATCTTCTGGGTGGGGGGACGGAAACTAAAGTAAGTTATAGTGAAAACAATTACTTTTAACCAGTGCCCATATCTTTGGACAGGCGTGAATTGAGGGAGTCAAGAAAGACAGAAGGTGACGAATACTTTGCAAATTGATATTTGTCAATAAATCTCCTAGGCAAACTCCTATCAGCAAACCAAATATTTTAAAGCATCAAATTGGGCCAAGAAATACATAAAATTGATTTTTCTAAAGTAATTTTTATGAACGAATATCAAGTGGCACACAATGGACATGATGGATGAGTAAAAGTATGGGTTTTAACCGATGTAGATATGCCTGTGGCTAAAAGAAGGCAGCAAGGAGGTGGCAATGTGATGATATGGGCTGGAATTGTTAACGAAACCATTATTGAACCATTCAAAGTCGATGAAAGAGTTAAACTGAACAGTTATAACAATCCGATTTTATGGACTAGATTCTTTGAATGGTAAAGTGTGTATTTATGCATGGCAATATACATTCTCATGTATATCTAAGGTCATCTAAGGTTATCCGTGTTTTTAAGGTTTACAGGAGAGAAGATAATGGAATGCACACTATGTTCTGATCTGAATTCGACCGAAAATCAACGGATACTTGTGAAAATGAAATTATATGAAGGTGACAAACAATATGACAGTAAAGCAGACATATAGAAACAATTAAATCCACCATGTAGGAAACTGAACCTGTTGTAATATAAAACTTAACAAAATAAGTAGATAATAGATTGCCAGCTCTTATTAAGGTTTACTATATTAAGATGTAAATGCTTCAATGCGTCGCCGGTTTTAACTTGTATCCAAGAATTAAATTTCTTTTTTTGCTGATCGCTCCTGTTATTATAATGAGGTTGATGACTAAATTCACCTCCAACTTGCAGCTTCAGGACAAGAACCTTCCAGCTTCACCAAAATCTGTTCCCGTCATCCATTCCCTATTGCTGTTTCGCTTTGTGAGAGTTGGTTGGAGGTGAAACAAAATCAGAGTAAAAGAAAAGGCCAATGGCGTAAATTTGTTTAAGGTGGGACTCAACTTGTCAGGATGTGACCTACACACTTAATTTCATGACCTTCCTCTATGGTACATATAGAATGAGTCATGCAGAATCCAATTATGAAACGGCAACAGACTGCCATTGACTCTGTTATAATTTCATGTGGCGCCTTCTGTATTATATCCTCTTCATCCGCTGATTCAACCGTTGAGATCTGTTGTAATCGTCATCCGCTTGTTCTGACGTTCGGGTCATTGGGGTTGGTCGTACTTAGTCTGGTTCTTCACAGACTTACATATGTTCGTTATTTGTTCTATTATAGGTGTTGATCAATTGATGATTTTATTACATTGTTATTGAAGTAAAAAGTAATTTTCTGGTTTTGTATAATAACTTGAGACTGTAGTTTTTATAATAAATCCAATAACTTTAATAAAATATGTTGAAGTTCTCTAAAAATTTAACTCAATCTTTGTTTTGGCGTATAAATTAATCGTTTAAAATTTAACTTCGAGTTATTCGGGTTTATGTGATTTACATAATAACTAGTATAGGGTCCGTCGCTAAAGATGTTAGAAAAATGATCGACTTTTTAAAGTACTTAACTCCACCTGCCATGCTATTCCTTTACAAGAGTCAAATCAGATCGAAAATGGATCATTGCTACCAATCTGTGCTGGATCTGTCCAATCTTCTCTTTCTAGCCTTGGCAGAGTTCTAAAACGTTTACGCAGTCTTGTGGGTGATTTCCCACTCTACAGCTCCGTTCTTCATAGACGCAACATTGAAATCCTATCGTTATTCGAATGAAAAACATTTTGACTAGCTACATTCATTAGTTCTGCCAGTTCAGACTTTTACAACTAAGACACTACATACCATGTGCTCAGACGTGAGCCATCCTTATTCCTTTTGTACTACATTGTTAAGGACGTACTATTCGGGCGTCTTCTTTCCAAGGGCCGATGTTTTGTGGAACAGACTCCAATAAGAATGCTACTCCAACCACTACAATCTTAATCTCTTCAAGTCTAAGATCAACAATTCGTCCGTTCATAAAACAAGCCTAAACTTGAGAGGCTCTTGGGCCTTGTATTGTGGGAACAATAGCGTAAAAACATTTTGCCACTCAGATAAACAAATTGGGCTCTTACGAAAAGCAACACAGATATCAACCTTCTTACTGATTTCTTTAAGTGCCTATGTTTCTATAATTTAATTACGAATTGAAGAAACTGTTGACAAAAATCAAAATCTCATGCTGCTTCATCAGAAGTTTCCTATGTCATATCGCGGGGACTGGACAATTTCCTTATTCCATACGTACGCATATAGGCACCCACATTAAACCGAGCTTGGATCGCATCTTATCGCAGCGGGAAGGTGGGTAATTACCGACAGCCTGGGATGAAAGTGTACTATCTGTCTTCCTCTTCCTTATGAGAAAAAAAAATTAGTACCGGGGATACATGTGGCAGCACCATCCTCATTGCCCTAAAGAGAGAGGGTTGGTGGATACCAATTCCTGCGGAGACTGGACAAGTTTTGTCTTTTGCTCATATGTATGCATTTGGGTAATCCAAGTCAAAACCAACAATGTGTCACATCCTGTTACTGGTTGTTGTATTATTGTGGCCTTTTGCCATACGAAAGCAATATTAATAAGTAGCCGTTATACATTAGTTCATGAAAGAAAATTCAAAATATAAAAATTATATAATAATAAGGAAAATGTTAAAATTGTATAAAAGTTAATTAAGAAAATTAGAATATAAAAATTATTGAAAAATAAAAAAAAATCATATGAGGAAAAATAATAAAAATTAACGTGAGATAGAAAGTTACTAACACGGTTTCTTTAAAAAAAAAGATGTCAAAATGATACTAGTCGCAAGTCGTTTATTTGCAAAAATTGACAAAATAGATGTCTGATGTTAAAAATCCCTCCAAATTAAAATTTGCAAAAAGGCGCGAGATTATTAAATATCTACATTTTCGAATTTTGAACCAATGGAGATAAAAAGTATTCTCTCCCAAATGATTTGATTTTTATCTTTTTTGTGGTCACTGACTGCCTTATAAAAATGAAGAGATTTTATCTGTCAAAGCAGAAAGTATTCAATAGTCTCATGCATATATATTGCCGAAGAAGAAGAAAAAAATTAAAATATTCAAAATTGGGATTTTTATTTCATACATTCGAATGTCTTTTTCAAAACCTTGAGATTTTATCTCACATCTGTGAAAGTCTGTTATAAAAATTTGATATTTTTGTATTATGCCTGCGAATATCTATTTTTAAAAGTTGATTTGCTTTTATTTTGTTTAAAAAAAAAAAAAAACAACAGAAAATCAGCAAAATGCCTGAGATAGGTATCGGCGATGTTGAGTATAAGTAGATGAATACACGGTTCAACTACATGAGAAAGTTGGACTTTAATTAAGTCCAAAGAAGGCAAAGAAAAACAAACACAAGACCGATAAATGTATGTAAACAAATATATGTATTAATAACAAGAAAGGTTACAAGTTACATGGACAGAGTGCGTGTGGTGAAATATTATGTGTGTGTTGTGTTGTGGTGAGTGTTCGTACGTACGTGTATTGTTCTTAGCGTGTTCCCATCATTTGGGAAACACTGTATCTGTGAGCGTTCACATCTACGAAGTGGTAAGGCTGAAAGCCTGAGGCAAAAAGAGATTTACCTCAAGGTGCCGACCCAAAGGCCTGAGGGAAAAGGAGGAAGAGGCGAAGGGTCAGCGAGTATTTATAGCCAGGTGAGAGAGACCCCTGTTGAAGGGTTAACGAACTAAGGAGGAGCTAACTCCAACAAACGTTGTTGTTTTCTAAAAGAAAACAGAAATTTGAGCTTAGACAAGAATTGTTATCCTGCTTTAACAATTTTGAGATACACAAATGAAATTTTATTCATGGCCTGTTTTGTATTTTGATTTTATGAAAGTGGTTTTTGTTATTTTAATAAATGTTGGTTTCTTTTCAAGTTTCAATTTGAGTAAATGTTTTGTCTTTTCTCGTTATGACATCAGAGAAGTCCTTTGAAAAAGATAAAATTATTTGAGCCCTTATTTCTTTTCTTTTTAAAAACTAAGAAATATTTTTGTAATCTATTGAATCTAAGTAATATATTCTGATAAACAAATTAGTCTCTCATGCCAGGCTAAACAGATGCCTAACTTTTTATTCATCTCGTTCTCTGTGTAGTTTTCTATCATAAAAATCCCTGTGACCTTTTGCCACTCTAAAGCATTAATTAATAAGTACCATTTTCCGGTGGTCTGAGCAACAAAAATCTTCTTCTTTGTTTTTTGTTTTTTTTTTTAGAAATTCTTCTTGATAAACAAATTCATCTTTTTTGATGTGCGAAATATACAGATGCAAGAAGTTCAGAGAATTTTTTTTTAAATTCCCAGTACAACAACAACAATTATGAGAAAAATAATCGTGAAATTATTGTATTGATATTTTTACTTATCACAAAGAATTCTTGTATTATTAAAGACGCATTACATCAAAAGACTTTTCATATTGAATGGAAGACCCGTGTCATTAAATTACTTTCATGTACAAATTGATGCGGCCATCTTTATGAAGATATTATTAAAAAAAAAAAGGTAAATAACTTACTGGCATACTTATTTCAGTATATTATATAACAAGCTTTTTTATGGGAATAAAGAGAAAACACATTTTAAATTACGGCGCAGATGCCAGAATTTAAAGGAATCGTTTGTTAGCAATTTCCAGACATTTTTTTCTTCTGGTTTCAGTTTAATTTTCAAGAGGAAGTAATAATGAGTGAATCATGAGAACAAAAATGAAAAAGCAAATAACGAAGGAATCAATTTTTGTCATATTTTTTTCATAATTTCTTTTTTCTTCTCTCTGAGTTAAAAAAAATCGCCAAAGAAGAAAACATGATTATGTCACCAATCGCTACTCGACCCAATAAAATATTTAAAAGGATTGTCATTTTTTACTTAAAAAAATAAAATAAAAGTTGCAAATAAATTTACACCTTTTCTCCGAATCAAAATATTTTAATAAAGACCCAGACAAGCTCTTCCGTTTATTTAGTTTGTTTATTTATTTATGTTTAAATGTCGTCATTTGTTTTCATTTTACCACCATTTATTTGGCTAAGATTCAATATGACTGCTTGTTTGCATTATTTGCCAAAAAACAATCTGCCTGCTATTTGGTATTCAAATCGCATAAACAAAAAGTCAAATTTATTTTTAAATACTAATACACACTTGATATTTATAAATTTTGGCTGTGGTTAATTTTACAAAGTATCAGGCCATATTTCCTGAAAAGGACAATTGCGTAAATAAAATTGTATGAATAAGAGAAAATCATAGTATTTGAGGTGGCACAAATTTTATTATTATTATTATTATTAAAAGAAGAAGAAGAAGAAGAAGAAGAAGAAGAAGAAGAAGAAGAAGAAGAAGAAGCGTATTCTTTGGGACTTTCCCATTCATACTGACAGACATATTGCCAGACATAGTGATTAAAGACTACAAAGAAACAAAAAAATGCCTTCTCAGAGATTTGACAGTACCATCAGACACAGAATATGGCAAAATATATAAATATATGGATTTTGAAATTAAAACTGAAAAAAAAACACCTTAAAACAACATAGTGTTATAGCTATAATAATTGAAGCCCTGCGTATGAAGAAAAAAGATTCCTGGCAGCCTCTGTTTGCAAGAGATACGAAAGATTGCATTATGTTGAACTTCTCATCTTCTCATGAGAGTCTTATCAATGTAAAGAAAATATGACCACAAGACATGTTAAGTATCACTTAACATCAAAATTTGAGCAAAAAGCTTGCGTTACACAAGGTCTTGTGAAATCCTACTTAAAGGAAATGTACAGAACAGAAAGCAAAAGATAATCATAATAATAATAATAATGATAATAATAATAATAATAATAATGATAATAGTAAGTGTTACATTCTAAAGGAAAGTTGAGATAACCTTTATTTTGTTATTATTTTCAAATTAAATTGAACCTTAAAACTAGTGCAGTCCAGAGTTCTAACCACTGAATAACATCAACGTTAAAATTTAAAAGTTGTCAAAATTTGCTGGAAGCTAAAATAAAGGCTTGACTGTAATTTTTATGTAATTTCAATTATGAAATATTTACGCCTTCTTGAGCACGAAACCTTTTTTTTTTTGCATTTCCCAATGATTAAAAACTGAATTATTATTATTATTAGTAGTAGTAGTAGTAGTAGTTTTTCTATTTTACTGTATGATACTATCCTTTACAAAAACGTTTACTTAACTGAGACCTGAGATAAAGGAATTTATTTATTTCAAGAAAGTTATTGAACACACACACACACATATATATAGTTGTGTGTATATATATATATAATTGTATGGTTATTTGTTTATGACCCTGGGTTTCACGCTTTTGCAATCATCAGACACTGATGATCTCAAAAGCGTGAAACTCAGGATCCCAAACCCATATCCATACAACTGAATAGGCTATTGTTAGCTCTATCACTGATATTGAGCGCTTTCCACTAAGTACTGCGCGTAAAAAATTATATATATATATATATATAAATATATATATATATATATATATATATATATATATATATTATTATTATTATTATTATTATTATTTAAATAATTTAATTTTCATTGATCAAAAACATTTTCACTTAAAATCTGTTATTTTCAAATAGAATACAATTCAATATCATTGGTTGACTTCCATTTTTTTGCCCCATGTTTCTTCAAACAGACGACACATTTTCTACATTTTTGTTATTTATAGCTTTTATTTCCTCCCAGCCGACAATATGACCCTTTTTTTGTCTTTCATCTTTCCTTATATTTTTAATCCTCTTTCCCCGACTTTTTTGTTTTTTATTCTATTTTAATTCAGTTTGATAATTTTATTTTATTTTTCCTTGATTCTTTTTTTTTAATTTTTTTTTTTTTTTTTTTGTTTCGCCCGCCTTTCTTTTTGTTCCGATTTCGCTTGTTAAACACGCATACATGTATACACACACACACACACACGCACGCATACATACACACACGCACGCATACATACACACACGCTTACAAACATTCTCACAGGCATATAAATACACATCTAGCATATTCACATATACATACATGCATAGAAACAAAATCGCGTATATACCCAAGTACATGAAAAAGTTCGTAGCCTAATGATAAAAAATACATTACACAATAACAACATATACTTCTTTTTCAATATGCTTTTCTTCCTTGTCAATGCACTTAATTCAGTAGTGAATATTGATCATACAGAACGAATACAGTGACATTTTTTCCCAGAAGCCGAAGTTATGATTTTTTTCCTGTTATGAACTTTGAAGAAATGTTTGAAGTGAAGACGCCAGTATGTGTGTACACATCTTTTTTACGTGTGTGTGTGTGTGTGTGTGTGTGTGTGTGTGTGTGTGTGTGTGTGTGTGTGTGTGCGTGAGTGCGCGCGCTTGTGTGATTGGATTATTAAAAATAAAATATTGATTCTTTTATTATTTTCACCTCTGTCCCATAAACTTTGTCACAATTGTATACACAATTTATGCTCCCGGTAGAACAACTAATTATAGGACAAAAACAGGAATAGAATAATATTTTTTAAAGTTTATAAAGGCATTGCTCACTTATTTTGTTACAAATTTTATTTTAAAACATCTCTTATGTTTGGAGTATAAATTAAGTAAATGAAACTATGACTTTTTTTCCTAACCTTACCGAGTGAAACTTATGATTTTTTTTTTCTTTTCCGCAGTCACATACTTTTTTTTAGAAAAAACATTTATATGCCTTAAAGTCTTCTCCATGAGTCTCGTTCTAACACAGAACATCTACACATACACACACATGCAATTTACAATATCAGACGAACTAACACAGTACAATTAATTAATTATTAATAATAGTAACATGCACATACAATCCAAAAATTGAACTTGCCTCTTTTTGAGGCGAAACACGCGTACTCAGGCGAGAGAAACTGGATATGCATGCAAAAGTTCGAATTCACTCACATATAGGCAAAATTTAAGCATACATAAACGCCTTCTTTTAACATACGTACAAAAGTATGTTGTACGCGTATACGTTGGCTCTGAACTGCACTTATCATTCATACCAAGAATAATGCGCATGCACACACGAATAATAATGAGGGAGGATATATCGCATTTCCCACCATATAAGACGCACTTAGAAAAAAAAAATCATCCTGCATCATATACTCGGATGGTTGAGTTATCGCTAACAGACTCGCACCTAAACATGACGCACGCGCAAAGGCACGCACACATGCACAAAGGCACACGCGCATACACGTACGCGGGCACTATTTTCCTGATTAATCCAGAATTAGCTCGCAGTTAGTGTTGGTGGTAATTTTGGTCTCCTTTTATTAACATAAACATTTTGACAATATATCACTCTGTTTTTATCAAGTTTGGGGCCTTTTTTTCACCATGGTATGCACTTTTTTTCAGCGAATTACTGCAGCTGCCTATATTTAATAAAGCAGTGTTCGATACAAAATAAGAGCTAAAATTTATTACAAAAATAGATATACATATTTATTCTTAATGATTGAAAATGATCCGATTATGATTGCAAATCAAAACGATGTTAAAATATTTATTAAAAATGGACATGTTAGTCTTGTCTTGAGCGATCGATTAAATATTATTATCTTTTCCTAAGTATGCATGACGAAATTATAGATTCACGTTATATTCGCAGGAGGTTTGCAGAAATTTGAAAGAAAGTAGTTTCCGACAAAATTCGAAACCCTACTCCATACGACAATGCCTGTATGTTTCATGTTCATATTTGTTAGGAATTTAAGAAATTCATTTTTCCAGATTTCCAATTTGCGTCTGATTTGCTATTTTAATTTTGCCAACTCGCCTCCAAATAAAGAAACTAAAATCTTACTTTACTGTAAATTGTAGAAAAAAATATTAAATTCACACGCAGGTGCAATAAGACTCCCTTGTACAGACACCATTTCTAATTTGCGCATTTCGTGTACATTAACCTAAAATTTGCAGTATTTCATTAACAAACCAATTGATAATCGCAATCACAGAGAAACAGGGACACGTAAAAACACACGCAGATTCTCACGTTGAAAATACGGATAAAGACCGTTTCACATACATACATATTAAGTAGAGAAAGACATAGGCACACACTAGCTCCCCATTTTCTATAATAACTCCCTATCCTTACAAATTTTATCTCCCGACCCACCAACTTTAAAATCTCAGCTGCCCCATCTCCCAAGGGCAGGCAAGGTCGGTCGACTTTAGTGTCTTCCAACTTAACAAAATATAAGTTATAAACAATTGTCAAGGATGATTAGTTTCTTTACTCTCTCTCTCCCTGAGTTTGCTTGTTTACTGAAAATGACACAAGGGAATAGGAAGCAAAAAGGGGAAAAGCAGACGTCAGTCGATTGACGTCAGTTTGGAAAGAGCAGGAGCAGTTATGGTTCGTATTATCAGCCTGTAAAATTCGGTTGCTGACCTTGTCTGCCTTGTCAACGCGTTCCCTACGAACCTCTCTGACAATAACTTGCATTACCCACCCTTACGTTTTCGCAGTCAACACTCCTCACCTTCCCTGACTTGCATTGTACAATCTTTGATCACAAGACAGAAATGTAGTGGAAAATCGGGCACTACAGTGAGACATTTTATTATTACAGTAAAAATTAGTTTTATACGGGTAGTGTATCAATACCAAGATAAATCACAACATTTTAATGACAAAATCTCGTTTCCTAAATTTATTTTTAATCAATTTACATTTTCAATTCCATTTACAGGGGATTTTAAAATTAATTAAAAAAAAAAGAAAAAAAAAAGAAAGAAAGAAACTAAAAATGCATCTGTAAGAACACATAATGGCAGATCTGATGATTGATTAAACGCCGGGGATCGGTTTTCAAGCCCAGATAGAAGACAAAGATTCCAGAGTTGATTTTTAAAGTAAGCGATCTCTTCTTCTTTAAAGAATTAGCGCAACACAATCTTCCACCTACTTAACATTCAGACGAAGCTAAGATAATATAATTATTTAACAACCATTACTTTCTCTGAGACTGATACAAAATGTCAGTCATCATACATGCAATGAGGATTTAATTGGATTGAACTATTGATTACATGGTCAGCTATGGTAATCACTCCGTTAGGTTTCTGTACACACACATACACACTCGTGTGTGTGTGTGTGTGTGTGTGTGTGTGTGTGTGTGTGTGTGTGTGTGTGTGTGTGTGTGTGTGTGTGCAAATATATAGAAAAATAAGAAAGAACCGTTAGGTTAATAATCCGAAGTTGTTTAGTATTTTTGTTTTTATTTAAAAAAAAACAAAACAACAAAAAAAAAAAACAGTGCTCAATACACAAGTAGAGCCTAAATTATAATTATTTAAAAAAAATATAATTCCATCGCTACATAAGAGTTTTCATGTTTAAAAAAAAGAAACTTATGTAGCGATGGAATCATATTTTTTTAAATATATATATATATATATATATATATATATATATATATATATATAAGTGAACATTGAGGCCAACACTCAGAGGTGACAGGCTGTGTCATGCTCGACGCAATCGTCAGGCCGCCTGATATATATATATATATATATATATATCATATATATATGATATATATATATATATATATATATATATACACTACAGGCAAAAAGATTGGGGATGAAATATTTTGATAGTTTGTTTTTTTTTAGTAAAAGATAAATTTTCAGTACCTATAGTCAGTGGCGATTCTATGGGGAAGGGTAGAAGGGGGCAAATACCCCCCCTTCATTTTGGCTGGACCCTCGGTTGCCCTCCCCACTTTTCTAAGTTTTGTAGACGAAAAAAATCAGGGCAGACAAATTACACTGTTCTGCTACTATTGACATTAGTATTAACCCTTTCATTTTGTTTTGAAGTTAACCTCTCTTGTGTTCCAACAGCTTGAGAGTGGAAAAGAGGGCAAGAATAGATTAGAACTCCACTACTATGGATGTAAAGTTATTCCGTTTAATTTAGTGAAGTAACATACTTATACTAAAACTCATTCCTAAGTTGTGTATACGATAGTGTTGTAATATGAAAATAAAGACACTCTTGAATTTACCCCATCCCCTCCTCCTCTGCAGAAAAATCTCGACCGCCAAGTGCCCCCGCCCCATTTTCAGAGTTCTAGAATCGCTACTGCCTATAATGCATTTGCTTTTATTTTCTATCTTTCTCGAGGCTCCTCAACCTTAAACTCTAAAATGACCACAAAACAGCATTCGGGCCCATCCACTCAAAAGCGCCTAGTATGGTTCGAAATATAACCGTAACCCCCCATCAAAATAGTTGTTAGAATGATAAAATAGACCTTCCCATGATGCTCCACTGACCAGCATATATAAATAATCGAGCCTAAACACGACGCACATAGCTTGATTTCCAGAGTTGGAAATAAATTTGGGAATGATCGAAATTAATTGCGAAATCCAGCGAAAGTAACCCATGAATTAAAAATAATTGTTTGTACGGAAAGTAAGGACCTACGTATCATCAAATTGTCATTAAATTAAGTGGCAGCAGAAGACATCGCTGAACTTTTAAAAAGCAAACTTAAATATTAATGCAGTACTTAAATGCAGTGATAAATTTTAAGTTCTTCTGTAGTTTATTGTTGCCTATCGCATCTACTTCTCCCTATCTATTTTGATGAAAGCCCAATCAAGAACGCTCCATGGGAGCTAGATTAAATGCCTCTTGATAAGACGGCTTTTAAGCTTGTATATATATATATATATATATATATATATATATATATATATATATATATTATTTTTAATTACCCTTTATTTTATATAATTTTACATTTCTTTTTCATTATATAAATTTATATATATATATATATATATATATATATATATATATATATATATATATATATATATATATATTAAGAGAAGAAAGTTACCAACACGTACTCTATAAGTAAAAATGATGTGTAATATATATATATATATATAAAATTTACCAGTAAAATAATTTGTTCATTACCATATTTGGTATAAACGTAAACATTTAAAAAAAGAAATTCAAAAATCAAACTCAGCGTTGCATTGGCGCGTTCAAAAACCAATATCTCATTTTCAATAGCATTTCGGATACAATACACATATATTTTCGATGTCCTCTTATTACTAAGAGAAAAAAAACAAGAACAACATCTATTATATACCTGAAGATGTCTGTATGAACAGACGAAAGCTTGTGTAAAATAACAACTAATACGGCAGAAATTTATATGAACTAGGATCAATTCATTCATAACGGATCTAAGGTTTTTGTGTACTATTTGAATTGTTTGCGAGATGGATGTCTCGCCATTTAAAATCATTAACCTTTTGCATTAGTTTTGTGTGAATAATTCATGTATATATATATATATATATATTACACATCACATGTTTTACTATCCGTCGGTCTTGTCTTCATTATAGCAGTTCTTTTTATTTAAAGAGTACGTGTTGGTAACTTTCTTCTTTTAATAAATGCCTTTTTTTAAACAGCCCTTCAAAAGAATTGGATTATTTTTAATTACCCTTTATTTTTATATAATTTTACATTTCTTTTTCATTATATAAATTTTTGTAATATATATATATATATATATATATATATATATATATATATATATATATATTATTATTATTATTATTATTATTATTATTATTAATTAATTAATTAATTAATTAATTAAAGAATATCAAACACTTTTAAAATCCCATAAGTACCACTTAAAATCCTATAGGTAACTCAACCTATTCAACAGTGGGAATGGCGTTTTGAAAGTTTAAAAAAAAATAGAAGACGTTCACTTGAATTCCAGTCGCGCTCAACACGCGAATCTCGATATAAATGTTCCTACTAGTATACAAAACAACAGAAAAACACATCTTTAACAACGCCTAAAAACAAACCCTTTTGAAAATGGTTAAAGAAACGTCCAAAAGCACTTGAGACAATGGACAATACTGACAATTTTTGCACTTCCTTATTTCCGCTAATGGAAAAAATGTAAGAATGCTGGAAAAAATAATAAAAAATTACTTAAATTTTCTACTGCTTTATAGTGGCAGACATTTTTGTTATTACGTCATATATGCATGCCCACAAAATAAAAGACGTCTAAATATTACTAACAGAATTGCTTACCACCAATTGCTTGTGTTTATCGCAATCACAATGTTTTAATTCTGATAGCGTTATGCCCCTCTGCACCTTACTTCTCAAACATTCCTCGTACATATATATATATATATATATATATATATATATATTAAGAAATGGACAAAGTCCGACAATTTATTTTATTAAAGTCATTTTTATGTTTAACGTTCTTTTTATAGATACAAGTATTTAAGTAAATGCACTGTTTACAATAAACAGTATTAAATAACATTTACCGGCCTGAATGTCCGAGAAATTTTCATAGAAAATATTCGTCCTTTGACAGGATTCGAACCTGCATCCTATACGGAACCGTCATTTACGCTGACGTGCCTTAACCGACTCGGCCACAAAGGAGCGTTTGGTAGGCAAGGTCAAATTTACTGCTTATAAAGTATATGCTTGTGGCATATATGCTTGTGGCCGAGTCGTTCGGAGTTTCCGTGGCAAGTTTTTTTGCAACGTTACTTTTTTATCGACAGATTCAAAAAGTGTTGATGGTCCGACACAAGCCTTCACCACTTGAAAAAAATCATTGTGTTGGTTTTCTGACAACTACATCTAATTAGTTCCACACATATCCGGCTACTGTGAAAAACTGTATGAAACAACATCAACTTTATCTTGGCACTTGGAATGTACGAACTCTCCAGGACAACAATTCAGCACCAGAAAGAAAAACAACTCTGGTCGCATTGGAGCTAAAGAATTACAGCATTGATATAGCTGCACTGCACTACATAAAACGAGAAAGCAAAATAAGACATCTTTAATTTTTCCTGCTGAATTTGGATACGGTACATTCTCCTGTACTGTTTGTGGTCTTTTGTGCAATTCTCGAGCCGGTTTTAAAAGTCATGCCCGTCATAGACATGCAGATAATTAGTTCGTGGTCGTCAGAACCCCATACATCGAACTCGATGGAAAAGTCCATCATATATATACGATGAATATTCACCCTTATATATATATATATATATATATATACACACACATATATATGTGTGTGTGTGTGTGTGAGAGAGAGAGAGAGAGAGAGAGAGAGAGAGAGACGGGTTCCTCACAACAAAACAAGGACAAAAGTAAAAAAAATTCGTATGTCCGCAAATACTTCGTTTTTGAGTTATTAAGTTTACATTAGATGGCGCTGTGTTGCCACATAGACTGGCTTACTCTTTAAAAATTATTTACATTGCTCGGACAGTTGTCCTCATCTTTATTGCCATATTCACGACGTTTCGGTCGTTGTATGCTCCGCCCTTCTTCAGGTGATTGGAATTTCGAACTGAACCCTTTATTTCTTCCAACGATTATTCTAGTTCCACGTGACATGCCTCCTCTGGATGTCACAGTTACCTCATTTTAATTCAACTCTCCAAGTTTTTGTTTACCACTGCAGTAACCAGTTATTGAACTCACAACTCTTTGGGTCAAGTCATTGGATCCAACCAAAGCTTTTATCCACTAAGCCATTTTATCCATTGTTTCCCCGACCTCAATCGATTGGATTTTTTTATCTAGGGGACCACCTAAAACAATTAGTTTATGCAGAAGACATTAATAATGTAGAGACGCTTCATCAATGTGTCATGTGGGCCTGCGATACCATTCGACATCCTGTGGGAGTATTTGAAAGGGTCCACTAGTCAATGATCTGACGGGTGCATGCGTGTGTAGAATCAAGCGGAGTGTGTTTTGAACATTTGTTATGAGTTGTTGTGTTGAGGTACAACGATGGCCTTTTCGACATATGTTTATATGGAAGTTTCAGTAACCGTCCCCAAATTTTAGAAAATAAAATTTTGATACACCCCCCCACACACACATATATATATATATATATATATATATATATATATATATATATATATATATTATTGGCAAGTAAAAAATGAGCCACCTAGGTAAGCAATGAAATTGTTTAATTTTTACCAAGGTGTGTCTGAAAATGCATTTTCAGGACTAGTTTTGGAGGAACCAAGATCATAATAAAATGCAAAATAAACAGGATCTTATGGGGTGGAAGTGGGTTACCTCCCTTAGACATGTAGTCACGTGACTAAAGTCACGTGGCATGAATATAAAAGCAGCGCCTTTTCAAAAATCATTCTCTTTTCCAATTTTTTTTTATTCCGTGAACGGCTGCTGTCCAGCATGTAATTTTGCCATAAACATAAAGCACTTACAAGCACTTTCACACACACACACACACACACACACACACACACACACACACACACACACACACACACACACACAATTACTGTTTCCAAAAATTGTTATATTTGTTGAAATACTTTGTTATTTTGAAAAAAGGGTATATTTGTTCGTCATTTGCATGTTTAAAATTTTGATTGCCGTTGCTTTCAGTTGGACTAAACGTAGTGACCCCCAGCAGTGTTTGTATTCCTTCAGAACAGTAATGCAAGATATCGCATTCACATTGACAACATTACGATGGTGGGTACAGATCTCGATGCATAATGAGACTGAAAATACGGCATGCACAAGCTAAGAGCCACTTGACACACATAACATTGTAATCGTTTTCACAGATTGAGTTATGCATGCAGATTTTTCATGTTAAATCGACCGAACAGAGATTGCATAAATTTTGCAGTCTTCAATTTAACGTTCTAGTTTAGTTCATCCAAATTTTATTATGAGCAGTGTGAACTTAAAGAAAAAGATAAAGATCATCGGAATGTCACAAAGAACTTACAATATCGAGGTAGTCTCCCCAGAAAATGTTGGTGTTGAGAGCATTTTGGGTAGGATAACAACTGGTATTATTTGGAATTAGATTTTTAAAAATATCAAAGCAAGCTAGTAAGATTATCAGTAACCTATTCAAAGTTAATCCCTCATCAAGTAATAGGAGTAGATAGGTTCGCCTATCGTCTAGTTCCACTCCTCCCTGGGTTTTGAACAGGAGTAATGGTTTTTCCCTTGGTTGCTGTTTAGGATTGGGTTTCCGGTTCCTTCTAAAGTTTGTTTCAGATTCTGTACTCCTAACGCTTGTCATTTCCTACACTAGTCTTACGCAATTCCACACAGTGATCCTCTACCTTGACTGACTCTTGGGACTTGTTTTGGGTGAACATTAGTTGAAAAAAGTAAGGGATGAACGTAGCTCACGACTGGCGTGCTCAAACGTTTGAACAGGCTGATATGGAAATGTCAAGAAGAACAAAAGGTGTAGAATATTTCGAAAATTGGTATCTGTCAAGAAATCACCAAAGTAAACTCCTCTCAGTAAATCAAATATTTTAAAGCGTCAAAATTGGGCCAAGAAATACATGAAAATTGACTTTTCTAAAGTAACTTTCATGAATATCGGGTGACGTTCAATGAACCTGATGGGTGGGCCATAGGATCGATTTTATCCGATGTAGATGTACTTGTGACTAAAAGAAGGCAGCAAAGAGGTGGCAGTGTGATTATATGGGTTGGAATTGTCGACCAAATCATTATTGAATCATTCAACGTCAATGAAAGACTCAGACTGAATAGTACTTACTATTGTGATTATATGAACAATACTTTTTGAATGGTACACAGCCTCAAAATTTTTGAAAAACCTCGTCAAGTAATGGATGAGAGTAGCTTACAGCTGACATGTCAATATATATATATATATATATATATATATATATATATATATATATATAAAGAACGATGCTATGTAGAAATTGATGCATTGCAGTAAAAAATGGCCAACATTAACAAATAAACATTGAACAAAACAAAAATAACTAGACAAATTAATATATGCTACAGGATAATGAAAATCGGTAAAAGGTATATTTAGTAATAAAGGCAAAATTAAACTAGATTCCAATGCAAGAGAGTATGACCGAAGACTAGTTTGTAAAGGAGAAAACGAAAATATTGTAGCGGAGTTACCATTATATGTATTGATTATTATTTCTATGTTGAGGAGATATTTTTAATGATAGGATGTATATTTACGTGAGAAAGATACGATAGTGATAGTATTGTAGTTGCACGGAATGTTTTATCGAACAGCAAATGTTTTTATTTTGTTGTTATGGTGAGGATAGAAATTTATAAGATCATTTTTATTAGTTGATTGTCAGTGGACACTAAGTTTTAGGTTATTGTCACTACGGTGTAACATGATATCTAGGAAAGGTAAATTATTGTTCATTTCCAGTAAATTATGTCGTATGTTCGATATTGTTTAGTTTATCTACAGGTCAGGTAAAGTAGTTTTGCAGGGATATATTAATTATGCGTCATCACTATATGAGAAGTATGTTGATTGGTTAAGTAAAATAGTTTGGAAAGGACCGGAGTCAGGAAATTCTAAGAAAATGCATGTCAACACCCTACTTAGAGGCGATCCCGTTGGTAATAAAAATTATTGTTAAATGTGAAATAGAATTGATTGGTGATGAGAAGGCAGATTTTTTTTTATTATTATTTTAGAATTGCTGTTTTAAAAGATTGAAGGAATAAAAGGAACGTTGTTGTAAAGGGATTTAATATCGAAGCTGGCCATGAGTTTATCAGATATTTATTCCCCTTAGTTTTCAACTAAGCTGCCTGAATTTTTTAACATGTTACCGAGAAGCTGATTGTTACGAGAACTGGGGTTAAAATGTTATTTTGGCGTTCGCCAGTTTATGGGGAGCGCTACTAATACTTGATATAATGGGATGCATATTCAACACAAAACAAAAGGCTCGTAAAATATTTAAAAATTGAAAAGCGGACCTGCCTGGCAAACCCAACGGATCAAAATATAATGTTCTACCTACCAATTTTATCGCAACTACAATTGAAAAGAATTTATCTAAGCTTAACATAAAAATTGTTACAACCACTTCTAAAACAATAAATGACTTAATACAGAACAAAATAGTAAGCTAAAACATGAAGCAGGATTTTACTCTATCGCCTGTAGTAATTATTATAAGAAATCCATCGGAGAAATGACAAGGAATTTAAATAAAACATTTAATGAACAAAAAAGGGATCTTTTACAAAGCAACACACTAAATGCATTAGATGCTCACCGTAATGAGTCTGACATTAATTTCGATTTTAAGAATGCTACCCTATCTAAAAGTGAAAGCTATTTATAAAGACGAAAATGTATAGAAAGTGCTTTAATTGCTAGATCATCCCTAGTAAATATGCGTACAGATTTTTACATTTCACCTTTCTTGGCAGGTCTTCTATTATCACAAGGATATTTAATAACAAAAGGGATAGAAACATGAATAAAATGAAAAAGCAACTAAAGGCTAGATTATATGCCCAAAACAAATATTTAAAAAATAAATTTAAAATTCTCAGCGTCCCTTCTCCTTCGTGCGTATGTGTAATCGCATCAACGTAAGCATCACTTTAGTCCAAGAAAATCCGAACTATGCAAATCATCATACTTATAAAACCCAGGTTGTGTGTCTGTGTGTCTGTTCGTTTATATATTGGATCGGATTTCCTACATTTTTCAACCGATTTCAACAAAACTTCACTGGACTACGTAAAATTACCTTGCGGTGGTTCTGACAGCGCCCAAAATTGGAAAAACACAATTATTTTTGCACGAAATCATTTTGAAAGCACGATTAAGAGTCATCGCTGTCACCAGAATGAAAGGGGGACAACTCATATCGAGTTATACTTATTATAAAACTCAGGTTGTGTGTGTGTGTGTGTGTGTGTGTGTGTGTGTGTGTGTGTGTGTGTTCGTTTATATATGGGATCGGATTTCCTACATTTTTCAACCGATTTCAACTAAACTTCACTTTTTTTGGCAGGTAGTGTTTCTTATTGTCTTGCACACTTTTTTCTTTATTTTTACATTCAGAATGCTTTAAAAATTCCATTTACAAGACAATTGTTTATAATAAAATTCTATTCAATCGGTAGACTCATAACGATTGAAAACATTGTTTTTGTTTGAGTTTGACCAATTCGTAAAAAAAAAACAAACAAACAAAAAAACTAATTAAGACATGCGTGTCCGTCAACCTTAAACAATAATCTTTGTCAATTTTATTTTTCAGTCTTTATGATGGTCGATACTTGATCTATCTCTTACTGTTACATCCCCGGGCAACGCCGGTCTCTAATGCTAGTTTGTTATAATTGTTCTTAAAAATTATACACTGTT
The DNA here is from genome assembly GCA_903632075.3 of Acanthosepion pharaonis. Taxonomy (NCBI): domain Eukaryota; kingdom Metazoa; phylum Mollusca; class Cephalopoda; order Sepiida; family Sepiidae; genus Acanthosepion; species Acanthosepion pharaonis. The sequence goes on from CAHIKZ030004020.1 coordinate 1,226,687, forward strand.
TTCCCATATATATATATATATATATATATATATATAGTGCAGCAGGTATCTGAAAATATATCTTTAAGGGCCATAAAAGAAAACGACATAAAATGTAATGTTACACGGCATGTGCTAAATTCTCACTTGTCTTTCAGACGTATCACGAGCGTTAACATGGTAGATTCAAGGCTGACACAGGAAATGATGATATTTTGCTCTTAGTTAGTTGACGAACCCCACAAACAGATGTACACACACATAGATAGATAGATAGATAGATAGATAGATACCTTCGAGGAACACGCACGCACATGTATAGACAGACAGACAGGCAGTGAGACAGACAGACAGACAGAGTCTTTCGAGGGGCACACGTACACTCACACAACAAACACACACACAGATAGATAGATAGATAGATAGATAGATAGATAGATAGATAGATAGATAGATAGATAGATAGATAGATAGATTCCTTCGAGTGGCTCATGGTAAATATTATACCAACTATAGACACAACGTAAAAAACTATATTACATCATCATCAACATTTACTGAATAGTCTTTTAAAGAATCTTGGAATTCGTTTTCTGAGAGTTCCGAAAGGACACTGGAATTGGGAACGCCATAAATTAGATTAACGTTTGTTTAACAAGTCAAGTGGATCTGAAGCCTGATTAACGAAGACAAAAAACAAAAATGCCCGAAATTATTCCTTCTTTTTTGTCCATATCTCATTCTCTGATGAAGTTTTAATAAAAGTGAAACATGTTAGATTGATAAACGTTTTCCATTTGTTCTTTATCATATCACAGATAGAATTTTTTCTTTTTTAGAAAATCTTGGTACAACATTTTTTACATCTATTAGCTCCGCCGACGTCCACCTTCTTATTTAATTTCATGAAATTTCGTGAAATTAATGGTTGTACCGCTTAATGTTCATATTAGCTATACGCAGAACTCATGGGAAGACTATAAATCAACAAAATTTTTTTTTTTTTTTTTGTAAAGCATTTCTCCCAATTAAGAAAAATCTGATCTGAATCTTAAAATAAAAAAAAAATAAAATAAAATTATATAACATTATTATTATAACAATATTTGATTAGAAAAAGCTTTTACTTGATTTTATGAATAAGATAAACTATGGACACTATTTTCTTAAGAAAAACCTTTTCGATGAATAATGAATTTTTACAAGAATTGTTTTCATTTTTTTTTTTAATTAATTAGAATAATTTATAAAGTTGTAGTTAAATGAGGTTCTATTCCTCAGACAACACCGAATGCTCGTTCTGAAGACACCGTTCTCGAATTCGAGCAAGCGTCAACATGTAAAAAAAGAAGCATCCCCTTCTCACTGCTCCATCCCTCTTTTATTATGCCCAAACCACGACCGACTGACCAATCAGCGTTCTTGGCTTCGTCTTCCGTCATACAGTCAAATATCATCCTCTAGTCCGACCAATCAGCACGCCGATTGCTATTGGTCGAATCGCGCTAAGACGTATCGAAACCAACGTTTCAGAATCATACACTTCAGAATAACTAAGTGTTTGCGTTTGTGTGTGTGTGTGTGTGTTTGCGTTTGTGTGTGTGTGTGTGTGTGTGTTTGCGTTTGTGTGTGTGCGTGTGTGTGTGTGTGCGTGTGTGTGTGTGGTGGGGAGATTCATGCCATTTTCAAAGGAACACAACATCGCTGCTACTTGTCGCGCATTGAGGTAAGGAAGTTATTTTCCTTTACACCAGATGAAAGCCACTCTGATTCGTTTACTTCTACGTAATTGTTCACTACACTTCCTCCTGACCACAAAAAAATACAGTCGGGAGGTCTCTTTTGCTGGGTACTCCTCCAAAGCGGAACAACACGAGCTTCGTCCCCAGACGAACTGACACCAGGGGAGCTATCATGTCCTACCGCATTTGTATTTTGACTACCAGTAGTTAAGGAATCGTCCTGTGAGCTTGTTTCTTCAAATATTCCATTATCGAGAGAGTCTTCAGGTTCTGGTGGGGTGGATCTCAAATTTACTAACCGCTCACTCTCTTCAGAATCGCTGTCATGTTAAGACATCGGAACCGATCCCATGAAGAGTCGTAGGTCCTTCACGTGATACGGAACTCCATCGACGTGTACTGACTACAGACTATTAACCCGAGACACGTGGCCTATCCTAAACTTGGTCGTACTTCAAGTGAGGAGTTTTAGCCCAAACGACGTCACCCACTTCGTATGCTCCTCGAGTATCATTAGTTTAGTAGGTGGCGTGGCTTCGACGCCCCATATTCCATTATGGTACATATGAAGCGCACCAGCCGGTGCTGTAGTAGGTAAGTGGTTATCTTTAGACTGCCTACGGTATAGATCACTGCTTTCTCGCCATAATTGTTTTGATTCTTCGGTGGCTTCGTCTCCGTCTCCAAGAAGCTTCATCGATGACATTTCCATTTGAGTGCCACTCCTGTGGCCACAGAACTCGCATCTATCCACACCTTTATTTCGCGGCCATTCACACATTAGTCTCCTCCTACGTGATCTACCTCATGTATTCTGGCTTTCATGCATTTAAGAGTGGTATTCTCAATTTCATCATTCCATCCTGTGGTTAGGGCGCTTGCTTGTCGCTTCATGAACTCAGTTACCACTCACAGCCAGCCGCAAACGAGAAAGTTGTCCACATGTCTCTCACATAAAGAGAACACGCGCCGGCGAGTAATCTTCGTAGGGATATCCGGGATTTCTCCATCTTGCCTTCATCAGAGACTGCCGTTATTCCTCCACTCTAGACCTGCAAGCTCAACACCTTACTTCCGTCTTCTAATCTCGCCGGATCCTTACATAATAGCCCGTAATTGAACAGGTTTTCTCTCACACATGTGACAGGAACAAAGCTTTTGTTGATATAAATGTCATCAATATATGCCGATGTGGCATTCTTAATGGCTTCGTCTTTAGACATTACTACGTCAATTATGGCTCTCATAATAAGAACTTTCACAATCAAGCCGAAATCCAATCTTGTGAGGCAGTATCTTCGACCCTTCAATCTTACAGTTTGATAGGGTCACAGCGCCTTGTCGACATTTATCTACAGATATGTCCGTCGTAAATCCAATAAGGATACGTTAGCCTCCAGTCATTGCCATTCCTGCAACTTTTGTGCACACACCTCTGGGTTAGCGGTATACAGTTTCACAAAACTATTTAACTCTCGGTAATCCAGTACTGGACGGATATTCTGTTTGCTCTCTTGTATAACCGTCATTAATGGGATCAGACATAAACGACGCTGCTATGTGTCGCGTGTTGAGGTAAGGAAATTATTATTTTTCCTTTACACCAGATGCAAGCTATTCTGGCTCGTTTACCTCTACATAATTGTTCACTACAGAAGTTTTAAATCTTTTAAATTTTCTTATTAATTTGTACTTGTTAGGTGATATTTACTAATTATAAATGGAAAAGCAACCTCCAATATTTTTAAAAAGTATTTTGAATTTTTGTGTATATCTGTGTATGTAACGTGCCGATTTTTGTAAATACGTACATCCATACTCAAAATTATCAGAAAATAAATGCGATAACTATAGTAAATTTAAAGCTAAATTAACTAAAATTCAACACAACAAAGAATAAACGGATAATATTTTTCTAAATTTTTAAGATTACTGGGTAGTTAAAAATAATATAAAGAGGCGCTGACTTTATGTTCCTCAAGTAAATTTTACAGATATAGCCTCCTCCAACAAAAAAAAACTCCGGCTGCCAGTCAAGCTGTCAACTTGTCAACACCTTAAATAAATACCTTCCTCCATGTTAAGAAAAATGCATTTCTACGGAATTTTAAACTAAATGTAAGTAATATTTCTTTCAAATCAGATTAATTAATCTTCAAATCAGCTAATATTCCTCAAATAAAGTTTCAGAAAAGTATATTTTATTTTTGAAAGATTATTTTTTTAATAAAAAGAATTACATTGTCCTGACAGATGGCTAAAATGGCGCTATAATCAGCGATTTTTAAGACCCCCCCCCAAAAAAAATGCAGTCAATTTAAATTAGTTTTGAAAACACAGCAAAGTATTTTGCTCATTGGAAATATTAAATTTAATCTATTAGCTTCAAGTTAAACTAAAATAATGGTTTCGAAAAAGATTTTTCATTTTTAAAAATTAATTTTTAACCTTAGCATTTCTTTGGAGGTACCTATATATATATATATATATATATATATATATATATATATGCCAGTCAGTTATGTGTCATGCGTGATACACGCTCAGGCGATCATGTATCTTTAGATACACGACTGACAAGGCAGATTTTTTTCCCGCAGTAGCTTGCCATTTCTTTCTGTGGTAAACCAGTTGCCATTCAAGGCTATATAACCTGGTCTGTCCTGCTATTTATCCATACCTTTCCCAAGGTTATTAGCACGTAAGTGAATGTAATGGATTCGACTGGAATTCGAACTCGGCTCTCCGATTCCTCAATCCATTACTATCCATTATTCCAGTATATATTATGCATGTGTGTGTGTGTGTGTGTGTGTGTGTGTGTGTGTGTGTGTGTGTGTGCGAACACGAGCGTGTGTAAACTAATCCTATAAAGAAGGAAATATCCTTTGTCTTAGCTTTAAAATATTTTTATTCTTCAAAGTGCATTTGCAGCATCGATCTGGCAGTAGTAGTAGTAGTAGTAGTAGTAATAAAACCTCTCAGCCTTTAGCCCCTTTTACAACCGTCAAGCAATACCTGCAAAATCATGTAACGGTGTATGTCAATAAAAGCAAAAGCGTCGCAGTGCCCGATATTCTTAGATGTGGAATGATCGTTGTCAAGCGTAAAAATCTTCCAACAAGACAATGTGAGATTGCCTTGTCTGGAATGTGGCTTTCAGTCGGGCGATGCTTGTGCTGTGGTGATGGGAATCGCAGTTAGAGAGCTGAATAGCAGAAATCACAACCCGCAGACATCAATCGATTCGGTAGAGAGAATAAAACAGAAGAAGAAAAAAATGTTGTTTAGTCATCTTTGCCAGCGCTCTCAAACAACGATAGATGTCTTTCGGGATATATGCTCGTCTTCAGAAATGGGCCATTGAATAAGTGTTCGCATAAAAACCACACCACGCACATTCTCTTCATTTTGTTCATAGGGAGATAGCGCGTAAAAATTAACATTTACTATGCGAATGGCGGGATTTTTTGTCAGCATATCTATCTGCTTGTTGGGGCACCTCTAGGTGGTGTAATAGTTAGCAAGCTTGTCTCGCTAGAACAATTACTACTGAGTAGTGAATTAGATCCTCACTGGGTGCCCCTACTTCCGACCTTGTGCCATATATCTAAGCTACGCTTGAAAAAATCACTATATAGGGGTTCCTCGAGGCGATGTAATGGTTAGCAAGCTTGTCTCGCTAGAACAATTACTACTGAGTAGTGAGTTCGATCTTCACTGGGTGCCTCATAATTTCGGCCTTGTGCCACATCTAAGCTACGCTTGGAAAATCACTATCTATACCACTGGATCAACGAGCCTCGATGACGAAGAAGAAACTGACTAGAATCAATATAGCGCTTGTATATCCTTGCTTGACCCAGCTAATGCTCTGCGATGGACCGGCTAATGGGAAGGGAGACGTTGTTCTTGGGGCACAACCCGTTGGGTTATGAATACTTGGATGAGTATCACGGCGGAATTTGTGAGTAGCGGCGCTATATCGAGTCCAGTCAGTTCCTTCCTCGTCACCGAGGACCTTGGTCAAGTGGTTTGACGCTTTCGTTGTATCATAACGGTTCGGGTTCGATTCTCGGTCGTGGATGCGCAC